>LPNX010322013.1:38333-58814 GCA_001517045.1 Pseudotsuga menziesii
AAATCTCAGTTTCATGAATGTTTGTTTGAGTAAAAACTAAGGCTTCATGAATGGTGATAATAAAATTTTATATAAAAGGATGCTAGAGATAAGTCTTGCTCACATTAATGGAAGTGGAAGCCACTTGAACATTGCAATATTTTCTGTATATGGGTATAGGTATATACCTTAATGAATTTTTCTTCAAGAACATAGGGCTTAATATATTTGTTTATTAACAGAGTTCTTTTACATTAAGGTAATTCATATATTTTTCTATTATTTTCATTATGTCAAAAGGTTGTATATATCTATATTTTTTATTTTTTGTAAAATTTGTCAAAAGAGTGTAGGCCAAAAGCTTGTATTTTTTTTAATTCTTTCTAAAGTATGCTGATCCAAATTTATGCAAGAATGAAATAGAATACAAAAATAACCATAGAAACTAATATGCAACGGAATTAACAATTCATTTCATTAATCAATAACTGAAACTTGTTTACATACAGAATGGAAATAAACTAGCTAGAGTGCTGGTAGCTTATCTCTGAGAAGAGATGTCATGGCTAGCATCTAAACTCTCTGTTACAATGAAGATCGAAGGCCTATATATTATTGAGGAACAATGGATAACCTACACATCCAAAAACCTAACCCTAAGAGGTGAAACGCCAGAATGTCGGCCCCGTTGGGTAACTTGGTACATCAATTTCCTGGGGTTGTAACTTTAGCATCCTACCTCCGCTTGACGAGCATGATACATCATTAGAAATATTTGTTTAAGGACTAAATTCGTAAACAAAATATATTAAGTTCATAATGGACTCATATTTTCCCGACCATTCGATGCCGAAAAAACGTTGTTTAGGGCCTCAAAATGGCTTCGAAAGTTTAGGACCCAAAAACTGCCAAAAATAGTAAATTGTGCTATAATTAAGGAAACTAGAAAAATGAAAGAAACAATGTTGGGGTTGCAAGTGGAATAGGTGGGTTCCCACCAATATCCTCTTGGGTCATTCCTCCCCCCTTAGGAAGAAATGGTCCGCATTGCATTGAGTTCCTTCATAAGATGAGGAAACTTTTGCTGAACTTGGTCCCTGGTGAGCCACTTTCCATGGTGAAGGAGTTGGCTTGCTTGGACAACTCGATATAGCTATATCTTCTGCTGGTGGGTGTTCTTGATCTATGTGTCCATAATCCTATCAGTTATGGCTTGTTCCATGTAGTTGAGGTTTAACTTTGTTGGTGTGAAATGTTCTGCCATGTCTGATGTGTCTAGTAGAGGTGGAAAGTAGGGTCGAAGGCGGTCCACATTGAACACTGGGTGCATACCAAGGAATCGTGGAGTACTGGGTTCAAAGGCATTGCCCTCAACATCCTTGGTGATGGTGTATGGCCCATATCAAAGTGAGTGAAGCTTATGGTGGGGTCCAGTGAGGCGCTCCTTCTGCAAATGTAGCTACACTTTGTCACCCACCTGGAAGTTGTGTTGCACCCAATATTGATCATGTCGCTACTTGTACTTAGCATGAAATCTATCCAATATGTCATGAACCTATTGATGAATGTGCTGAATGCACTCAATGAAGCTGTTCACCTTGGAAACTTCAGACTGTATATGAGCTGAATCAACCTGAGTAGCTGCAAATGGCATGGCTACGTCAATGGGACATAGTGGCTGGAATCCCAAGCCCACCTAAAAGGGGTTGTGGTTGGTTGAGATGTGGAGGGACCAGTTATAGCTGTGTTGTACATAGGGGAGGCTCTCATTCCATGTGCGTGGATGCTTCGAGTTGTACATGTACAAAATGTGTACAATCATCCTGCTGAAGACCTTTGTTTGGCCATCAGTCTGGGGATGGAAAGATGTGGGCTCAGTGAGCTTGGTGTTTAGAATTGACCATAGACTACACTAGAATGTACTAAGGAATCTGCTGTCCTGATCTGAGATTATAGATTGTGGGATCCCAAAGTGTACCCACACTAGTTCAAAGAAGATTTTAGCAGTGGCTTCTGCTGTGATATTCTTCTCCCAAGCCGCCATTATGGCCATCTTTGAGAATCTGTCAACAACTACAAACACATAGTCATTGTCGTGCTTAGTAGAAGGAAGGCCTGACATGTAATCCATGGAGATGGATTCCCAAGGTCGACTAGGGGTAGGAAACATAGTATAGAGGCCTTGCTTCTTGATGGATGGTTTGGAAATGACACAGGAAGTGTAGGATCGGATGTACATCCCAACGTTCTGTCAAAAGTTTATCCAATAGAAATACTTCTGCAGTACTACCACTGTTTTCTTGACCCTAAAATTCCTAGCGACTCGACTGTAGTGCGCTTCCCAAATCATATTGGCACACTCACTTGAAGGAACACAAAGGTGTCCCATGTGACATAGTAGTACATCCTGGAGGTGAAATTTTGGAACTTGGTTTCCCTCCAAGATTGTCTAGTATGTGTGGTTGAATTCTGGATTTCTCTTGTAGAGAAGCAACCAATCAGAATTCTCGTTTCCACAAGAGTTGAGCACGGTGGTTATCACCACGATCGGTGGTCGAATGAGGCAGTTTGCAACATTATTGGTGCTTCCCTTCTTGTATTTGATGTTCAAATGAAACTGGTGTAGATATGTGGACCACTTCTGGTGGAAATCGTTCTGTAACTTTTGTTGTGTCTGTATGAACTGTAGGGGTCGGTGGTCTATGTGGATGATTGTTTCCTTCCCCAAAATGTAATGCTTCAATTGTCGGCAAGCCTGTACAATGAAATACATCTCTTTGTCATAACTGGGATATTTGCGGATAGTGTCAGATAGTGTCTCACTGTGATATGAAATTGGATTCCCTTGTTGAGTAAGGAATGTCCCAATACCATAGTCAGAGGCATCTGTCTCGATCTCAAATGGTTGTTGCAAAGATGGTAATGTGAGCACTGGGGCACAACAGAGGAGATGTTTCAATTCTGCAAATGCCTTCTCTTGATTTTCCTACCAAAATAATTTTGCTTTCGCTCCTCCCTTGGTGACTTGACTCAAGGTCCAAGTGATATGAGAGAATACCAACACGAACCTGCGGTAGAAATTAGTAAGGCCTAGAAAGTTGGGAAGCTCTGTTAGATTAGTTGGGGCTGGCCAATCCTAAATGACTTGGATCTTGGTTGGATCCAAATGTACCCCACACTCATCAATAATGTACCCTAGATACTGAAACTGGGTCATGCCAAAAGTGCACTTGTCCAAATTGGCACACAACTTGTGCTGCCACAGTGTTTGGAGGACTTGTCGGATGTGGTGGAGGTGCTCTTCCTAAGTCTGACTGAATATCAATATGTAATCCAAGTACACTACTGCAAATACGTTGGTGAATGGCCACAATATGTCTTCCATCAGTCTCATGAAGGTTGTAGGAGCATTCATCTGCCCGAAAGGCATGACCAACCATTCGAAAATGCCCTCCTTAGCTTTGAAGGAAGTCTTCCACACATCGGTCGCTTCAATTGGAACCTAGTGATACCCAGACTTTAAGTCGATATTGCTAAAATATTTCACCCCTTTAAGCTGGTCCAAGAGGTCATCAATCCATGGGATCGGGTACCTATTCCAGATAGAGATCTTTTTTAGTGCCCGATAGTCAATACAGAGTCTCCAAGTCCTATCCTTCTTCTGTACCAACATGATCGGGCTCCCACAGGGTGATGAACGTGGCCGAATGTGACCCTTTTGTAGCCGAATGTGACCCTTTTGTAGTAGCTCTTGAATTTGCCTCTTGATTTCATCATTCTACAGAATAGAGTGTTGATAGATCGGTCCATTGGGAAGATGTGCACCTGGGGTCATCTCGATGGGGTGCTTGACCTGACAGTGGAGAGGCACCCTGGTGGGTGAGGTGAATATGTCTCGGTACTCCTCCATGACCTTGTCCATTTGTTGTTGTCATGCAGAGGGGCCCTGTCTGGAGGTCATGGCCATGATATTCTTCTTTCCTTGAGGGTAGATCATCAAGAAAACAAACTTCTCGGTTTTGGAAATGATCTTACTGCATTGTTTTGCAGTAATCAAAGAGATAGCGGCAGAAGGTGGTACCTATGGTATCATGTACAAATTATTTCCCAACGTAATAATAACAGTGTGAGGATGGGACTCATACACAACATGTCGCTTCCATAAGTATGGTTGACCTAATAATACATTAAAAACATCAAGAGGACCAATATCAAATAATACCTCATCAGTTAAGGGATTGATGCTATAGGGAAGGCGACACTGCTGGCTGACACAGAGATCCTGTCCTTGGTGAAGCCACTTGATGGTGTATTGCTATAGGTGTGTTGTGGTTGGAAAACCCAACTGCTTCACGACCTCTACTGAAATCAGGTTTGTTTGGCTCCCACTATCCACAATGAACTGTAACGGGGAACCCTTTATCCACATTTGGGAGTGGAAAAGACGCTCCTCCTCCTATGAATCTTCTGGTTCTTCCTTTTGGATCTTCATGGTGACAATGGTGGCATTGGGATCTGCATCGATAATATTATTCCCTCTATCATTCCCCTTCTTGGGTTCTGATTTAGTGTTAGAGTATGCATCTAATTCAGAATCCTTTATCTCGGCCACTAGTGACTGCTTGGCCCGACACTCACTTGTGTTGTGAGTGGGGCTCTTATGGAACTCGCACCACTTTCATGCTTCCTTATTCAACTATCCAGTGTTTAACGTTGCTTGTAGATTTGGAAATTTTTCTTGAGTCTCCATGCCTTGGTTGTGTCCTTGGTTCTATGGTTTGGGAGCACCTTTCCCTTTCTTCAGATTCACATGTCCAAAGTCTCTCTTTTTCTGTTTGAATTTTTGCTCAATTTTGGCAGCATATCGATATGCCGTACAAAGCAAAGAGATGTTGAGGAACTCCATTTCCTCTTGAATGTATTTGTGCAGATAACCGCAGTACTTCAGCACCAAATTTTTCTCTAAATCTTTGGTACCCAACTTGGTGCATAGGGTATGGAACAGATTCGTCAGCTCATGCACATCTTGATCTCTTTGCTGCCGCAGCATAGTCCATTGTATGTACTTGTCCTCATAGCTCCCAACTGGATAATATTGTCCCTTTATGGCATCTTAGAAATAATTCCAAGTGGGTATGGCTGAGAGCAAAGAGGGTTCCTCCTCGTCCTTTCTCTCATAGTACGTTTCCCACTAGTCCTTGACATGGGGGGTGACTTTGAGTAAAAAAAAAGTAATCTTTTCCCGGTCGAAAAAGTCATGAACCGAGAAATACACTTCTAATAGATTCAACCATCTATCTACAATGTCTGCATCTATTCGGCCATTAAATATGGGAATGTCAAAGTTTACTTGTACCTTAAAAGGGTTTGCACCTCCAGAGTGGCTGCTAGATGCAGATGTGCCACAAGTGGGAAGTCATTGAAGGATCTGTGCGAAGTTATCCATCATCGTGTTCCTTTGTTTTTTAAGGGCCTCCTCAAGCAATATTTTGATAGGATCTTATGCACCCTCATCTTTCTTTTCATCCCCCATGGGTGGCCATCGGGATTTGCGAGGCTGATCTTGCAAAGGTTCAACCAGATCGAGCCCTAACTCTTTATACCCTACCCTCGTTGGGGACATGCAAAGAAGGATCAAGAAAGAGTAGATTGCTCTGATACCACTGATCCATATTTATGTAGGAACACAATAGAATACACAAATAACCATAGAAACAAATATGCAGTAGAAATAACACTTGATTTCATTCGTCAATAACTTAAACTTGTTTACATACAGAATGGAAATAAACTAGCTAGAGTGCTGGTAGCTTATCTCTGAGAAGAGATGTGGTGGCTACATGCCTCTAAAATTTGTGTTACAATGAGGCTCGAAGGCCTATATTGAGGAACAATGGAAACCCTACACATCCAAAAACCTAACCCTAGGAGGTGAAACACTAGAATGTGAGCCCCATTGGGTAATTTGGTACATCAATTTCTCGGGGTCGTAACTTTAGCATATAACCTCCATTTGACATGCATGATACATCGTTAGAAATATCTGTTTAAGGAATATATCCATAAATAACAAATATCAAGTCCAAAATGGACTCATATTTGCCTGACCATTCGATGCTGAAAAAAAGTCATTTAGGGCCTCAAAACGGCTTCGAAAGTTTAGGACCTGAAAACTGCCAAAAATAGTAAATTGTGCTATAATTAAGGAAACTGGAAAACTGAAAGAAACAATGGTGGGAGTCCAAGTGGAATAGGTGGGTGTCCACCAATATCCTCATGGATCATTCCTCCCCCCTTAGGAAGCAATGGTCTCCATTGCATTGAGTTCCTCCATGAGATGAGGAAACCTTTGCTGAACTTGGTCCCTGGTGAGCCACTTTCCCTAGTGAAGGAGTTGGCCTACTTTGACAGCTTGATATAGCTGCATCTTCTATTGGCGGGTGTTCTTGATCTTTGTGTCCATAATTTCATCAGTTATGGCTTATGCAGTCGGGGTTTAACTTTGTTGGTGTGAGTTGTTCTGCCACGTCTAATGTGTCCATTAGAGGTGGAAAGTAGGGCTGAAGGTGATCCACATTGAACAATGGGTGTAGACCAAGGAATGGTGGAATACTGAGCTCGAAGGCACTGTCCCTGACAGCCTTGGTGATGGTGTATGGCCCATATCGGAGCGGGCAAATATTGCAGTGGGGTCCAGTGAGGTGCTCCTTCTGCAAATGTAGCCACACTTTGTTTCCCACTTGGAAGTTGTGTTGCACCCGATGCTTATCATGTCATTGCTTGTACTTAGCATTGGATCTATCCAGTATGCCATGAACCTGTTGGAGAATGTGTTGAATGCGTTCAATGAATCTAGTCGACTTGGAAACTTCAGACTGGATATGAGATGAATCAACCTGAGTAGCTGCAAATGACATGGCTATGTCAATGGGACATATTGGCTAGAATCCCATGCCCACCTGAAAGGGGTTGTGGTTGGTTAAGATGTGGAGGGCCTAGTTATAGTCGTGTTGTACATAAGGGATGCTCTCATCCCATGTGCATGGATGATTTGAGTTGTACATGCGCAGAATGTGTATGATAATCCTATTGACGACCTCTATTTGGGCATCAATCTGGGGATGGAAAGCTGTGGACTTAGTGAGCTTGGTGTCTAGCATTGACCATAGGCTAGACCAGAATATACTAAGGAATCTACTATCCTAATCTGAGATTATAGACTGTGGGATCCCAAAGTGTACCCACACTCATTCAAATAAGAGTTTAGCAGTGGCTTCTGTTGTAATATTCTTCTTGCAGGCTACCATTATGGCCATCTTTGAGAATCTGTCAAAGACCACAAACACACAGCCGTTACCGTGCTTAGTAAAAGGAAGGCCCGACATGTAATCCATGGAGATGGATTCATAAGGTCGACTAGGGGTAGGAAACAGAGTATAGAGGCCTTGGTTCTTGATGGATGGTTTGGCAATGGCGTAGGTAGTGCAGGATCGGATGTACTTCCTAACATCCTGTCGCATGTTCGGATGTCTTGGCCCCTTGATTTCATTGCGATCTTCTTTTGCAATATTCCACCCTTTGGTTATTTTTCCTTTGCATCTAGTGCCAAATATTTAATGGAAGGTAAGACTTGGCCCTCTTCATCCTCAATGAGCATTGATGGCATGTAAAGTTTCAAGTTATTTACATTTACTAATGAGAAAATAGACATATAAGGTGGAATATTGAGTTCGCGGGAATTGTTTCCTATCTTCTCCAATATTTTGAAAGGCCCATATCTTAAGGATTCAATTTTCTTCCTTGGTCTTTATAAATCAGAGAAAATTTGAGACTAAATTGTTATTTTTTATTTTTGAGTTCAAATTTCCCTATGAAAAACTAAATTTTTTCATGTGTAATGAAGTTTACTATTCACTATGCAAAATGAAACATTGTGAAATCTCTACAATTTATTGAAATATACATTATATATTTTGTTTATTTTATTGAAATTTAGATTATTGTGCCAAGAGGCACTCTACAACCCAGTATGGGGGAGATCTTGTAACGTGATGTAATGTTTGTAACATGTTGACAAAAAATAATAGTGATGGTGAATATTATGGGAGAGATCTTGTAACGTGATGTAACATTTGTAACATGTCAGCAAAAAATAATAGTGATAGTGAATATTATGGGAGAGATTTTGTATCACAAAATAAAAAATAATATCACTTTCGTAAATTTATTTTTATTAATAAAAAATAAATTTTCTAATAGGCCAAAATAAAACAATCTAATATGGGAGAGATGTTGTAATCTTCCTACCTAACAAAACAATAAAAAAGTAAAAATTTAATTATCCGTAAAAAAATATGTGGGTCAAGAAAAAAACACAAAATTGAATTATCTGCAAAAAAATGTTGGCCTTGCACATCATTTTTAAAACCATGTGCAAGGCATTCTAAACAACCCTTGGTTTTATTGTACGTGGTTTAGGAGGCTTTGCACATGGTTTTTAAACCATGTGCAAGGCCTCCTAAACAACCCATGGTTTTATTGTACATGGTTTAGGAGGGCCTTGCAAATGGTTTTAAGACCATGTGCAAGGCCTCCTAAACAACCCATGGTTTTATTGTACATGGTTTAGGAGGGCCTTGCAAATGGTTTTAAGACCATGTGCAAGGCCACCTAAACAACCCATGGTTGTAGGAGGCCCTTGCGTATGGTTTTAAAGCCATTTGTGTGGAAATGATGCAATGTTCGTTCCTAACAAAATAAAAATAATAAAAAATATTATGTGTCGACCATAAATAATATTAAATATTAATAATAAAAATATTATATGTGAACCTTAAATAAAAAGATGTGTCTTTTGGTTTGAATCAAATCAATTGATACCTAAGAATAGGTTTGCACCTTCAGATATTTGATCCATCTCGGCGCTTGATAGAGCCTAGGATTTGGATCTACGCTGGTATATTTTGTTAAAATACATCGTGTCAAATTGTGCTTTTTCCAGGTGCAAAAGGAAATTTTTTAGAATCTCTCTATATAAATGGTGTCCATTGGCAAAAAAAGGAAGATATAAAAGAAAGTACTATGTTTATAAAAACCATGGCATAAGAAAATGTGTTGCATTGTTTCTATAAACTATGATATAGATAAATGGTTAACAATGTAATTTTGTTCATTTAGGTCTAATTTTATCCACATATTTTTTCATGGGTGTAATTATTATCATACATAATTTCTATTAATATTAGCTACATTTCTATTACCTACATCACCATATGATTTCATCAATATGACCAAAAACCAAATCAATCTGAAGAGTTATAATTATCCAAAAATAATGTGTTGAAGTTATCATGTAGTTATGGAAGTATATTTTGTTTTATGTATATTTCACTCTATCATATAACATTTAACAATTTGTTATTTCTCTTCTTATTTTTGAAAGCATGAAAGCACGATACAATAAAAGATTGTGATTGCCGGCCTGCCATCGCTAGTTCTCTCCATTCCCAATTCAATTCAATCCAAAGTGTACAAAAGTCTGAAAAGAAATAGCATAAAGCAATTCATAAAGGAAAAATCATAAAGCAACAAAGCTTAGAAAGGAAACAACATTAAGCAACAACTAAGCAAATAAGAAACAAGCTTGATAAAAATATATTTTATATATTTGTCTGCCATAAAAACATAGAAGCGGAAATATGAAACTTACAAAAGCTTAAAAGGGAAGAGCATAAAGTAACAACTAAGCAAGAAGAAAAATAGAAACAAATTTATATATAAAAATATATATTATATATTTGTCATATCAAATTGTGTAAATAGAAATATTATGGAATCTCTATTTATTAAAATATAGATTATATATATATATTTTAATTTATTGAAATTTAGATTTTATATTTTGTTAAAATACAGTCTGTTAAATTGTTTGTTTTTACTATAAAAGGAAACATTGTGGAATCTCTCTATATATGGTGTTCATCATCTAAAACAAGAAGATATTAAAGAAATTACTATGTTTATAAAAATTATGTCGGGAAAATGTGTTGTTTCCATAAACTGTGATAAAGATAAATGGTTAATACTGTAATTTTGTTAATTTCGTTTAATTTCGTCCACATAATTTGTCGTGGGTGTAATTATCATTATACATCATTTCTATTATTATTATCTACATTTCTATTTCTTACATTGGTAAATGTGGTTTTCTATTTTCATTGGTAATTGGGTTCTTGTTGTCATTAGCAATCATAGACTATTTATTAGCATTATCTATGTGTGAATGTCATTACCCTAGCCTAAATTTGCCATTAATTCCATGCCAAATTCCCATGTGCATGAATTTGTATTTAACTACATTCACACCACATCCCTATGAGCATGAATTCATCATAGCATCGCTAATATTCTTAAGGATGCATGATATTTTGCAAGAAATTAGATCAACCTATGAAAATAGTTTAATACCCTAAAGATCTATTGTTTATAAAGTAATATCCTTGAATTCATTTTATATCTAAGATAGTAGTATAAGTTCATTTGCATTGTTGGTGGTCTAGAATTAGTTGGATGGGGACCAACTAGTCTATAGGCGATTCTAGGTCAAATATATTTGTATTGGCTTGTCACCCTTTTTTCAATTCATGAAGTTTAGATATGTAGAGGTAGGTTGTCAACTATCCCCTTTCTTAATTACTATAAAATTTATTGTTAATCAACGAAGTTTGGTCTAGCTCTTTATCTTTCAAACTGGAGAAGACTAATAGGTTTTTGACAATAGTGATTATCTAGTTACAATAAATTATTAATATTTTGGAAAACCTATGAAGTACACAATTTGAACATTTATGAGGATTAGCACAACATTGTAGCAATTTTTCCCTATGTGCTTTCTATATTGGAAGTTGAGGTGCACATTCTTTTGTGTCACTTCAATTGGGGTATTAATAATGTTAGTGATCAATGGTTTGCAATTGAGGAGATTGTGAGGAATGTTGGGGTTAATTTGGTAGCAAATAAAACATGGGACTGAATAAGAAGAAAAGGAGGACAAGAATTCTTTTAAATAATCATAATAAGTATGGACAACATGAAAATTACAATGGAAATCATTAATTCCCAATTTGTATGCCATATTACCCAAAAAAAAAAATTCTATAGGAAAAATGAAGATGGAAATCAATAATTTGCCAGGAAATACATGTAGA
This sequence comes from Pseudotsuga menziesii, assembly GCA_001517045.1. Classification (NCBI taxonomy): domain Eukaryota; kingdom Viridiplantae; phylum Streptophyta; class Pinopsida; order Pinales; family Pinaceae; genus Pseudotsuga; species Pseudotsuga menziesii. Next base: position 49,520 of record LPNX010322013.1, read on the forward strand.
GCGCCCCGTCACAAAATCCATCATTAACCAATGATTAATGACTAGAAAAAATGAAGGAGATATGTTGAAATCAATGTTTTGTAAAGATATGTGGCTAGCATTTTCTAGACATTATCAATATATAATGGTGTAGTCAAATGCTCCTTCACATAAGCACCCTAAGACTCTATATGAAGGCCTCAACCTCCTCCATGTCTTTTAAGAAGGAGAGGAGTTTTTTATTAGATTATTACAAATATACATCATCTTCCACAATGTGTTCATCCAAGAAAATTGTCTCAACTTCTTACTAATTGCATGTATGTGTGTGGAACCATTGGTTATGGGTGGTCCTGAGGGAAATGGAGGTTCATTGATCTATAAACTAGCTTGATATTGTAATGATTGGCTCTGAAAATGGATCTAAACTTACAAGGATGAAAATGAGTCTATGACAAACCCATGTGTATTGTTAAGGGGTTTCATGACAAACCTATGTGTATTGTGTGTGTGCCATTGTGTAATATCTATTTTTATTAAGAATTTGTATGCATTATTTCACTTCATTGGAAATATCTTAATGAGAAGAACGTCAATTACCACCTTGGAAGAGGCAAGTATATAGAGATTCTTATTCAACACCAAGCCCCCAAAATGTGTGAAAATTTGATGATCAAAATTTACCAATCACCATCTCTTATATGTCCAAAAAATTAATATCCCCCATCTGTAACATCATGAAACTCACATGATACATATGTAGATCCATTTAAAAAATCCATCATGTTTTATGAGGATTTTAGTTCCCATAAGTTTGAGATTTGAAGGAGACAACAAAAAAATTCCTTGAGTTTCTCCTTTGAGTTCTTTTTTTCCTTAGTCTATAGTTGACCCTTCAATCCCACTTGCCAAAGATGGTCTTGGCCCCTTGATTTGATTGTGATATTCTTTTGCAGTATTCCACCCTTTAGTAATTTTTCCTATGCATATAGCTGCAAGTGTTTAATGGCAGGTGTTAGCACCCTGTAATTTTTGAGTGGCTGCTGCAGAAAGTCACAGGGGTAACCATTTCAACCAACTTTAGACCATATTTTAGCCAATACGGTCAGAGAGGGCTCTCTCTTGTCATAGAGGAAAGAAACACATATGCATAAAAATTTGGACAGGTCGTAGAAGGCTATATTTCTGTAGGTAACAAGGCATTGATAGTTTTAAAAAATGGCAGAACAAACATACAGGAATATCATTGGGAAATGGAGTCAAATACCAAATCAATCAAGGGTATTACATCAAAAATGAGAAAGGGAATTTCCTTTATATACCGAGGTAAATTAAGTAGCACATACAGTCAAATATCTTGAAAGGGTGGTGAAGGGAGAAGGAGAGAAAAAACCCAGGGAAACAAGAGGCACCTATCTGTGGATGAATCTCTTTCACCATCTTTAGTAGAATGAACAACAAAGGCTAGTATCTCCAGTGGAGAATAGGATACGAATCCCAAACCATTTACTAGAAAAAAATAAAAATGCAGCGTCTTATATGAGGAGCACTTAGCTGAGAGTGAATTCCTTGTACACTAATCTAGAGCGCAGTAGCAGAAATACCCAAAAATGAAAGGGATGACCAAGAAAAAAAAACTGAATGCGACCACCATGATGAATCTTAGAAACGCAAGAGAATATTTATCATTAATACTTCCAAGATAGTTACAGAGACCAACCCCAAAATAGAGCCCAATTATGCTACAAAAATTTGGAATGAAATCCCAGATCATCATTTCAAATCCCATCGATTTCTTGAGGTGGCATGCTTTCCATGATTCTTTTCCTGAAATTGGCCTCACAGTGTAGCAGCCATGCCAACCACAAAATAGAAATGTAGAAGGAGAGATGCACACTTGCTTGTTCTGATGGAGACGCCCAACTCTTTCTAACCATTTTAGTTTTTAAGGAGTGACCCACTTTACTGAATCATTCCCATACTCCAACTAAGCGTCTCATTCGTGTAGATCCATTTCCTTCAAGCACCTTGTGTGACGCGACATTGTTTCTGACCGTAGATCTCGTCTACGCAAAGATCCGTCATTTCTTACTGTGTCCATTTACGCAATTTCACGCTCCTCACCTGAGTTAACCTCCTTGCACCTTTCACTGATGAATCCACCTAACACAATTGATTTGGACCATATCAAATCTCAGACATTTGGAGGTACAGGACCCTAAAACGTGTCGCACAAGCCTCCTTCATTAACCATCATGCACTTTCACCAAGAGAAACCTTTTGGAACCATGGATTAAGGGCATCATCACATATCAATCGTTCATTTGTGTGGGTCCTAATTCCCCTTCGCAACGCTTCATCCATTTAACCACTGCACATGTTGTTGAAGAGAATCGTGCTCCCATCGTAAATTGCTAGCATTGGAGGATCATGGCTACCAGCTTTTGAAGGAAGGTACAAATTTCACAACCATTCACATTTAAATGGGCTGCACACCTTCCCTTTCGACACAAGTTTTCTCATCGTCTACCTACCTTAGCTGCATGTTTTCCTCATTTATTTTTAGGGTCTACGGGGTCTAGTTGGATTTTTTCGGGCTTGGTTCTTGTATTTTTCCTATCCATTGGTTTTCCTTCTGGCTTGAGATGAGGCTGATCCCATATGCTGGCTCACTTCAAAATATTAGTATTGGTGCGAGACAAGTGCTAAAAGCGGCTCCAAGTTGGGGATGTTATCCTCCCTGTGAGGTAGAAAAGAACCATGTAGGCCATGTGTCTTATCCATTGAAACACCCGCCTCTTCTGTAGATCCCTGTAATTTACTTGGAAAACAAACTTAAATGATGGCATCTCTTGAATATCTTACTACATTCACCTCAGGCTATAAATCTCGTTAGAGAGCCATCCACACATGCAATATGTTATTAAAACAAAAGGAAATGGTATATATAATGACAATGGGACTGAATTCTTCTAGAAAGTAATGTTTGAGAAGCCTCCCATTAACCAAAGCTCCAGATACCAATCCACCTTCATTTTCCTCCAACACATAAGAATTCTTTCCCTTTAAGGTAGAGCTCTTGTATGAGCTTTTCCATAGGTGATCAAATTTTCCATGTGTTCCTTTCTCCTCGTGGGGTGCATCCCACTGTAACAACACATCACCTATATGGAAATTGTCGGTCTTGGTTCTTCTGTTGAAAATTTCTTTCACTTTGTTCTAGAAAAGATGTGTCCTACTGAATATCTACTCCCTTTGCTGTTGTAGCTCAACCAATTGATACATCCTCCTCCGGGTGGGGTGAGTTTCAACATCCTCTTCATGCAACAATCTCATCACTGCTAAGCTCAGGGAGTTTGGAAAAATTACTTTTGAGCCATAGACTAGCTAGAATGGTGAGGTGCCTATAGATTTATTTATGCTAATTCTGTCATCCCACAAGGAATTGATCAGTTTAGTGTGCCAGTCCTTCTTATTTTCCTGCAACTGCTTCTTTATGATCCTCATGAGGCTCTTGCTTATGGATTCCTCCAGTCCATTCTCTTAGGGGTGGTAGGAGATGGAATTCCCTAGCTATATTTTTTATTTAAAACAAAAGGAGATCATTTTCTTCAACTTAAAATCCGAAGCATTATCAATAATTATTTTCCTCAGAACACCATACCTAGGCAAGGTATGCTCCTCCAAAAATTACATGATTACTGTTTCGGTGGCTTGCCTTGTGGGGATAGACTCAATCCATTTTGTGAAGTAATAAATGGTGGTTAGGATCCATATGTGATGCCCCAAAGAATGAGGATTGATATCCCTGATAAAATATAGTCCCCATTGCTAGAAAGGGGCTTCGACTCGGATAGGGTTTAAGGGAAATGATACCAACTTTTTCCTGCCTTCAAAAATATGACATTTATGGTAGGCCTCTACCTTTTTATGGGTGTCAGATAATATCGTAGGCCAATAGAATCCTTCCCTCATAATTTCTTTTACCATGGTTTTCCAGTAGTGATTCCCTCCACATTCCCTTATGTGGAACTCCTCAATAAGTTTCTTAGCCTCATGCTTCTCCACGCAATTCAAAAAAAAATTCCCGTGTTCCTTCTAATACATCTTCTCGTTTAGGATGCATAACCTTGTCATTGTCTGTTTGAGGAATATGGATCTGGTTTTATACATGCCCTGTAGAGCCTACACATGTTGTAGGATGAAAATGACATCAGTGTACCATGGTGAGTATAGAAATTACTCACCTATCGAGGGGCCTGACTGTCTCTAAGGCTTCCTCTCTTCAGCTGACAACTCAGTGATCATATGCAGGCAGAGAGCATTGCAGTTGGACTGGGCCATAATTTTAGCTAACCCTTTCCCTTTTACCAACTTTGCGGGTTTTATTTCTAGATCGTAATCAATAAAAATTGCAATCCCTTTTCCCCTCCGTCCCTGCGGATCTGGTTGAGTTAAAATTTCTTTCACAACACTGGTGGGCACGTGGGCTATAATATGGGAATGTAGGAAGTATACTCTAAAATACTTTAGAGACTGCACCAAAGCATATGCTTTCTTTTCTAGGATGTTATGCTTCAAGGGGGCATCCCTTAAAGTCTTGTTTTACAAGGCGATGGGCTGCTCATATCCTTAATGGTTCTTTCGTAGCAACACTCCCACTTTGTGCTTGGAGGAAAACAAGAAGATGAGGAAATATTTGGAGAAATGTGGGATTCTGAGGATAAGTTCCTTAGCTATGGACTTTTTTATGACCTCAAATGATTGTCTAGATTTAGGCGTCCACCATATCTCTTCATTTCCTAGCATGTTAGTTATATATTTGACTGTTTTAGTGAATGGAGCAATAAATATTATAAGGAAATTTACCTTTCCCACGAATGATTGAACCTCCACCTTCTTCATAGGGAGCTTGATTTTTCTAATAGCCTTAACCCTCTTGGGATCTATATTGATGCCCTCCTGAGAGATTATATTCCTAAGCAACTTTCCTTCCTTCATAGAAAAAAACATCTTTTTAGGATTTAGGGAGATGCCAAATTTCCTACACTTTTTGAATGTTCTTAATAGGTGGGCGACATTTTCTTCATCATACTTGGACAAAACAATGATGTCATCTAGATAGATAACCAGGATTGTATCCTTTTCATCGGTGAATGCTATGTCCATGTCCCACTGGAACATTGCACCCACATTCATTATCCCAAACGAAATTTTAGCATACATGAAGGTGCCTCAAGAAGTGGTGAAAGCCGTATTCTCTTGGTCATCTAGATGAACCACAATCTGGTTATATCCAGAGAAACCATCCAACGTGGAGATCCTTTGAGAACCCACTACTCTATGCAAGATATGGTGCATTTTGGAAGAGGATAATTATCCTTCAAGGAATCTCTATTCAAGTTTCTGAACTCGATACAAATTCTTATTTCCTTGTCCTTCTTTCTAACAGGAACCAGATTCGCCACCCAATGCGAGAATCAGAGGGCTACAATTATTTTGGCTTCGAACAACTTCTTTATCTCCTTTTCCACCAGGGGAAATAGCTTGGGATTCATCCTTCTAAGCTTCTATTTGAGTGACATCTAATCCTTCTTGATTGGTATGTTATTCTAGATGATGCCGGTGTCATAATCTTGGTCCTTGTAACTCCAGGAAAACACATCTGAATATTCTTTCATTGGTGAGATATACCTCTGTTTGGATCTAGGAAAGAGGGTCCTTGATATTTTGATGATATTAGGCCGCTCTTCTATCTCAATATTCACCTCCTCCACATATTCACAGTTTGGGACCAATTGGGGCTCTCTCGCTACATCATGCGGATCGAAGAGCTTCTCTAGAGAGACCATACCCATAGGGATGGAATTTCCCTTTATATGCAAAATTTCTTTACTGCATAGGTTATTGTCGTACCCCTGCTAAACCTCAGACTCCTACAATTTAGACTTTGAAACCCTTTCCCATTCAAAATTTGAGTAAAAACACGGGGAGATATGTCGAAAATACAAACAAAAAAGTAGTTTTTTTTATGATACCTATCTCCAAATTTATATTACAAAAGTATTTAAGACCTATACAGTATTTCAAATTTAAAGCAATTTAATTGGCTAAAACATGATGACATGGAATTTGAGTTAAAGTTAAAAGGCCCATTTTGAGTTGAAATTTCCTCTAATGATGGTTCTCAGCATGGTTTCAATTATAGCCTCTTGTGAGCTCGAGGTGGAGGGATGCTCCAACTCTTTGTCAACCTTTTTCTTCCTTTCCTCTCTTCTCCATTCCCCTTCATCTCTTTTATTCTCTCTTGCAGCGACTAGTTTCACGTCCACTTCTATGGTCTCTTTCATCATAGACACCAAGGAGGTTGATCTTCTTTCACTTAGCCATAAGGAGAATTCACCATCGAAATATTCTACGTACTAGAGCTGGGATGAACCTATATGAGGTTTAAATTGAGCAGGGATAGAATTGTAAACTTTCATGAACCTGTCCAAGAATTCTTGGATAGAATCACTCTCCTTTCTCCTCATGGAATGATACTGAGATAGATACTACTTGGGGTTATTTTAATCTGCCCATTTGTCTTTGAAAGCATCCTCAAAGGCTTGATAGCTCATAATAGAGTCATCTGTGAGGTTTTTATACCATTTCCTCGCTTCTCCAAGAAGGGTTTGGGAAAATAGTATGACCTTAACATCATCATGGTCTACCTCTTCCAGGTCGACCCAGTCCAAAAACCACCCCATATTTTCTTCAGTCAAGTACCCTCTTTCTCCATAGAATTTCCTGAGCCTGGTGGACTATCCCAGGAGGAGGTTGTGTAGAACCACAGGAAGGAATATAGGAGTGAATTTGTTGGCCATCCTTGGATTATAACCAGGTTTACTAAAGGGGTTGGGACTCGTGTGATAGGAATCAATAAGCTGTGAGGTACAAAAAGGTGGTGGGGAGTGGCGAAATTCAGCGATGAAGGATGATTTTTTCGAGAATTAGTGGGAGACGAAGGTGTAAAGGGAAATATCCTTGTGCAATCAAGATTTGACAAGGATTGATTAGCGGTGACTCAGGGTCTAGTAGGTATAGGAAACCGCTACCTAGAGGATCTGAGGTCTGAGGTGACCAGGAAATGTAGGGAAAGTCAAATGCAGAGGCGTCAGATGCTAGGTCAGAGAGGATAAATTCAGATTTAGATTTGGGAAAGGATAACACACACTCCTCATTACAATGTTCAAATATATCACCAACAGAAATAGCACTATCATCTAGAAAAGACAAAATCTTGAATAACCTTGGTAGTCTATTTTCCCTTTGGATCAAACTTTCAGGATCGAAAACTTCTTGGAAGGACTCTACATCATAATTTATTCTCATATGGGTTCTTCTGGTCACGAGTATTTCTCAGTGAGTGTCTTTCATAGTTTTCATGGAGTTGCCAGAGCATGTGCAACCAATTGTGTGTCTAGGACCGATTGCTCAACATGGTCGTAGAACTGAAGCTGTGTCATCTTTCTCAAGGAGATAATAGTAGTTAGGCTCTTTGGCAACAGCACGAAGATGTTATCACCTTGTAATTTTCTAGTGGTTGCTACAGGAAGTCACAAGGGGTAACCATTTAAACCAAATTTAGACCGTATTCTAGCCATTACGATCAGAGAGGGATCTCTCTTGTCACAGAGGAAAGAAACACATATGCATAAAACTTTGGATAGATCATAGAATTCTATATTTCTATAGGAAACAAGGTGTTGATAGTTTTCAAATATGGCAGAACAGACTTACAGGAAAATCATTGGGAAATGGATTCAAGTCTCAAATCAATCAATGGTATTACAACAAAAATGAGAAAGTGAATTTCCTTTATATTTTGAGGCAAAGTAATTAGCACAGACAGTCAAATATCTTAAAAGGGTGGTGAAGGGAGAAGGAGAGAAAAATCCCAGTGAAGCAAGAGGCACCTATCTATGGATGAATCTCTTGCACTGCCTTCAGTAGAATGAACAACAAAGGCAGGTATCTTTAGTGGAGCATAGGAGATGAATTCCATATCATTTACCATAACACAATAACGAATGCAGTGTCCGATATGAGGAGTGCTTAGATGAGAGCTAATTCCTTGTATATTAATCTAGAGTGCATTAGCAGAAATACACAAAAATGATAGCGATTAATAGGAAACATAGACTGAATGCAACCATCGTGATGAATCTTAGAGTTATCTGTTCCAATTATTCACCCATTAGAGGAATTTTAAACTCAAAATGGGCCTTTTAAATCTAATTCAAATTCCATGTCATCATGTGTTAACCAATGAAATTGCTTTAAATTTGAAATATCGTATAGGTCTTAAACACATTTTTAATATAAATTTGGGGATAGATATCATAAAAAAAATTTACTTTTTTTATTTGTATTTTCGACATATCTCCCCATGTTTTTACTCAAATTTTGATCAGGAGAGCTCGTTGGATGCGGAATTAAATTATGCATCCAACGAGTACCCACTGATGACATCATCATCATGTTTGTTTTAGGTATTTCTTGTTTTTGGGGTAGCAGAGTCCATCAAAAGTATGTTAAGTGGGTACTCGTTGGATGCAGAATTTAATTCCACATCCAATGAGATATCCTAATCAAAATTTGATTAAAAACATGGGGAGATATGATGAAAATACAATAAAAAAAGTAGTTTTTTTGTTTTCTTCCTCCAAAATTAATAAATATTATTTTATTATTTTAACTATTATTTTATTAATTTTTTTAGGAGGCCCATTTTGAATTGAAATTTCCTCTAATGTGATGTTTTCCTTAAAATTATCCATAGAAATTGAAGGAAATCTAAAGTTAATTGAATTGAAATACAGTGCTGTTGCTATTGAATGAAACAAAACAATGACTCTACTCAAATCTCTTGTCATATGGTAGAGCGATCAAATCTCCTCTCATATGGCATAGCAGAGCAAATAGTGATGCTGCTGTTGAATGTAACGAAACAATGACACTGAGACCAAACCTGTAGCAGTCGAGGAAGAGGAGGGAGGATAAATCCTACTCATATTCATGATAATGATGATGCTCCTATTACCACATCTTCTAAATAATTAGGGCATCAAATATGAGCAAGACGATGACGCAAAAGCGAAAATGCCATAAAAACACAGAAGCAAAAATGTAGATGGCAAAGATACAGAGAGCACCTAAGGAAATTGTGATTTTCTTCCTTCCATCCCTGGGTCTCTCCTCCACCCCCTCACTTCTCCTCTACCCCTTCTCTCCTCCCCCCCTCCTCCCCTTTCCTTCCTCCTCCTCCCCACTC
>LPNX010322040.1:0-47925 GCA_001517045.1 Pseudotsuga menziesii
AGCCTTCCTTAATGGTATGATTGAGAAAGAGTTTTACATCGAATAGTCATGAGGATTTGAAGTTGAAGCCAGATGGAATCACGTATGCAAGTTGAAGAAGACCCTCTATGGCCTGAAGCAAGCTCCCAGAGCTTGGTATGGAAGAATAGATAGTTTCTTGTCGAGCATGGGATTTACCAAGAGTAAAGCTGATCCTAACCTTTATCTCAAGGTTGTAGAAGATGAACTTATCATCCTGTTATTATATGTGGATGACTTATCCTTAACAGGAAATGAGAAACAGATCATGGAAAGCAAGAAGAAACTAGCAGAAGAATTTGAGATGAAAGACCTTGGGTTAATGCATTATTTCCTAGGTCTGGAAGTATGGCAAAGTTCAGAAGAAATCTTTCTCAACCAGGGAAAGTATGCGGTAGAGATATTGAAGAGATTCAATATGTTGGAATACAAAGTCATGGCCACACCCATGGACTCCAACCTGAAACTGTTAGCTGATGACTCATCAGAGTTAGTGGATATGACTCATTACAGACAGATCATTAGGTCATTGATGTACTTAACAAATACTAGACCAGACATTTGTTTTGCTGTGAACACCTTAAGTCAATATCTTGTTCAACCAAGACGGGTTCACCTAGTAATTGCAAAACATGTGATGAGATATCTGAAAGGGACTATAGACTTTGGTTTATATTATGATGGTAGCCATGAGTATAGATTGTATGGCTACATAGATGTAGATTGGGATGGAAGTATCTTAAACAGGAAAAGCACATCAGGTAGATGCTTTTGTTTGGGGTCGAGTTCATGGTTTAGCAAGAAACAGTCCAGTGTTTCTTGTAGCATGGCAGATTGCTCTGCTAAGTTGTGAAGCCATATGGCTTCGGAAGCTGATATCAGGTCTCTTTGAACTGAATATGGATACTACATTGATTCTATGTGATAACGAGAGTTGTGATCCATCGTAACGCATGGAAATCCGGTATTTCTACATTCAAGATAAAGATGCAGATGATGATGTTTCAGTATTTACATACTGTAGATACAGATGATGGTGATTTGGTATTTCTATACTGAATATAGAGATGATGATGATTTCAGTATTCCCATACTGAAGATATAGATGATGTTTCAGTATTTACATACTGTAGATGCAGATGATGGTGATTTCGTATTTCTATACTGAAGATATAGATGATGATGCTTTTAGTATTCACATACTGGAGATACAGATGGTGATAGTTCAGTATTCACATACTAAAGATGTAGATGATGATGGTTTGGATGATGATGTGCAGACGAAGCCTCTATCTCGAGTAAAGTTTGAACACTTTCGAGACAAGCTTGGTGTTGTTCGGAAAGACCTTCCTTGAAAGGGGGAGTAGTGATGTTGCAGTGGGATTGTATCATCCCTGGACACTTGCCCTAAAGTGATTCGGAGACCTCGATCTTCAAGAATGAAGTGGGATTGTATCATTCTTAGGCACTTGCTCTAAAGTGATCTTGAGACCTCGGTCTTCGAGAATGAAGAGGGATTGTATCATCCGAGGACATCTGTCCAAAATAGATCCGGTGACTTCGGTCTTTGTGAATGTGGTGGGATTGCATCATCCCTGAACTTCGGTTCAAAATGTATCCGGAGGTCTCGGCCCTCGTGAATGTGGTGGGATTGCATCATCCCTGAACTTCGGTTCAAAATGTATCCGGAGATCTCGGCCCCCGTGAAAGTGGTGGATTGCATCATCCCTGAACCTCGGTTCAAAATGTATCCGGAGGTCTCGACCCCCGTGAAAGTGGTGGATTGCATCATCCCTGAACCTCGGTTCAAAATGTTGTTATGGAGAGAAATTCCTATGGCTTGGGGTACCACAACAAACAGCTTGACTCCAGAAATCAATCCTTTCCACTATGCAATAGAAATTAAATGTCTAACACTAAGGGATCAGACCTCGTACCTTATTCTGAACGGTTGAAGTAGATCCCCGTTGAGCTTTCCAATCTTCAGCTTGAATTGATAGATTACTTCCTCAACAACAAGTAAACAATACAAGCATTCTATATATCATGGTGTTATATCTATTCTAGCATATATAATCAATAATGTAAAAGCATTTGACATAATCCAATGGATAAAATATTCATTCAAACACATATTATTGGACAGGAAAAGATATTTCTATTAATATAAATCAGAGATTACAAGATACAACCTCTGACGGCACGTCTGCGAACCGGAGAAACTGAAGCCCCCACTTGGGCCTCCACCACCTCAATCCTCCATATCTTGATAGCAAGCTCACAAGCAAAAGGCAAGCTTGGGAAGAACACACTAGTGCTCCAAGGGACAAAGGGATGCAGACTCAAGCATAAGTTCCGGCAACAATGGACTATAGTTTCTTTGCTTTCAATTCTCTCTTATGCCTTCAATGTACTAAGGGGTTCCTTATATAGCATTTCAAAGGGATAATGAAAGGTCGAATCTGAGCGATCTCAAGGCATAGGGAAGGCCAGGAGTCAAATGAGTCGGATCCATGTCAAGGAAAACTCCAAAAAGATTTGGATTATGCACACATCCCGATGTACGCGGTTTTAGTGGTCAAACCCGCGTATATACGCGCTTATAGGTTTAAAAGTCGCGTTTATCATTTTTTCATATGTTTTTAGGGATGATCAAGGAAACATCAAAGGACAAAAAATGGTCCATGGGGTCTAAGGAGTCTGCAGCGGGACAGGGGAAGGCCATACAAAGTGTGATTCACCTAGAGTGGTGAAATCAGCTATAACAGATGCCCCCTAATGTGTGAGGTCAGAGGGGTCATACGATGGCCGAAATACATTATAAGTCCATCCCAGAAGTGGAGTGATGAAGGATCCCAAATGGAAGACCAGCCATCCAATCAGCATAGTACAATAATACAACTCTGCATATAACTGTAAGTACATATAGCAATCCCGGATACATAAGAGTACAATGGCCATGAATAGGCATGATACATGATATCACATATGTGGTCATCGCCACGTACAATATACATAGATCAGAATCTCCATGATGAAGATATACATAGGACCATGATCTCCATAATGGCTGAAGATATAACAGATCAAGATCTCCATAGTGGCTGGAAATGTCTGACATATACTGAAATCAAGTCACGAGAGCTGAAATCTCATGAACACTGGCACGATCAAGGAGGTAGCATATAAGAGATGCCACCAATCTGGAAAGTCTTCTACACAAACCGCTACGAGTACATGTCCTACTATGCGAATAGAAGTGTCGAGGTCGAACATAGTAGTCCATCGTCTGATTACCGGCCATTGATGTATACCGTTAACAGACGCGAGATCACCCACCAATAATGAAAATGGGAATCAAGATACTAGAGTGCAAACTAACAAGTGTGAATAAATGTGTTGAGATCGAACACTTGAGAGGATCCATCGATTAGGGGACATTGATGTATTCCCAAAAACTGTCGATGGCGAGAGAACCTGCCACTGATGATTGCAAGTCTCAAGGCACTCAAAAGGACTCTAGATTCCAATCCCAGAATAAATGATCTGAAGTTGATGGGATGAAATCCGCGGGAAGGAGGGCATTAAGGCATCCCCCATCATCCAACACGAGGTACTCAGCAAAGCTGTATAATGTGGAAGGACTCGATCATAAGGTGCACGAACTAGTAACTGTACCGGGAATGGTCGACATGCAAAGTCAAGATAATTGAGGAATGGCCGACACAGGTTTCAACTTCCTTCGAACAAGAGCATAACGACGTATGGTGACTGAATGAAGGCAGCATAGACTCGATATACAACTTGGACATCTCTGTGACACAGGAGGCATCAACAGAGGCTCCATAGGGACTGTAAGCTTAACCAGTCGGTGGAGATAAACTTAGATAAACGAGTACAGCTCCTACAGTCAAACTATAACCCAACCAATGGATGTGATATACAGTGCTCTGTTCGAAGGCGACACGACTCGACAGCTGCCACAGATAACATCTTTCCTTGTCCGGCTTTTTGGTTTTTTAATTTTTTTTTGGACTTTTTCAGTTATTTGAAAAGCTTGAAAAAAAAATAAAATAACTTTATAGTTACAAATTAGGAGGAGACGAGTGTCATAAGGGCAAACAAACTAGTTCCAAGCAGTGGAACATACCTATGCTCAATGCAAGGATACATGTGTAGGATATCGACACTCAGGGGAAAATCCCCTCCCGGTAAAAAGGAAATCAAGCTGCGAAGGATATAAAAAATGGCTCTGCATGGCTAGACATGAGACAAGCTCGGGCTATATGGCTGAAACGCAATGTTAGGGGAGCCGTCATAAAGCTCAATAAGGCAGGCAAAGCTCATGATAATGCATTCACAACTTGACATGGGGGAGTCCTGAGGGAAATAGGCCAGCAAAAGATCAAGAGGAGTATGAGGCTCTTGCGAAATGTCATGGCGGTACTATACAACGGACTCCCACACCCTAAAGGAGAAAACGTCAGCATAGGCACCAAATGCAAATAAGGCGCTAACTAGGGTACCAATGTAAGGTGAAGCTCTACCACTCATATCATGCCACTTCTAAAGTAGTAAGAAGGTTCCGTGACATAATAGAGTGGGCTCGTACCTAAGGTCATGGTGATATGGCCATAAGGTCATGCAAAATGCAAATGGTGGTGAAACCTAACCTATATGCTTGTTTAGACATGATACCTGAGATCGGCACGAACGGGTCAATCCAATGGCTGAAACGGCACTGAAAAAGGTCTTCTACATCAAAAACCAGAGATTCTAGGTTCAATCCCCAGTGGAGTCGCTAATTCTGTTACGGAGAGAAATTCCTATGGCTTGGGGTACCACAACAGACAACTTGACTCCAGAAATCAATCCTATTCAATATGCAATAGAAATTAAATGTCTAACACTAAAGGATCAGACGTCGTACCTTATTCCAAACGGTTGAAGTAGATCCCCGTTTAGCTTTTCAATCTTCAGCTTGAATTGATAGATTACTTCCTCAACAACAAGTAAACAATACAAGCATTCTATATATCATGGTGTTAGATCTATTCTAGCATATATAATCAATAATGTAAAAGCATTTGACATAATCCAATGGATAAAATATTCATTCAAACACACATTATTGGACAGGAAAAGATACTTCTATTAATATAAATCAGAGATTACAAGATAAAACCTTTGACGGCACGTCTGCGAACCGGAGAAACTGAATCCCCCACTTGGGCCTCCACCACCTCAATCCTCCATCTCTCAATAGCAAGCTCACAAGCAAAAGGCAAGCTTGGGAAGAACACACTAGTGCTCCAAGGGACAAAGGGATGTAGACTCGAGCATAACTTTCGGCAACAATGGACTATAGTTTCTTTGCTCTCAATTCTCTCTTATGCCTTCAATGTACCAAGGGGTTCCTTATATAGCATTTCAAAGGGATAATGAAAGATCGAATCTGAGCAATCTCAAGGCATAGGGAGGGCCAAGAGTCAAATGAGTGTCAAGGAAAACTCCAAAAGGATTTGGATTATGCACACATCTTGATGTACGCGGTTTTAGTGGTCAAACTCGCGTATATATGCGCTTATAGGTTTAAAAGTCGCGTGTATCATTTTTCATATGTTTTTAGGGATGATCAAGGAAACATCAAACGACAAAAAATGGTCCATGGGATCTAAGGAGTCTGCAGTGGGACAGGGGAAGGCCATACAAAGTGTGATTCACCTGGAGTGGTGAAATCAGCTATAACAAATGTATCCGGAGGTCTCGGCCCCCGTGAAAGTGGTAGGATTGCATCATCCCTGAACCTCGGTTCAAAATGTATCCGGAGATCTCGGTCCCCGTGAATGTGGTAGGATTGTATCATCCTTAAACTTCGATTCAGAACGGATCTGGTGACTTCGGTACTCGAGAACGTGTGTTGATCCCGTAATTCCTAGAGCAAGGATTGTCTGAGTTCCACATATGTGTTGATCTCGTAATTCCGAAAGGAAGGATCATTAGTAACTCCGTAAAGACGTAAATCCCGTAATTCCGAAAGGAAGGATCATTGACTTGATCCCATAATTCCAATAGGAAGGATTGTTTGAGTTCCACAGATGTGTTGATCCCGTAATTCCAATTGGAAGGATTGTCTGAGTTCCACAAATGTGTTGATCCTGTAATTCCGAAAGGAAGGATCGTTAGTAATTCCGTAAAGACCTAAATCCCGTAATTCCGAAAGGAAGGATCATTAGTAACTCCGTAAAGACCTAAATCCCATAATTCCAAAAGGAAGGATCATTGGTAGCTCCGTAAATACTTGATCCCGTAATTCCAACAGGAAGAATTTTCTGAGTTCCACAACTGTGTTGATCCCGTAATTCCGAAAGGAAGGATCGTTAGTAACTCCGTAAAGACCTAAATCCTGTAATTCTGAAAGGAAGGATCATTGACTTGATCCTGTAATTCCAATAGGAAGGATTGTCTGAGTTCCACAGATGTGTTGATCCCGTAATTCCGAAAGGAAGGATCGTTAGTAACTCCGTAAAGACCTAAATCTTGTAATTCCGACAGGAAGGATCGTCTGAGTACCACAGACATGTTGATCCCGTAATTCCTAATGGAAGGATCATGTTGATGTTTTGATGATGACGTTGTTGATGTTTTGATGATGTTGATGTTTTGATAATAATGATGTTTTCATGATGATTTTTCTAATTGAAAGATCAAAGTATGATGATGATGATGTTCCTGATCAAAAGATCAGAGTATGATGATGATGTTGTTGTTGATCGAAAGGTCAAAGTGCTGAAGATGATGTTGCTGACCGAAAGGTCAAAGTGCTGAAGATGATGTTGCTGATCGAAAGGTCAAAGTGCTGAAGATGATGCTGATCGAAAGGTCAAAGTGCTGAAGATGATGTTACTGATCGAAAGGTCAAAGTGCTGAAGATGATGCTGATCGAAAGGTCAAAGCGCTGAAGATGATGTTGCTGATCAAAAGGTCAAAGTGCTGAAGATGATGTTGCTGATCGAAAGGTCAAAGTGCTGAAGATGTTGCTGATCGAAGCAATCAAAGTATTAATGATGATGAAGACTGAAGATTAAAGATGAAGACTACATAATGTTGAAAAACTTCCAATGATTTATAGATGTGTTACCCTGATGATGCTGATGATGTCCTCTATCTCTCTCCTACTATTGTTGTTGTTGATGTTGTTGTAGAATACCCTTCTCGTTAAGGGGGGGTGTTGAAATATTTTAACTTCGAAGAATATTCTATATGTATCTTTTGTGGTCCCCGATGGTCCTACCGGGAGAACCACTTATATTACTTTGTACCCCGATGCTTCTAATCAGAAGAACTAATAAGAGTCATGAGGTAGTCCCCTCTAATTGTAAAGGTGGGTCATTAGCACCCCAGTGTGGTTACTTGAGCCTACATGTCGAATGAGTTAATTCAAGTGAACGGATGAATATAAATAGAGGTGTGGTGCTCCTCATTTGAGAAACACACACACAGCAAAACAACAGCGCTGGGTTTGAAAGGAAAACACCGCAGAACAAAACCAGAACGACAATTGAGTAATACACCACCTAGACTGAGCAATTCGACTGCTAGAGTCGTTTATGGCCCTATCATGGCCAAAATGACTCAACAACAAACTCACAACAACCCAAATTCGTGGGGAAACCAGCAGAGATTTCTCAGCTGCGTGAGGAAAAGAATGCAACTTGCGTGAAGGTGGATTCACACCCAGACCCACAATGTGAGGAGAAACTACACATAGCAAAATTCAACAACGAAATTCACACACAGGAAACTTCCATCCGTTGAGAGAAAGAGCCAAACATGGATGTCTGATGATGAAGAAAACGTCCAGGAGCCCAAAATCGTGAATGAGAACCCACAACAAGAAAATCGTGAAGGTAAAGCCGCTCCCCAACTCTCTGCATGAGGAGAAAACAATAGTTTGTGCGTGAGGATGGGAAATGGGATCATGGTCTCTTCTCCTCCTGCCCACGTGAGGATGAACGTGCTCCCTGGTGGAGTGTGCGTGTGGGCAAGAACTGACAGTCCTGCCACACACCACTGCCCAATACAAAAACGTTTTCCTAGGGCAATAACTGCCCCCAACTAACTCTAGAGGATTTAATTTGGTAGTTGAGACAAGAATAAGACAAAAAGGTTGTTGAATGAGACAAGGGATAAAGGGTGAGTAAGACAAAAGATAGGTGACAACTAAATGGGTTTATCAATTGACACTTTGTCGTTCCCCAACGGCTCCCAAGGGTTAGACACCCCCCCTCCCACATCCTTAGGAAATCATGCCCCCATCTCTTTTAATGTTGCATAGACATAGGTGGTTGTGGGTATTTTAATTAAAATGCATATTTACATGATGCCAACATTATAATGTGTCGGCTAGCACGAATATACCTTCGGCAACGATTTTAATCGCCAGAACATAAAACTTTAAATCGATGGTGGGGCTTTTGCCTTTAGCTCCACGCCATGATTAATTACAATATATACATCATATATATCTTTAATGCAAACGGGGTCAAAACTAGGGTGTTACAGACACCAATAATTCATGTAGTAATACCTGACTTAGACATTGTTAAGTCATGCAATGGTACATGGCTCAGATACCAGTAAGTCATGGTACATGACTTAGATGGCCAAGGGTTGTAGTATCTCTTGTGGAGTGCACCCACATGAGCAAAGATATAGCCAAGACCTTAGATGACTGTCAAACAATAGTCAAGGTCTCTGAGACTAGCAATGACTATCACATACTCAATTGAGTTATAGCCGGGACTATTAGGGAACAGTCAAACCTCTTGGAGAGGTCAGATAGCCATATACTTGGCTAAGTAGGGTACAGTGAGATTAAGAAGAAGAAAGAAGCCAGTTGGAAGCGGTTAGGCTCTAGAGAATATCACGGAAGATGGAAAGCTCACAGAGAACTTCTCCAGACCGTAGAAGATTCCAGAAGTCAACAAGAAGTCAACCGAAAGAAAAGAATAAAAGGAAGAATAATAACAAACCCAAAGAACATTGAAGAAGAACTTCCAGAAGACATGCAGTGTTGAAGATCATGCAAGAAGAATACATTCCTCGCTAAGAGGGAGTGTTGATGTTTATGTAGCATCAGAATATATTCTTAAGAAGTCCCAGAGAAAGTGGAAAGAAATGAAGAGCACAACTAATTCAATGAAATGTTGGAATTTGTGCAACTTCAGAAGTTATTCTTATTGTACTTGTATTATACTTCCTTGTACCTCCTACGAGAGATTATACTGATGTAATTACTCATGTAAACTCTAGAAAGAATCAATGTAAATCTTGGGGAAAGAATACACAAGAAAATAATAAAAAGAAAATTATTTTTGTATTTCCCCAAGGTAGGACGGCCCCAATAAGTCAGTCAAGTCGGCCCCAGTAAATTTTCACTTGGAAAATCAGTATAAATAGGAGGCACCCCTTGTCATTCATTCATTCACTCACAACAAGTTTGCTCTAGCAGAAAAGGTGCGCTACTACAGTTAGAAGAAGTGTTTTCTGGGGTTGTATCTTAGAGAGATCTTTTCTCTCTCTCTTTCTTCTTCTCTCTGCTTGTAGAAGCTATCATCTCTATACAAAGGTTTGTTGGGTTTTTCCTGATTGGGTTTCCCATGATAAATTCTTCTGTTCTTTGTTTCTGTGCTTTGTCTTTCTTCTAGAGATCCTATTGTTTATTTGAAATTAAGTTATATTGTTATAATCTTGTAAAAACTAGCATGAAATGGGTAAATTGAGTAAATTGACCCTAGAAGGCAAATTTTTTACAAATCAAAACAATAGTACTTATCTCAGCATTTCACTCTCGAAATGCGTGCCAGAATTCCATTGAACAACTGTTGTACGACCAACATGCTTTTCTGTACAGTATAGCTCATGTGTGATTGTATGGACTGCATTAAATGTTGTTGTATGGTCTGTACCTTCCCTCAAAAACTGTGCCAAACTTCTGCCTCAAAATCTAGCCCTCTCCTCGATTTTCGAGCTTGTACGAACTGTTGTACGACTACAATTAATTGTGTACCTGCACCTCGATTTTTGTGCCCTATTTTCTTCTTCTCAAAAACTGTGCCCTTCCTTGATTTCAGTGCTAGTACGCCCTCATTAATGTTGTACAGATTGCCTAAAAAGTGTGCCCACTCCTTCGGAATCATGCCCTACTGAACCTTCTCAATTTTTTGGTTTGTCGTCTTTCTCTCTCAAAATGACTTTTCTCTCTTGCTCTCTCCAAAAATTATCTCTTTGAAATGTGAACAATGAATTCACTCATGCATTTCCCAAGCCCTTTTGCTTGAGTAACCACCATTGGAAAATCAATGGTCAAGATTAAATCATAACTAGCTGAGATCTAGGGGCAAAATCAAATCTCACTTTTTCTCATTAAAAACCATTTAATAACTTTTTAAATATTTAATGTGAGACATTAATTACACACCCACCTTTTTAATCTCATTAAAGTCACAAATAAATTTTATAACTCTACATTAATTTATACAGTGACTTTATCATTATAAAGTCAATCTCACTTTATAAACATAAGCTAGGGACCACATTTAAATTGACCTTGTCCACCCCAAGGCACAAATGAATAGACAAACACTTGGTAAAATTTCAACATCTTTCTTTGGGCGCACCTACTCAAAGGTCATTCTGTATCTTTCTTGTATATCATTATTTTATTTCTGTAATTAGTGCCAGGCACTAGTTTTGACATTGTATCCTGTTGAAGAATCTTTTCTAGAGAAGTCATTAGGTTTTCCCCTTTAAAGAGATTTCCCAAGATAAACATTGTGTCTATTGTGGATATGTTTCTTTCAATGATCTTTATATGCATGCAGTTTATGTTTATGTGATAGAAAAGTGCTAAAAAGTTAAAAACATCTAATTGCTAAGAAAACTCAACATTATTGTGCTCAACCAAAAGAGCAGCATCGATAGGCATTGCAACCTTTGTCTTTGCTTTGATTATACTTTTATATGGTTGGAAATTGCAGAAATTTCATTAGCCTAAGTATTCTTAAATGTTCTACTCTTGGGTTAATTCATTCATTTATAATTATGGAGTTTGATTCAATTTTCTGCATTTTTACTTATATAATTTCAAAATTTAAGTCTCTTGCAAGCTTTAAACATACATTCATTCAAGGAAAATTTCACATTGGTTCTCACCACTCATATAAAGTGGCTTTTATCACTAATTCTTTTGAGCATAATTACCTAGTTCCTAATAATCTAATTGCTTGAATTATTTAATTTACATCCTTTATTCTTGCAATTAGTTTCATTGGTGATTATATTTCATTTTAGGCCAATAAGTGCTCTTTAAAATTATTGCTTTACATTCTTATTGGCTTAATTTCTTTTCAATCTGAATTTGTGTTTTCATTATAATCTTTGGGTTCATATTTACTTTTGAGATTAGGGTAATATAAGAGAATATCCACAAGTCTAGTCATCCTTGAGCTCATTACAAGCTCTAGGTTTTCACCCTAGACCTTGCTTTTAGCCTTGGGCATTTTATTAATCACATAATTCATTGTGAATTAGTAATTTGTCTCTTTACTAGTAATATTTTCACTTGGGGATTAATTGTAAGATGGGACTAATTACTAGTCGTTCTAATCCTTTTTTGATTGTCCCATCGTTCCAGCCAAAGGCCTGCAGTGTTCACAAGAGTATACGGGGACTAAAACCTTGTTAATTTTAGGAATTTTAAGTCAAACATGTGTTGTTAAAAATCACAGTACTGATACTCTCATTTCCAGGAACACGGTCGAATTTGTTAATTTTAAAAGAAAATCATAAACAAAACTAAACTAAGAAAAAGATAGAAGCTAGTCTAAAAAAATTAACCCACAAAAAGAGACGACAAGGTTCCCCCCTGGGGGGATGGGGCATGGGCGCTTGGCTTCGCACTCTCTTCTTTTGTTGCGGATTTTCACTTGGGGATTAATTATAAGATGGGACTATTTACTAGTCACTCTAGTCCCTTTTTGATTGTCCCACCGTTCCATCCAAAGGCCTGCAGTGTTCACAAGAGCATACAGGGACTAAAGCCTTGTTAATTTTAAGAATTTTAAGTCAAACATGTGTTGTTAAAAATCACAGTACTGATACTCTCATTTCTAGGAACATGGTCGGATTTGTTAATTTTAAAAGAAAATCATAAACAAAACTAAACTAAGAAAATGAAAGAAGCTACTCTAAAAAAATTAACCCACAAAAAGAGACGACAAGGTTTCCCCCTGGGGGATGGGGCATGGGCGCTTGGCTTCCCACTCTCTTTTTTTGTTGCAATAATTATTACAATGAAAGAATACTTATGCTCCTTCGTAGAATAGGAAGCACAAGTTTACAAAATTTAAAGCTTTAAAGTTGCTTGAAGAAGAGGCAAAGAGAAGGGTGGCTCCCGGATGGCTTAAATCTTGAAAATTTCGCCAGAGTGCCACTCTACCTATTCGTCAATTGCTGCAAAACAGGCAACAAACTTATATTAAATGTGCTAGATTAATCAATTAAAGCATAAAAAAATTACCATATAACTCAAGTACTTTAAATGATATGAAAATATAGAATGCAAGTACTTAGTTTTGGAAGTTAGATCTATGAAAAGCAAGTTTTTAAAATCAAATCTAAACTTATAGGTGCAAATGCAAATCAAATTAGTTTATGATATTTTTTATGCACTAAAATGATTAACACTGCTAACAGTAACTAGTAACCGGAAAAATTTAACTTTTAAATGGTGAAGAAAAGAGCTTAAAGCTTGGGAACTTTGGGTTGTGGAGTCTGCTTTGGTGGAACACCGAGGGATTGTCTTTCACAAGAAATTGAAGATGAGGAGGATGCAAACAAGATTAAAAGCTTGGAAATCCTTGCACAAAAATGGTTAAAAGCTTAGTGCCACCTACTACAGAAACTTGAAAAACATGAGCATTAAACAAAATGAACATGCCATTCTAAGAGATCTACCTGCAAGTGAACAATAAGATTATGAGGCAAACAAGCTTTTCTAATCTTATCCTACTGGGATACAACTCCCCTTCAAAGGCCAAATTTAACAGCCATAAAGCAAAGAAAACAAGACAGATTATACCTCATAAGCACTTGACAATTACCATCCACACAATAAAAGCGTTACACCATAGATTTGCCTCCAAATCCTTTATTATTCCAAAAAGTATTACAAACTACAATAGCAAAGCTACAACAACCTTTCGGTCCTCTGTCCATCCTGGGAAAATGAGAGGCCAATCCTTGCATAAATAGAAAAGAGCAAGCTCAAGGGAGGGTGCATATGCTAAAGGAAGAGTCTAGCTCGAACGAAAAGAGCTAATAAGTAGTGCTTTGTGTGTTTGGTAATGGTAAGATAAAAAAATTGGAAAGCCAACACTCAAAACTCAACACAATTCCCAAAAATGCAAGCTTTCCTTGGAAAATGCGCCCCCACTTAGAGGAAATTTCCATTGCTTTGATTTGCTCAGAAATAGCATGATTTGACCTTCCAAAATCCTTAGGATACTTGCCACTTTACCTTGCCAACTCACCAAAAAAAATTCGGTAAGTTTCCATGTTTTTATGAGTTGCCGAATTTTCCACTTTATCCAATTTCTTACTTGTTTTTGGGTTTTTCAAGTAATAATTAATTTTTGAGATAAATAATTACTCAAAAGCATAAGAAAGTGGGTTTAGGGGTCAAGTGGGTGCTCTGAGTTAGAAAACTAGCATCGCCATGGCAAAAACAACCTCCTAGTCCTGCTTTTATGATTTAGAGAAATTTTACAATTAACTTATTAAAAATAACCCTGGAAAAACGGAAATTTTTTTTTTTTTGGAAATTAAAAAAAAATATGGGGGACTTAGTACATGTTCATACGACTCAAAAACATGACTAGCATGGTAATATACATTGACGCTTAGGTTTTAATAAGCTCCCAAGGCCTAACACCAAGTCAATTATTCCAGCTTTGGAGGCTTGACTGAAAAACTCAAAAATTATAAATCGTTAAAAAATTATATATATAATTAACAAAGAAAAAACACCCTAGAGTAATGTATCAATGAGTAAGTCGTAGGAAGCCAAACCTTTTACATAAATTCATCATGCTAAGTCATTTTACTACAATTCCCCATGGGGTTATGAACATGTTAAAAATAAAAAATAAAAAGGGCCTAGGATGGCCTGAATGGACTTCTGAACTCGGAATTTGAACAAGTAATTGCTCATCTTTGGCGGCTCACTTGAAAGTCCAACTGAGTGCAACTCAGGTGGTAACACAGTGCATGGTGCACAAAGCAACGCTCAGAAACTAAAACTCTAAAACACTGGGAAACTGAAAGCTTAAACTCCTCTGAAAATACGAACAGCAAACATGAAGTTGAACTCTCATTCATATATCTTCTATTAAACTCTGAAAGAAGAAATAAATTGCAACAACTCAAAACTTAATGGTTGCTAACACCCCTGCCCTGCCTTCTTTTATAGAAGAAGAAAGGCTAGAGGACTACACAATTAGCCCGAGCCTTAGTTTTTTAAGAACCCTAATTATAAATCTCCTTAGAAAAGTGCATCCTACCTGCATGAGCAATCTTCCTAGATAAGTGTTCCTTAAAGCATGAGAGTATTGTTTAAATAAGTGTTGCCCACATCATCTCACAGTTCCCCTAAGCTCATGATTTTTTCTATATCTCGAACAATGAAAAAGTAAATCTAACCCTAGAAAAGATAAAATAGTAAAAATAGGACAGCAACTCTACGTCTAGAACAACACACAAAATTAGCAAATCTGGTAAAATAAGCCAACTCCTATAGTTAATGCATGCATGGTGAAGCACTTCTAACTCAGTCTATAAGACTTTAGCACCATTGCTAAGGCTTGACCAGAACAACACACAAAATTAGCAAATCTGGTAAAATAAGCCAACTCCTATAGTTAATGCATGCATGGTGAAGCACTCCTAACTCAGTCTATAAGACTTTTGCACCATTGGCAAGGCTTGACCAATGCGTTGCTTTTCCCTACAGACATCTGTGATGCACAGCAATCATGACAGGTGTGGATCTGCAACACTGCACCATATTGAAAGGGCTTAGCAACTAAGCAATCACATATAGAAAACTAACACAAAGTGGGGGGTTTATTATGATAAGCAGGTTTGTATAGGACCCGTGTGCAATAGTTTAACATTGAAAGGCAGGACTCCCTTTAGTGAAGGTCATTTTTTAATTAAACATATAATTTGTAATATATGACAAAATTGAAAATTGTTGCTTTTTCAAATATCGCCCAAGCCAATCAAAATATCAAATTGCAACTTATTACATGTGGGGAGCTTCCTTTGATTAGCCTTTTCATTTGAAGAGGAAAGTATTCACCACATTTCCTCTGAAGGCCAATGCATTGTTCAAATTTGATAGATCTCAGGGACTGGCCACTTTTATTGGGTAGTTTAATAAAATTCACAAGAATTTCTCCGTGATAGCATTATAAATTATAATCAATCTTATTCTGACTTTTGTATGACAGGACTTGGAAAAATAATAATGTAATTCAGCTGTGAGTTTAGTGACAAATGATCATATTTATAGAAGGCATCATGTTGGTGACATTTGCAAACACAACATTTGTTTTCCATGATGGCAGTGGCACAGCATGTTATTTTGTAGTTTGGATGAGATCCTTGTAACGTGCACATGTGCATAAGAATTTGTTCTAATCATTATAACTTGTCCCCATGTTATTGAAAGATTTAAATTTACAGTGTATAAATTTCTATGATCCTCAGAGCACATTTTTTAATCATCATTTTGTTATAGAAAATGTTTTGTTATTTGGATATCTAGATGATACAAAAGTATTTTTCGTTGGGAGCTAGTGTATCGTTTAATCTATGGAGGTTTCAGTTATTATGCATTTCCAATTCATGCATGGTATGGAAGAGATTAATGTGTATGATTCATGAAGCTCATGTGAGTTATAACAAAGTGTGGCTCATGGGAGACATTTCCACAAGTATAGGAAGTATTTGTTTTGCAGAAAGTTTCATAGCATGCATGCTGCAAAGAAAGCTCCTGGGAAGGCCCTCTTATCGTTGAGCATAATTGATCCAGCAGTGCTTATTGTAAGTAGGACTAAAATCCTTTTTTGTGATGTATATGTAGCTATCAAACACTGTGAGGGAGGCTGAACAAGTGACTTTGTTGATATTTGACCACAATGAGATGTCACTTGCGAGGGGATTGTAGCATTCTCTCTAAAACTAGAGGGTCGAGATCTTGAACATGGCAATTGGAAACCATTGTGAAGTTCTGTATCACCTATACTCATTAGGTTTTATAAATGAAATTTTTGCCTGTTTGTTAACTGTTATCAATGATTCAGTTTAGGTGTTTGTAACTTGGTTCTCGTGCATGGCATGGAGTCATAATTGTCAACATGTTGCCTAGTTGAGATGTCTAGTAGAGAGGCTGCCCTAGGATAAATTTAGTTTCTTTATACATTAGGGGTACCCTGGTAAAAGTTTACCTTCTTTATACTGTTTTCTCAGTATATAGAAGGCAAAAGACAACAAAATATAAGTTAAAATCTCATAGCCATATAAACCCAAGGTCGCCTATTGTTTACTCCTTGGAGTCGCTCTTGTATCAACATTTAATGTGCTATGGTAGATGTCCAGGTAGACTAGGAATTGCTATCCATGTTTAGACTCGATTCTTCATGTCCACTCCAAAAACTGAAAAAGGGGATTCAAATACGACAACGTTTTAAAGAAAGAGGTATACAAGGAAACAAATATTTGTGTATTCGCTTGTGCAAAAACAACCATGAGATGATATAAATAAAATAATGCATATTGTTATTCATCAATTAGAAACCTAAAAGGGAGTTAGCATTATAGCTTAATGTCTAGTATCATACTATGCAAAGTTAATCTAGTCTTAGTTCGACTCTCTAGCCCAGGTCTAGTTATACTACCTAGGGTTGTTTGATTTAGAGAGACATAGTTTTTTTTTGCATGATCATGAAAAAAGAACTGCCAGCTGTCACTATTCCACGGGGTGTTCAGAGACAAATATAGTTACATGTATGATGAGGGTAACTATGAAAATTTTACTTATATCATGGTGACAGTTTATATGTATCTTGTCTTTAGAGCACTTAGCTTGATCTTCCAGTTGGAGTAAAATTTTGCTTGAGTTTACCTTTTACATGGATGAAGCTTCATACTTAAAAAAAATGAATACTCCATCTTTTGTTTGAGTTAACCTTTTACAGGGATGAAGCTTCACGCTTAAAAAAATGAACACTCAGTAGTATAAGCATTGTTTCACAGTTTTTTCCGAGGACTATTTTAAGGTTGGCATATTTTAAAAAAAATTGTTTTCAATGGTTATCATAGTTTTCTAAAGTTTTTTAAGGACTGTTTTAATGTTACCATGTGTGAACAACGATATTTGGTCAAGTTTGAAAACAGGGGTGAAGGCATTTTAGTGTTGAGCAATGATCTCGACCACAGTAGAAGAACCAACTGAAGCGTAAGCAGTGATATCAACAAGCAACGCAACTTGGTAAATTTAGAATATTCATAGATATAATTGCACTTTAAGGCGCTATCTTCCCCAACTGATTGGAGAAGAAGGATACAACCCAAGTTTCATACTCAATCGTAACTATTCTCAATTCTATCCCAGTTCCATTTCACTCCGCCTCACCCAAAGAAGGACTTAGACATTTCCGGAACCGCTCAAGAACCGCTCAACTTCAAGGTGTCTATTGCTCATCATTTCTATAGAATGCTACACCTTCGCTGATTTATGATGGTTCTAGTGATAGACACTACAAGCTTTGCTTATATCTACTATGCAAACTAGGTTCATTACATGATTCTTTAAGAAAAAATAAAACACGAGATTTTAAAATGCAAGCTATGCTCAAAGTTTTAACTATTTAAAAAGATAATAACAACAACAAAGTTCAAAGATAAAATTGTATGCATTTACTATGATAACTACAGGATAATTAGTTTAGAACAAAAATAAATATGTATAGTTCTCTACTTCAACAATAATAACACTAGAATCAATTTTTGGTCTAGTGAAATCTTCAGCTTTTGGTTTAGCCTAGGATTTCCTTTTCATTTGCAGTTCTAGTGGCCTGTGTGCAAATATTATCCAAGGATAAATGCGGTGTTAAAAGTTTTGTTCACGCTTCTCTATTTCCAAGCCAACAATACTAGAGGTACTCAACAAGATTGTTGTGGAACTGTTACTAAATCTCAATTACTTAAATGTACTTTTACGATAGAGATAACAACCAGGGGTAACATTCTTTATAACATTTTCCAAAAATAAGTAAACAAATGATAATCTAGATAAACAACATAAGCCTTAACCATAAAAATTAAAGATTAATTGATATCCAAAATACCTCATAGAAGTCGCTCTTCTTGGTGCAAACTAGGCCTTTTCCAAACCCAATAAATCAAGTTGGAGAAATATACACAAATGCCTTTCCTCCCGACTAAGTAAAGCTATTATTAGTATTTGTAAAAAATATCTACATTTTCAGTTTGGCACTTGCAACAAAAATCCTTTCAGGGCTAGTTTTCAATAATGGCCTACAGGGAAGAGTAATTGAATTTGTATCCTTAAAAGGGATGGCAATGGAGGAATGGTTCAAAGTGGAAAGGAAATAGGGTCAGGGTGACTTTTTAGCATGGAGAGCCTTGGTAAATGTGTACCCCTATTTAGGGAAATGAGGAGCTTATAAAATTGGAAATGGTAGAAAGGTAAGGATTGGAGAGGACCCATGGATTGGAGTTACTTAAGGATTGGAGAGGACCCATGGATTGGAGTTACTTCTAATTACAAGTTATTTGAAGGTTGTTGGGATTTATTCTACAATCAAGGGGATTTTTACATAAGGGATGCAACTTCTCTAGATAATAGTAACCTATGGGCATAAGGATTGGCGACATTCAATAGCCTAAATCTGCAAGGAGAACAAGTAGAGGAATGGGATCTTTATGTCAAATTGCTACAACAATGCAATTAAATTAAAAAAAGAAGAGAAATAGGGTTAGGGTGACTTTTTAGCATCGAAAGCCTTGGTAAATGTGTTCCCCTATTTAGGAAAATAGGGAGCTTAGAAAATTGGAAATGGTAGCAAGGTAAGGATTGGAGAGGACTCATGGATTGGAGTTACTTCTAATTACAAGTTATTTGAAGGTTGTTGGGATTTTCTCTACAATCAAGGGGATTTTTACATGAGGGATGCAACTTCTCTGGATAACAATAACTTATGAACACAAGGATTGGCGACATCAAAAAAAGTTAGCTCTTGCAAATAGATGGGATTTGAGTTTGCTCATGATAGAGCAATGTATATTTTGATTTCCTTGCAAGAAATGTCTTGTAAGGATTTGCTTAGATGTTCCTAAATGTATAATTGTTATTATCAACCAAGTATGAGGGTCAATGCCAATGCCAATGTCTTTCCCCGTTAGGGGGCATAAATAATTATTCTCTTTGGTTAGCTATTTTATTTCTAGCAATTTGTTTTGTCCGCTATTAAAAACATCCTCGGTCAAGGCTGTGTGGTGTCCCCGGTGCTGCGTCCCCACTTGCTGGACCACATAGATCTTTGTGTTTTGATTCAATCGTAAAAGCATCTCTAGTCACTAACTAACTAACTAATTAACTTGCCTAAGGGAGGACCTGATCTAACAATGCTCCTGGGACGTCCAATTTAAAATGCATAATTGTAAAAAACTAGAGGCATTAGATTGTTATATGTCACTAAAAAATAAGAGCATGTTAATTATAAGAAAAAACATCGTATTATTTTCTAATGAAATGTCCATGTAGTGTGAAAAAGTTCTCACATTTACAAGATATATACTAGAATAAATTAAATATACAATCAATTTCTTCAATATGTAGTTGAGATCAATACCACTTTATTTCTTTAATATGTCATTAATATGTAGTTGAGATCAATACCACTTTATTTCTTTAATATGTCATTGAGATCAATGTCAATAATATAATTTATAGATTGGTTTTCTTTTAATAGCTACATTTACTAAGATATTTGTGATGAAGTGATAGTAATTTAGTTTAATATTATTTTTTTAGTTATAAGACGGTATCTATGTTAAAAAATAATAATCATATTTTATTATGATATACAAATAGATGAAGTTTTTCGTAGTATGAATTATATATTCATTGTTATGCTATTCTTTTCTTTCATGAGTGATTGGTGAAACATGTAGTGGACATTAGTTACTTTATTATGTTTATATTTATATATGATATGGGATATGCTAATGTAGTAATTATGGTTAGTTAGTTGTTGTTGACTAGGTAAAGAACCAATTATATCTCTATTGGTATGGTTTGTAAATCGAAGAGCGGTATACGAAAATTGTATCTTTGGAAACCACAATTGTTAATGATTATGTGATTCTTGTACATATAATGATTTACTAATTTTATTATCAAGTGCCTTTTGTTTTATGTGATTTCATGAAATACTATTGTTGTCGTCATTTTAGAGCTCTTTGAAAACTCAATTACAACAATAAAATAATTGTTTTCCTCTTGATAATGAGGTGATGGTTGGTCTTAGGGGTTAATGAATACCATTCTTAATAGTAGTGATAGTATAACAAATAAGGAAATTTAAAATAAGAAAGAATAAGATCAATTTAATATTGTACATTTAATAAAATAAAGTAAAACAAAAATGATGTGGAAAAAATATCTTTAGAATGAACAAAATATTAATATTTTAGTTATAGCTTATGATTGCCAATGACTAGAGAGATATGATTTGTATTTGTTCATCTAGACCACTTCCATAGCTCTTGGGACTAAGACAATGTTGATTTCTGAAGGTGTCTTTGACTTCTCCATTCATTGTCTCCCTCTGTACAAGTTGAATACAAATTGTCATTGCAACTATTTCTTGCCACCAATATAATATTGTTTATATACACTATACATTTTACACATCATTCATATATTTATTCCATAATTGATATATTTTAATAACTTATGGTCTCTCAAAATCTTCAATAACTTCTCCATTAATTGTCGCCCTCCCTACAAGTTGAATACAACTTGCCATTGCAACTATTTATTGCCACCCATATAAATATGATTTATATACACTACATTTTACACATCATTCATATATTTATTCCATAAATATAAAAGTCTTTAGTGCTATCTACACATGTTCTTTGGGTTCCTCTTCATTATGGGAAAATCAAAATGTCATGAATGAATACTATGACAAACTTGTCTAGGCATTCTATGAAACACATAATACATTAACCTCATAAAAACAATCGGTGCATTTGTTAAGTTGAAAATCAACACTAAGAACTCGTAATGTCCATAATGAGTCTTAAAAGTTGTCTTCATGATATCATATTCAAAATTGCAGAGTGATATCGATTGTTAATGGTGTCCTTGTTCAACATGCAATATCAAATGCACATGTGAACAATTCCATCCTTTAACAAAAAATAGAGTTGCACCTTGTGGAAAAACATTGGGTCGAATAAATCCCTTGTTTTGAATTGCATATTCAACTCATTAAGTCCATATGTTCCCAATTGGTATGTTTTCCCTTGATATAGGAGTTTCTTCCAGCACAAGATCTATCTTGTAGCAAGTAATTTCTCTAGAAAAACATACAAGAATTCTTGAGTTATCAACAACTGCTATGAATTGCCATGTACTTTTATCTTCACTTTGCTCACATCAATCAAATTCCTCTTACATCCCTTACAGACATTGCACTTACCTTGTATAGCTAATATTTTCCAAACTACAATAAGAGTTGTCTCCTTAAATGACTTTAGCCATGCCTTCATCATCCAAACATCTGAATCTCTTCTTGAAGTAGTGAACTTTAGCTATGTGGAGTTTTAACCAAACATGAGTCTAATGCCAGCTCATGAAAATAGCTGGTGCCTTATTAACCACCCAAATCCATAATGCATTGGGCCACTGCTTGACTTACCCATTTCTTGGCAGCATTAGCCATGTGTACCTTCTAGCAATCCTAAAGCCTCTCTCCATTGAGCTTACAATTGGCCACCAATCTAGGTGAAATAAACCTATAAGTGCTACCTTTTTCTTTCCAAATAAAACTTTACATAGGGAAACTCAAGGGATGCTTTCAGGCATCCATAGATGGCATCCCTAGTAAACCTCTTGATTTGGACTAATGCGTCTAACCCAATAGGATCCAAATTGAGACTTGCTAGCATGGAACTATCAAATGCACGGTGACATTGGCTACAACACATTGATCTAACCCCTTAGGCTTATTATGAGTTTTACTAGTGTTAACTAAAACTCTAACCAATTATAATAATTAGGGTTTGAATAAGAGTTGATTAAGTTTATTTGGCGATCATCCACTACTACCTAAACTATACCTTTGGTTGCACCTTGGATTATCTTCAGGCTCCATGTGGTTAACAACTCATGTCCTCGTGTTCTCTTTCTCAAGGCATTAATGTGTCTTCTACTCCTGCATTTGAAACCCCTAAGACTAAAGTTGTTGGGCTTTGGATCTCATCTAAGTCCTTCCTATTTTATCAATTTAAGAAAGGGCATAGCGTTGAAATTTCTCTAGTCAAATTTCCTCCATGAGGTATTCCAGTTTTTGGTCATCTAGTTCAGTGTTCCACTTATATAATTTCTTTTATTTTCATCATCCCCAAGCAATCAAGTCCATGGCTTCAATTAAGGCGTAGACAACGGGTGATTACAATTACACATGCAGAACAAGTAACAAATAGCTTGTTCATTGCACTTAATTTGTGGCCTATCGAAGGAAGCAAATCATACTTTACTAGAGCAATGCGTTAATCCGCTTTCGTTTCTTCATGTAAGCCACCATAAGGTTTGGTAAATGTGCGTCCCATGATTGATAGAGAGTAGTTAGCTAACTATTCACCTCCCCCTCCTTTCTCTTTCGATAAATAAACATGTAAAGCTTGGAGGTTATTGTTTATTCTTTAAGTCTTTGTTAGTTCTATCATCTTATGGATTTGTCAAAGTGACGATTTTCAAAGGCAGTGGTAAAAGAAAGAGGCAAGCTTTTAGTTGTCTAAACCAATAGATATTTCAACTCATTTTGGTTTAATCGTCTACTCAGATCTTGAGAAAATAGAAATTGTTGGGATCTAGACTATTGTAAACTCTCAAAATTGGAGATGAGGTTTTGAAAATATATATTTGTAAGAAGCAATGGTTTGCCATTGCACCTCATATTGTTTTTGTTCCAAATGGTGCTTCTTAGACCCCTTATATTATCACAAATAGCATTGTCGGTTGGCTCTCCTTTGCATTCTATTTGTCTCTACAAGCTTCTTTGTATGGGGTTGACAAACCCCCACATGAGAGCTTGAGGTAAGCAACTTGAATCCAGCCGCAAGTTATAATCATTCGATTAGATTTCTTGTTGGAAGTTGTTTTACTCTAATGTCAACAAATTTATTATTGAAGTTATGATATTTGTGATTGGAAATGTATAAAAAGAAGTTTCATTGCAGCAAGATGCAATGTTTGTGAAATATTTAGAGTTGGGAAGCTTGTTAAGATTGCATTGTTCAAAGTTTTGCGGTTTTTTTATTGATTACATATATTCAATGCTTAAAGCTCTAAGATTTTATCTTCTCTGTAAATCTCTCCATTGGTGGAATAATTACATGTTTCCATTGTCATCTATCGCATTGGCTACCATCCAATCATATAAGGAAGTCCATTACGAATTTTCAATATAACTATAAAAAAATTAAAATATTAACTAGTACTAGCAACTATATCAAACACATGACCAAACTAATATTATTATTATTTGATAAACACCAATAAGAAAAATCAAATATCATTCTCACATTGGAACCTTTGCACTTTCTAGTTATACATAAAACATAATTGATGGTTAAGAGCATGAAAAAACCAACACTATTCTCACATCGACACCTTTGCACATTTTAACAATATATAAAATATCACTTGTACAAATTAGGCTTATAAAAGTTGGACTTAGTTTCACGTTAAGAAATGTTATTGCATCTATACATTTCACTATTGGGAAATGTACAAATACTGGAAGTAGATAACCTAAGGAGATTAATATTAATTGTCATTTGTTTCAATTTAAAATCCATGATTAACAAACTTTGTGCTTAAGAGCTTCTCAGTTCTAACTCGGGAACGTTGTTGCCGAAGAAAACATTTCTCCTCATCATATGTGGTCACTTACTAAAGATTAAAGAAAACAAACAGTATTGGTGTTGCAAGCCCCAAATCTGAGGAACAGAGTAAGACAAGTGAGCAAATGATTTCAACAATAGATGTGAGTATTCCATTCTTTTATCCATAATAAGTTGATTTTTTAATCACTAAATCAACAATGAAAGTTACATAAACTAGAAGTTGATGTCATGCCATTGCAATGTCTTTATGCACATAAAACCATAACGGTGTCAGCTACACAACACCAAGGAAAACATAATAAATACAATTTTTAAAAATAAAATAAATAAATTGAAATATGGACTACTGATAAAATAAAATAAAATTGAAGTTTATGCACCTGTAAACTTCTCTTTTTACTGGAAAAATTCAAAAGTTGTTTCGAAGCATAGAAAACCAACTTTGAAGTGCTCATTGAATGCTCTGAACCGTTGGATCGGAGGTCACACATCGTAATATTGTTCTTTTTAGAGGTTGAGGGAAGCATTATAACACATTCGTGTAAGGCTCCAAAAGCCATCACAAATCGCACGCTCACGCAGACTATGACAGAGCAGGAGGACAACAGAAGTTGAGGACATAATGTTGTTGCGTACCGGGGCACAAGAAAAGAGGGAGATGTCACCTATATGTTGGCAATGAAATCACAGATAAATACCATTTTCTTTTGATTTTTTTTAATTCAAATAATAAAATCATATTTAGAACCTGAAACCATAAGGCAAACATTTTTTTTTACACCGAACTCTCTGATTAATGCATACGCTCGATCAATATATGCCTCCTCTGTCAGGGAGATAGTAATAAACTCTATTATGTATTGGCATTGTAGAGATGAGCACATATCATGTGCAATCTCATCCATTGCATCGAGAAATGACATTCAGTAATTAAAGAAGAGGAAGAGGAAGAGGACACAAGAGAGAAGTTGAAGGATTTAAGTGGTCTTAACAATGACCTGAAGGAGTGAACAAGGGAAGACACAATAAATTGATGTTTATGCATTGAACTCAATAAATTGATTGATGGAGGAAGAATGATACAGAGAGAAAAGGCTCATTTGCATATGTAGTCACTTACTATAGCTTAAAGAGAACAAACACCATTGGTGTTCCAGGCCCCAAATATGAGCAATTGAGTAAGAAAAGTGAATCAATAATGAAAGATACGAAAACCATAAGCTCATGGTATCTTGCCACCAGGTCTTGGGGCACAAAAAACCATTACAATGTAAGTTGTATGACACCAATGAAAAAAGAGATAAATACAGATTTAAAAAATAAAATAAATAAATTGAAATATGAAACAACGGTAAAATAAAACTAGAGTGAAGTTTACTCGCCTGTAAACTTCCCCTTTTAGCGACGAGTTTCAAAAGTTTTTTCAAAGCATAGAAAATTTCCTTTGAAGCACACATCGAATGCTCTGAACCCTTGGATCAAAGGTCACGTGTCATAATATTTTTTTTTTAAGATATTGAGGGAAGAATTAAAACACAATCCCATAAGGCTCCAAAAGGCACCACAGCTTGCATAGACTACGATAAAGTAGGAGGACAACATAAGCCTCACATAATGAGTAGTAGTATTAGGAATCTATATTGATGTTTATGGACTAAACTCAATGAATTTATTGGTGGAGGAAGAACACTATAGAGGACAAAGGCTTTGGAGAAAGAATGAATGGAGTGCAAACGCAAGAGTGGTTACAGAAAAGAGAATATGTGGAGATGTCTTTTTAAAATCGTTTCAAGAGAATATGAAAATCCCTATCAAATTTTTTATAGAAGAACCACAACACTTCAGTGAATAAAAAAACCTACATAACATGGGAAATGGATAGAAATATATGAGCGCATAATTAAACCCAAGGTTCTTCAATAGCAAGGTTCTTCATCTCAAAATTTACATAGAATTCCATTGATGATATTGAATATTACTTTAGCGTCAAATACTTCATTTAACTAAAATGATGGCCAAGTGAAGACGTTATGTCTATAGTGGTAACAAGGAAGAAATTTTATTTTACCTTTTGTTTAAAGGGGATGCCTTTGAAATAAGGTGAGCTCAATACATGCAACACATATAATAGGTTCAAATATTTTTTAGTGTTTTACAAGAACAAATCTGCTAAGAAGTTTGAGCAAAAGAATCTACTTTTACTGGAGTGGAAGGAGAGGGTGGGGAGATCATATCCCCAGGGGAAAATACTTATTTTAAATATTCATGGAATGCAGGGTAGACAATGAACAACCAAGTGAAGGGTCTAGCGCTTCTTCTCAGCATTTTCTTAGTCAAAGAGAAGGGATGGAGGTCCCTTGTAATCCTTGGAGATTCGATGATGATAACCAATCCTTTAAGAACTAGAACTTTGCCCACATACATGATCCTCAAATCCTTCTTCATGAAAATTTTCAAAGAAACCCATGCATCTAACAAAGTTAGTGTGTTGCATGTCTTAAGAAAGAATAATTAGGGAGAGGATTGGCAAGCATATATAGCTCTGATGGAGATGGTAGGAATACTAAGGACCAATGGTGAATTGTCTTATAAATCAATACCATAAGATATGTTAGGAATCACAGTCCCTAAATGTGGTGAAAGTCCTATTGTAAGGCATAAGAGCAGAAGTTCTTGTAATAAATCAAGATCAAAAGGTGCATCTAGGTAGATTGATGTTCATGCCACTTTGAACAACAATGCAATCCGGCCTTCACATCAAGAGACATGTGTGATATTTTCTCTCAATTTATGATATGGGTAGGTGATTTATCTTCCCTTTCAGTTGGTTCTCCCTCCATCGGTACTTCACTCATGCTTGGTCGCCGCCTTCGTGTCACCATCGGATGAATTGGAAGTTTACTTGGTTTAAGTTCGTGAGTAGTCAGGTAAATGATGGGGAGTATGCAATAAGATACATGAGAAAGATCGAGGTTGTTAATATGATATTGTATGATTTACTAGCAAACATGATTCATCTTCCCTGAATTGGTTTATAATGGAGCGAATTGGCCACCCTGATAATGAAGTTCTCAAAACAGTGAAGAAGCCAAGAGGGCCTATTCAGCCGCCTCCCCTGCATTTGGTCTAGGATACAATATTGGAAAATGGAGAGGAAGTGAAAAGGAGTGGTGAATCATAAGAGAGTGGTTAGGAAAGAGGCTATCACTAGAAAGGAGGTCAAAGTGCCAACAATGTTCTCAGTTCAAGTTCAAATTAAAAGACTTTAGACACAACAATTAACCATACTTGATATTCTGGCGAAGCATAAATTGAAGCAACAAAGGTTGGAATATGAAGGCGATGCTCTTAGGTATGAAATAGAGAATCTAAAATTTCATCCCTCTCATGAAGTCTCCATGGAGGATTCATCACCTATGACATGCAATGTCCCAAACTTAAATCTTCCCCTTTAGCCAGCAACAGAAGCAGCCCCGAAAGATATCCAACATAAGAAAATAGGGAATGAAGGCCATGACAAAAAAGTCCTTCATTAAAAGCTTTTCATGATTAAATGTTTTTGCATATTGATCCTTGGAACTTATTGTAGAATCTACACATGAAATTTTGGTGGTTTATGGCTAAATAATAGTGATCCGAAAAGGAACGCTAGACCCTGAAAGTGAGTTCCTAGATCGTAGAAAATCAGTGATAGATAAAATTCATCTCTTGGAAGTCTAGAGTTCTCATCTTGGATGAAAATGATCTCTTAAATCTTGTCAATGAGAAGGTTCCAAAAGCAGGCATTGAAGAAGACAAGTCTCATTGGAAGAGGAGTTATGCAAGAGAAAGAAGAATCTTGGTAGACTCGGTCAGGGATCATTTGGTTCCTCAACTCTCGCAAAAGAAGACGACCAGGAAGATGTTCAAAACCCTAAAGTAATGATGATTCTTAATGGCCAAGCCTGACTTGTATGGGCGACGACGTTCAAATGCCATTCATTATACACCCTTAGTGGTCACTAGTGGACCACCACAGTGTTAGTGGGCGCCCACTAACACCTTGGTGGTCCAGCACCGACAACTGAGGGTGTATAATGGAACGCATTTTAAGGACATCGAGGATAGAAGTCAGGCTTGGCCACTGACACTATTGTGGCCCACAATCGACCTACAAGGGTGTATGACGAATGGCATTTAAAGGCCATTGGGAGTAGAATTTAGGCTCTGTCAACATCCATTTGGATGTACATTGTTCTCTATTGAAAGGTTTGAGCTCGGGGGAGACAATAGTGTTGTATTGTCTATGGTTGGGAGGTGATAGATCATCACCGTGGTTAAACGAGCTCCACACCCAATTTGTTTATGTGCTCTGTATTTCTTTTAGTGATCTTGGTTTTACAACTACCAATTTCTAATATGTTATCAACGCAGTTGTAGAAGCCATTGTCGAAAGCTAGGGCTTGACATTCTGAGGCCTCCCCTCACAAAAAACGAGAAAAAAATGACTTCAAAACTACGCCTAAGGGAAGGCACATTTATTGATAATTGAAAAATCCAGTTCTGAAAGTTTCATTTTTGAACCAATTTCGGTGCATTGTTTTGGCTCGATCTTATCTCCTCTCAACTCGACTTGATAAGGCACATTAACCTTTGACTTCAGTTTCACAAGATTCCGAGCTTCATTTTGATCTAGCTCCTACTAGGGTTTCTAGTTCAAATCTGTAGGGAGGATGATCGGAATGAAGGTTGAAGATCATCTTGATGGAGCCAAAAACTTCATCTCTTGGAAGTCTAGAGTAATCATCTTAGAAGAAATTGATTTCTTAAAGTTTGTCAATGCGAAGGTTCCAAAACCAAACGCTGAAGAAGACAAGTCTCATTGGAGGAAGAGTGATGCGAGAGCAAGAAGAATCTTGGCAGACTCAATCATGGATGATTTGGCTCCTCAAATCTCGCAAAAGGAGACGACTAGGGAGATGTTCAAAACCCTAAAGGAATGATGATTTTTAATGGCCAAGCTTGACTTGTATGGGCAACGACGTTCAAATGCCGTTCATTATACACCCTTAGTGGTCGGTGGTGAACCACCACAGTGTTAGTGGGCGCCCACTAACACCTTGGTGATCCACCGTTGACCACTGAGGGTGTATAATGGAAGGCATTTTAAGGTCGTCGGAGATAGAAGTCAGACTTGGCCAGTGACACTATTGTGGCACAATCGACCTATAAGGGTTTATGACGAATGACATTTGAAAGCCACTGAGAGTAGAATTTAGGCTCGATCAACATCGATTTGGATGTACATCGCTCTCTATTGAAAGGTCTAAGCTCGAGGTAGACAATAA
The DNA here is from genome assembly GCA_001517045.1 of Pseudotsuga menziesii. Taxonomy (NCBI): domain Eukaryota; kingdom Viridiplantae; phylum Streptophyta; class Pinopsida; order Pinales; family Pinaceae; genus Pseudotsuga; species Pseudotsuga menziesii. Next base: position 29,643 of record LPNX010322040.1, read on the forward strand.
TGTTGTATTGTCTATGGTTGGGCAGTGATAGATCATCACTACGTTTAAACGAGCTACACACCCAGTTTGTTTATGTGCTATCTTTATTCTAATGATCTTGGTTTTACAACTGTCAATTTCTAACATGGTATCAAAGCAGTTCTATAAGTCATTGTCGAAAGCTAGGGCTTGACATTCTGAGGCCTCCCCTCACCAATCCAGGAGAAAAAGTGACTTGGCAACTTTGCCAAAGGGAAGGCGCACTGATGAAGGAAAAATCAAGTGTTGAGGCTGAAGAAGACAAGTCTCATTGGAGGAAGAGTGATGCGAGAGCAAGAAGAATCTTGTTAGACTCAGTCAAGGATCATTTGGTTCCTCAAATCTTGCAAAAAAAGACGACTAGGAAGATGTTTAAAACCCTAATGGAATGATGATTGTTAATGGCCAAGCCTGACTTGTATGGGCGACGACGTTCAAATGCCATTCATTATACACCCTCAGTGGTCGGTGGTGAACCACCACAGTGTTAGTGGGCGCCCACTAACACCTTGGTGGTCCACCACCAACCACTGAGGGTGTATAATGGAAAGAATTTGAACTTCGTCGCCCATACAAGTCAGGCTTGGCCATTAACAATCATCATTCCCTTAGGGTTTTGAACATCTTGATAGTCGTCTTCTTTTGCGAGATTTGAGGAACCATATGATCCCTGACTGAGTCTACCAAGATTCTTCTTGCTCTTGCTTTACCCTTCCTCCAATGAGACTTGTCTTCTTCAGCGTCTAGTTCTGGAACCCTCTCATTGACAAGCTTTAAGAGATCATTTTCTTCCAAGATGAGAAATCTAGACTCCAAGAGATGAAGTTTGTGGCTCCATCAATATGATCTTCAACCTTCATTCCAATCATCTTGCCTGGAGATTTGAACTAGAAACCCTAGTAGGAGCTAGGTCAAAAATGAAGTTTGGAATCTTGTGAAACTGAATCCAAAGGTTAATGTGCCTTATAAAGGCCAGTTGAGAGGAGATAAGATCGAGCCAAAACTATGGACCGAAATTGGGTCAAAAATGAAACTTCTTAGAACTGGATTTTTTCCTTCATCAATAGATGTGCCTTCCCCTAGGCGATGTTTCCAAGTCACTTTTTCTCCATTTGACTTGATAAGATCGAACGAGTTGAGAGGAGATAAGATCGGTCAACATCCATTTGGATGTTCATCGTTCTCTATTTAAAGGTCTGAGCTCACGGGAAACAATAGTATTGTATTGTCTATGGTTGGGAGGTGATAGATCATCACTGTGGTTAAACGAGCTCCACACTCAGTTTGTTTATGTGCTCTGTCTTTCTTTTAGTGATCTTGGTCTTACAACTGCCAATTTCTAACATGGTATCAAACCAGTTCTAGAAGCCATTGTGAAAATCTAGGGCTTGACATTCTGAGGCCTCCCCTCACCAATCCAAGAGAAAAAGTGACTTGAGAACATCGCCCAAGGGAAGGCGCATCTATTGATATAAGAAAAATCCAGTTCTGAGAAGCTTCATTTTTTACCCAATTTCGGTTCATAGTTTTAGCTCGATCTTATCTCCTCTGAACTCACCTTGATACGACACATTAACCTTTGGATTCAGTTTCACAAGATTCAAAACTTCATTTTTGACCTAGCTCCTACTAGGGTTTCTAGTTCAAATTTGCAGGCAAGATTATTGGAATGAAGGTTGAAGATCATATTGATGGAGCCACAAACTTCATCTCTTGGAGTCTAGAGTTCTCATCTTGGAAGAAAATGATCTCTTAAATCTTGTCAAATGAGAAGGTTTCGGTACCAGACGCTGAAGAAGACAAGTCTCATTAGAGGAAGAGTAATACGAGGGCAAGAAGAATCTTAGTAGACTCAGTCAGGGATCATATGGTTCCTCAAATCTCGCAGAAGAAGACGACTGGGGAGATGTTCAAAACCCTAAAGGAATGATGATTTTTAATGGCCAAGCCTGACTTGTATGGGCAACGACGTTCAAATGCCGTTCATTATACACCCATAATGGTCGGTGGTGAACGACCACAATGTTAGTGGGCGCCCACTAACACCTTGGTGATCCACCGTCGACCACTGCAGGTGTATAATGGAAGGCATTATAAGGTCGTCGGGGATAGAAGTCCGGCTTGGCCACTGACACTATTGTGGCACAATCGACCTATAAGGGTTTATGACGAATGGCATTTAAAGGCCACTGAGAGTAGAATTTAGCCTCGGTCAACATCGATTTGGATGTACATCGTTCTCTATTGAAATGTCTGAGCTCGAGGTAGACAATAATGTTGTATTGTTTATGGTTGGGAGGTGATAGATCATCACTACGTTGAAACGAGCTACACACCCAGTTTGTTTATGTGTTGTATTTCTTCTAATGATCTTGGTTTTACAACTGTCAATTTTTAACATGGTATCAAAGCAGTTCTACAAGCCATTGTTGAAAGCTAGGGCTTGACATTCTAAGGCCTCCCCTAACCAATCCAAGAGAAAAAGTGACTTGGAAACCTCGCTCAAGGGAAGGCGCATTGATGAAGGAAAAATCAAGTGTTGAGGCTGAAGAAGACAAACCTCATTGGAGGAAGAGTGATGCGAGAGCAAGAAGAATCTTATTAGACTTAGTCAGGGATCATTTGGTTCCTCAAATCTCACAAAAAAGACGACTACGAAGATGTTCAAAACCCTAATGGAATGATGATTGTTAATGGCCAAGCCTGACTTGTATGGGTGACGACGTTCAAATGTCTTCCATTATAGGCGACGAATGGTGTATAATGAACGACATTTGAACGTCGTCGCCCACACAAGTCAGACTTGGCCATTAACAATCATCATTGCGTTAGCGTTTTGAACATCTTCCTAGTCGTCTTCTTTTGTAAGATATGAGAAACCAAATGATCCCTGACTGAGTCTACCAAGATTCTTCTTATTCTGGAATCACTCTTCTTTCAATGAGACTTGTCTTTTTCAGCGTTTGGTTCGAACCTTCTCATTGACAAGCTTTAAGAGATATTTTTTTCTTCCAAGATGAGAACTCTAGACTTCCAAGAGATAAAGTTTGTGGCTCTATCAAGATGATCTTCAAGCTTCAGTCTAATCATCATCCCTGCAGATTTGAACTAGAAACCCTGGTAGGAGCTAGGTCAAAAATGAAGTTTGGAATCTTGTGAAATTGAATCCAAAGGTTAGTGTGTCTTATCAAGGCTAGTTGAGAGGAGACAAGATCGAGCCAAAACTATGGACCGAAATTGGGTAAAAAATGAAAATTCTCAAAACTAGATTTTTCCTTCATCAATAGACGCGCCTTCCCTTGGGCTAAGTTTCCAAGTCACTTTTTATCCTGTATTGGTGAGGGGAGGCCTCATAATGTCAAGCCCCAGCTTTCAACAATGGCTTCTAGAACTGCTTTGATACCATATTAGAAATTGGCAGTTGTAAAACCAAGATTACTAGAAGAAAGACAGAGCACATAAACAAACTGGGTGTGGAGCTCGTTTAACCACGGTGATGATCTATCACCTCCCAACCATAGACAATACAACACTACTGTCTCCCCCGAGCTCAGACCTTTCAATAGAGAACGATGTACATCCAAAGGGATGTTGACCGAGCCTAAATTCTGCTCCCAATGGCCTTTAAATGTCATTCGTCATACACCGTTGTAGGTCGATTGTGGGCCACAATAGTGTCAGTGGCCAAGCCTGACTTCTATCCTCGACGGCCTTAAAATGCCTTCCATTATACACCCTCAGTTGTCGGTGCTGGACCACTGAGGTGTTAGTGGGCGCCCACCAACACTGTAGTGGTCCACCAACGACCACTAAGGATGTATAATGAACGACATTTGAATGTCGTCGCCCATACAAGTCAGGTTTGGCCATTAACAATCATCATTCCTTTAGGGTTTTGAACATCTTCCTGGTCGTCTTCTTTTGCGAGATTTGAGGAACCAAATGATCCCTGACTATGTCTACCAAGATTCTTCTTGCTCTGGCATCACTCCTTCTCCAATGAGACTTGTCTTCTTCAGCGACTTGTTCTGGAACCTTCTCATTGACAAAATTTAAGAGATCATTTTCTTCCAAGATGATAACTCTAGACTTCAAAGAGATGAATTTTATGGCTCCATCGTGATGCTTTTCAACCTTCATTCGAATCATCTTGTCGGTAGATTTGAACTAGAAACCCTAGTAGGAGTTAGGTCAAAAATGAAGTTTGGAATCATGTGAAACTGAATCCAAAGGTTAATGTGCTTTATCAAAGCGAGTTGAGAGGAGATAAGATCGAGCCGAAACTATGGACTGAAATTGGGTCAAAAATGAAACTTCTCAGAACTAGACTTTTCCTTCATCAATACACGCACCTTCCCTTGGGTGAAGTTTCCAAGTCACTTTTTCTCCTAGATTGGTGAGAGGAGGCCTTAGAATGTCAAACCCTAACATTCAACAATGGCTTCTAGAACTGCTTTGATACCATGTTAGAAATCGGCAGTTGTAAAACCAAGATCTGTAGAAGAAAGACAGAGCACATAAACAAACTGGGTGTGGAGCTCGTTTAACCACGGTGATGATCTATCACCTCCCAACCATAGACAATACAACACTATTGTCTCCCCCGAGCTCAGACATTTTGATAGAGAACGATGTACATCCAAATGGATGTTGATCGAGCCTAAATTGTACTCCTAATGGCCTTTAAATGTCATTCGTCGTACACCCTTGTAGGATGTACGACACTAACACTATGGTGGTCCACCACTGACCACTAAGGGTGTATACTGAACGTCATTTGAACGTCATCACCCATACAAGTCAGGCTTGGCCATTAACAATCATCATTCCTTTAAGGTTTTGAACATCTTCCTAGTCGTCTCTTTTGTGAGATATGATGAACCAAATGATCCCTAACTGAGTCTACCAAGATTCTTCTTCCTCTGGCGTCACTCTTCCTGCAATGAGACTTGTCTTCTTCAACGTCTTGTTTTGGAACCTTCTCATTGACAAATTTTAAGAGGTCATTTACTTCCAAGATTAGAACTTTAGACTTCCTAGAGATGAAGTTTGTGGCTCCATCAAAATGATCTTCAACCTTCATTCCAAGCATCTTGCCTGCAGATTTGAACTAGAAACCCTAGTAGGATCTAGGTTAAAAATGAAGTTTGGAATCTTGTGAAACTGAATCCAAAGGTTAATGTGCCTTATCAAGGCTAATTGGGAAGAGATAAGATCGAGCCAAAACTATGGACCCAAATTGGGTCAAAAATGAAACTTCTGAGAACTGGATTTGTCCTTCATCAATAGATGCGCCTTCCCTTGGGCGAAGTTTCCAAGTCACTTTTTCTCTTCGATCGGTGAGGGGAGGCCTTAGAATGTCAAGCCCTAGCTTTCGACAATGGCTTCTAGAACTGCTTTGATACCATGTTAGAAATTGGCAGTTATAAAAGCAAGACCACTAGAAGAAAGACAGAGCACATCAACAAACTGGGTGTGGAGCTCCTTTAACCACGGTGATGAACTATCACCTCCCAACCATAGACAAGACAACACTATTTTCTCCCCGGAGCTCAGACCTTTCAATAGAGAATGATGTACATCCAAATGGATGTTGAACGAGCCTAAATTCTACTCCGAGTGGCCTTTAAACACCATTCGTCGCACACCCTTGTAAGTTGATTATGGGCCACAATAGTGTTAGTGGCCAAGCCTGACTTCTATACCCGACGGCCTTAAAATGCCTTCCATTATCCACCCTCAGTGGTTGGTGATGGACCACCAAGGTGTCAGTGGGCGCCCACTAACACTATGGTGGTCCACCACCAACCACTAAGGGTGTATAATGAAGGGCATTTGAACGTCGTCGCCCATACAAGTCAGGCTTGGCTATTAATAATCATCATTTCGTTAGGGTTTTCAACATCTTCCTAGTCGTCTTCTTTTGCGAGATTTGAGGAACCAAATGATCCCAGACTGAGTCTACCAAGATTCTTCTTGCTCTAGCATCACTCTTCCTCCAATGAGACTTGTCTTTTTCAGCATCTGATTCTAGAACCTTCTCATTGACAACCTTTAATAGATTATTTTCTTCCAAGATGAAAACTCTAGACTTCCAAGAGATGAAGTTTGTGGCTCCATCATGATGATCTTCAACCTTCATTCCAATCATCTTGCCTGCAGATTTGAACTAGAAACCCTAGTAGGAGCCAGGTCAAAAATGAAGATTGGAATCTTGTGAAACTGAATCCAAAGATTAATGTGCCTTATCAAGGCGAGTTGAGAGGAGATAAGATCGAGCCAAAACTATGGACAGAAATTGGGTCAAAAATTAAACTTCTCAGAACTAGATTTTTCCTTCATCAATAGATGCGCCTTCCCTTGGGCGAAGTTTCCAAGTCATTTTTTCTCCTAGATTGGTGAGGGGAGGCCTCAGAATGTCAAGCCCTTGCTTTCGACAAGGGTTCTAGAACTGCTTTGATACCATGTTAGAAATTGGCAGTTGTAAAACCAAGATCACTAGAAGAAAGACATAGCACATAAACAAACTGGGTGTGGAGCTCGTTTAACCACGGTGATGATCTATCACCTCCCAACCATAGGCAATACAACACTATTGTCTCCCCCGAGCTCAGACCTTTCAATAAAGAATGATGTACATCCAAATGGATGTTGACCGAGCCTAAAGTCTACTCCCAATGGCCTTTAAATTCCATTCGTCATACACCCTTATAGGTCGATTGTGGGCTGCAATAATGTTCGTGGCCAAGCCTGACTTCTATCCCCGATGGCCTTAAAATGCCTTCCATTATACACCCTTAGTGGTCGGTGGTGGACCACCAAGGTGTTAGTGGGCGTCGATTGTGGGCTGCAATAATGTCAGTGGCCAAGCCTGACTTCTATTCTCGACGGCCTTACCTTCCATTATACACCCTCAGTGGTCGGTGGTGGACCACCAAGGTGTTAGTGGGAGCCCACTAACACTGTGGTGGTCCACCACCGACCACTAAGGGTGTATAATGAACGGCATTTGAACGACGTCGCCCATACAAGTTAGGCTTGTCCATTAAGAATCATCACTCCTTTAGGGTTTTGAACATCTTACTAGTCGTCTTCTTTTGCAAGATTGGAAGAACCAAATGATCTTTGACTGAGTCTACCAAGATTCTTCTTGCTTTGGCATCACTCTTCCTCCAATGAGACTTGTCTTCTTCAACGTCTGGTTCTAGAACCTTCTCATTGACAAGCTTTAAGACATCATTTTCTTCCAAGATGAGAACTCTAGATTTCCAAGAGATGAAGTTTGTGGCGCTATCAATATGATCTTCAACCTTCATTCTGATCATCTTGCCTATAGATTTGAACTAGAAACTCTAGTAGGAGCTAGGTCAAGATGAATTTTGGAATCTTGTGAAATTGAATCCAAAGGTTAATGTGCCTTATCAAGAAGAATTGAGAGGAGATAAGATCGAGCCAAAACTATGGACCGAAATTGGGTCAAAAATGAAACTTCTCATAATTGGATTGTTCCTTCATCAATAGATGCGCCTTCCCTTGGACGAAGTTTCCAAGTCACTTTTTCTCCTGGATCGATGAGGGGAGGCCTCAGAATGTCAAGCCCTAGCTTTCGACAATGGCTTCTAGAACTGCTTTGATACCATGATAGAAATTGGCAGTTGTAAAACGAAGATGACTAGAAGAAAGACAGAGCACATAAACAAACTGGGTGTGGAGCTCGTTTAACCACGCTGATGATCTATCACCTCTCAACCATAGACAATACAACACTATTGTCTCCCCCGAGCTCAAACCTTTCAATAGAGAACGATGTACATCCAAATGGATGTTGACCGAGCCAAAATTCTACTCCCACTGGCCTTTAAATGCCATTCTTCATACTCCCTTGTAGGTTGATTGTGGGCCACAAACGTGTCAGTGGCCAAGCCTGACTTCTATCACCGATGGCCTTAAAATGCCTTCCATTATACACCCTCAGTGGTCGGTGCTTGACCACGAAAGTGTTAGTGGGCACCCACTAACACTGTGGTTGTCTATCGCCGACCACTAAGGGTGTATAATCAACGAAATTTGAACGTCATCGCCCATGCAAGTCAGGCTTCGCCATTAACAATCATCATTCTTTTAGGGTTTTGAACATCTTCATAGTCGTCTTCTTTTGCGAGATTTGAGGAACCAAATGATTCCTGACTGAGTCTACCATGATTCTTCTTGCTCTGGCATCACTCCTCCTCCTATGAGACTTGTCTTCTTTAGCTTCTGGTTCTGGAACCTTCTCATTGAAAAGCTTTAAGAGATCATTTTCTTCCAAGATGAGAAGAACTCTAGACTTCCAAGAGTTGTACTTTGTGGCTCCATCAAGATGATCTTCAACCTTCATTCCTATCACCTTGCCTGCAAATTTGAACTAGAAACCCTAGTAGGAGCTAGGTCAAAAATGAAGTTTGGAATCTTGTGAAACTGAATCCAATGGTAAATGTGCTTTATCAAGGCAAGTTGAGAGGAAATAAGATCCACAGTAACTACGGCAACTGCGGAATTGGGTCAAAAATGGAACTTCTCAGAACTGGTTTTTTCCTTCATCAACATATGCGCCTATCCTAGGGGAAAGTTTCAAAGTCACTTTTTCTCTTGAATTGGTGAGGGGAGGCCTCAGAAAGTCAAGCCCTAGCTTTCGACAATGGCAAATGAAGATAGAGCCTTATATAGTTACTTGTACATTAGTGGAGCTAAAGCATCCTTGAGATGCGCACAATTAGGCTCTCGATAAAGTATCCAAACCATTACAACAACATAAAAGTATGGATATCTTAAGCTGGTGGCCATATAAATACCATCATTTTTTAATTGGCACATTTTACCTTCTACCTACCATTTAGCCAAAATCTTTTTATCATTCATGGTTTTGAGGAACTCATCCACGCATCGTGTAATCATATAGATTTCTAGTTCATGGAACTTGTATTATTTCTCTAACTCTAAAGGCTCAAAATAAGATATACACCTTCCCTGGTCATTTATAAATGTTTTAATTTTGACATATGTGTGATTGATGATCCAACCAAGTACTTCATAACAAGGAGACTTTCTCATTGGTGAGACTTCCTCGTTAACATGTCCTATTGTGCACAAGGCAATACTTTAAGAACCTTCTTAGACCTATATGAGTTTTGTGATAATCATGGAACAAATTTGTTGGTTCTATACAATAGAGATTGGTGTCAAGGCTTAGGACATGGTTTGGGTGTGGAAACTAGAGCCTTGGTCTATAATTGTTTATTATTAGAATCAAATGCCACGTGTAGGAATCTAAAGCACACACAATACATGTAGAAGGATTTTTTTACCTATGTCCAAAGTTTTGAAATTGTTTTTTTATCACATCACCTTGGTAATTTTGAATTAGGTTCTTGATTTAGAATTTTTCAAAAGGTTGCTTCTTAACAACTCTATACTTAAATGGACATGCAAAACACTGTTCAAAATAGTCATTTTATCATGAACTTACTAAATGTTATTTTTGTTTCAATTTATTTTAACCACATGTGTTCCCCTTTTTCATTATGCATTGAATAATGAAATGTCAATGTTTGTTTAATTAATATTATGCACACTATTGAATAATTCTATGAACTTTAATATAGTCATGTTGCATCTTGCACTAATGAACAATGTTGATGAGGCAGACAAATTAGTTTATCGTTAACATTTTTCCAATTAATGTGCTTATTTACACATAGTACTTGATATTTTGAAATAAATTTACCGCATTCAACTTATCATTGAAATATGATAAATGAATTCTAGGTTACCACATGTTCGGATACATGTTTAATGCAATAAATTAAATTATATTCAGATAAAGCAAGAGAAATATTTGTAGAATCCTATAAAATACAATGTCCCTGAAATGTACATTTCATACCAATCAAACCTCGCAAATATGATCCGTTTCTTGACAAATAAATAAGAAGTTATGAGCACATCTCTATTGCTTTTATGCACAATGATATTCACAAACCCCCACAACAACAAATATAAAATGAAAAATGAAAAAAAGAATGATAAATGGTATTGAATATGGAGACAAAATGAATAAAAAACCCATGTGTCGAGGGAAGACCTTCATCTTATTCCAATTGGTCATGAATATGCGATGTTGAGGCTTTAAGGGTTTATGAAGTAATGGAAATCCTCTACAAATGGTACTAAGAGAGACATCAAAAGAAATCATGAACAAATGGTCACTCATATTCCATTAGGGGTAGTAAAAGAGATATCAAAGGAAATCATTGTTAGGGTCACTCATATTCCATTAGGGGTAGTAAAAAAGATATCAAAGGAAATCATTGTTAGGGTCACTTATATTCCATTAGGGTTCATCATCAGGTTTTTTCGTTTGGATTCATGTCATGCTTTTATAGTCAGTAAAATGCCATTAAGGCCACTCAAATTTTGTAGAGGATAAGTGGATGTCATCATCACATACGTCTTACGATGCATCAACGTCATCGTTGTCCTTGTTGTCATCATAATCGTAATCAACATATACATCATCAACAACATCATTGTTATCATCGCCATTATGGTCACTCATATGCCATTAAGGTTCATCATCACTCATCTCATGTTTTTAGAGTCACTCAAATGTTGTCGAGGACAAGTGAATGTCATCGTCAAATATGTCATTCATTCCATCAACATCAACATCAATAATTACATCATCAACAACATCATGGTCATCATCTTCCTCATCAACACGTACATCTTCAACCACATCATTGATAGGGTCACTCATATGCCATTACTGTTCATCATCAATCATCACCATTTGGATCCATGTCATGTTGTTATAATCACTCAAATTCCATTAAGATCAATCAAATGTAGTCGATGACAACCAAATGTCATTAGAGTAATTTAGGTGATATTAGTATGTCTCTCATATGTCATTACAAACATTTAAGTGCCATTAGGATCAATCAGTATCCAGAAGTATTATCACATGCATCATCATCGTGGACATTGACATTGTCATCATCATCATCATCAATGTCATGTGGTACATCAACATCATCTTCATCATCATCCTCTTTGTCGTCATCATCAAGTACATCATCAACAAAATCATTGTCATCATTTTCTTTATGGTCACTCATATGCCATTAGTGTCACGGGCCTAGGATTTTCGAACCATCTCGAGCGTCCCATACCGTTCGAAATCCTAGAAACACGTGGTACCTGAGTGATCTTACTAGTTGGGCTTGGCCATCAACCACAAGTTTCACCCGAACTACGCCTAACCAAAACCAACCTGACTGAACCCGAGTCAAACATCTTAGAGTTGTGTGGATTGTTAAATGCTCGTTCACCGTAGGCGATGCAACTGAACGTAGGCGATGCAACCCGTTGCATCGCCACCCAACCATAGACCACCCAACCTCAGCTGAAGTTTGTTCAAAATCATCATCCTCTTCTTATGGTTAAAGAAGAGTTTAAAGAACTTGTGATAGTTTAACAAGCCCCAAAAGTCATACTCTTGTAAATATGGTCTCTAAGCTAATTTCTACTAGTTTATAGAAGATAGATTTGGACTAAGGGGGGATCTCAAATACAAGATCTCTTACCCAAGAAATTTCATGCAGGAAAATACGATATTCATGTTAAATACTTGCATCTCATGAGAAGAAAGAGATTCAAATAAAAAACATATAGGTTTGATGGTTGTATGCCTAGGATTAGTGACCTCTGCATTAAGTATCATCTTGTTTCAAGCTAGCCAAAATTTCCAACAAACTTATTTGGGAAGGTCCACCCATATTATGGTTAGGTTAGGTTTGAGATGCAAGGATCCTAGGTAGTAGTTTTTCAAATGCAAGAACAAATTGCACCAAGCATAAGAAAGTGTTTTAATTTTCCCTACTTCATTTGTAGCATCATCCCAAATTGATTGAGCATAATCACATTCCAAAAAAAAGAGGTTTTGTAGTCTCATCCTCTGCGAGGAATAATGCACGGTGAGAGGGTCCTTGTCTATTTTGTTTTGTGATATTTTCCGTGTATTTTCCAATGTGATAATTGTATCATGTGTCAATATCTATTAGAAGGCATTTATCTCTCACAGTCACTTGGAATATAACCTCATTAAAAATTTATATTTTAGTTGCATACCTAAAACTATTATTAATTTCTAAATTACGCTTTTAAAAGAAAATATAAACCGTTTCCACATTTTTTTATTGTATTAAGATGTTAATACTAGTGTTAAATATAAACAAATAAACTATATAGAATATCATTTTTTATTATATTAAGATGTTAATACTAGTGTTAAATATAAACAAATAAACTATATAGAATATTATTGTTGTTAACATTCTATATAGTCTATAAGGTTTATTACGGTTAGTCAATTAGAACAATATAAGTCATAAGATTACCCACCAAATAATTGGTTTTTGCAATCCATCATTGACAAATGTTGTTATTGGTTTTTGCAACCCATCATTGACAAATGTTGTTATTGGTTTTTGCAACCCATCATTGAAAAAATATTTGGTTTTTGCAACCCATCATTGACAAATGTTGTTATTGGTTTTTGAAACCCATCATTGACAAATGTTGTTATTTTTTCCAAAAGGGTAGGGGCCTGACAAGTCATCCTGGGCTCTGGGATGGTGAGCTTCTTGTTGAGTCCAAACACGTAGAGCCCCACATACCCTTTGCACTACGTGTTGATTAATATTGATAAGGCCGGGCTTTATAAACACTAAATAGATCAACTTCTTTATCGATGTGGGACAAACCCCAAACACTGAATCAATCTGCACCGTTCATTCCAGATTGGATGATTGCTGAGTCTCCTGGATGAATTTTGCTGCAGATTTCATTTCATCGATCGCCTTGCTTCTTGCATCAATCACCCTGGAATGTAATCACTATCGATGGTTGAATTGGGGTTTATGTAGATCAATTGGTGAAAAAATACGCCCAGCTTGGTGTCTTTACCATTTGACAGCTATATTTGCATTGAAGTTCAGAGGAGAGCCGACATGGACAATTTAAAAGAATTAGAGGTGGTCAAGTATATGACCATAACGCCAACTGTCAAGAAGCATGTAACAAATATAAAGTAAAATATTAATCAGATTAGTTAATTATTATATGAAAGGGTGTAACCTTTCATTCTACACTCTCAAGCCTATAAAGGCGAGTTTCATTTGTAATCATTATCATCATCTAATACATTATTATATTTCATTATTAAAAATGATAGCCGGATTCGACTAGTAACAGACCAATCGGATTTGGTTGCTCCAAGTGGTATCAGTGCGACATAGAGCCAGAATAAAAGATGACATTAGGAAATACTCGAGCTTGGAGGACAAAGCTCCCTTAAAGGGAGTGGCAATGTAACAAATATAAAGTAAAATATTAATTAGATTAGTTAATTATTATATGAAAGGGTGTAACCTTTCATTCTACACTCTCAATCCTATAAAGGTGAGTTTCATTTGTAATCATTATCATCGTCTAATACATTATTATATTTGATTATTAAAAATGATAGTTGGATTCGACTAGTAACGGACCAACCAGATTCGATTGCTCCAAAGCATAAGAATTCCAGTGGAAATAGTGATCTGTTATGATTGATTGGATATTTTGGGACCAGATTGTGATTTGACATAAACCATTTTGTTTGATGAAGATTGATGGTGTAAAATGTGTGATAGTAATATTGAATCCAAGTAATGTGATTAACTGAAAATGCATAGGAATATGAGGGTATTTATCACAATTAAGGAATGTTGAAAAAGGATATGAATGGTTTTGTCATAACTTTCCCCATAATCTCCTTATGTAAAGAACACAAAAAATGGGTGTGATGAGTTCATGTGTGGGAAGCAGCAAGTCTATCCTAGATTTAATGAAACCATTGTCCATATAGATTAAGTAATTTTTGCACCCTTGTTCTTTCCTGGATAATAAAAGGTTATCGAGCAAGACAAAGCACGGTGTGCGACTTCCAAGTCTCTCTTTGTAATTTTTTAACTCCTACTAAACTTGAAGGATATTTTGTTGTGCTTGGGTAGATAAGAAAGTGCACGAAAATGCGAAATATCATATGCATTTTTAGGCAGCAAGAATTTGGGTCCATATGGTTGATTTCCCTCGCTTGTGAGGTGCAAGAGAACTCTATAATATCTAGATGATATACTTGCAATTTGAATGAAAGGCATGGTTTCCTATGATGGCATGGATCAAAAACTTCACATCCTCATCACATGGTAAAAAAGGTTTTTAATGCTAATTTATTACAAAAAACTTTAGAATGTTCATCTAATTAGTGATTTTTAAGGGACTCTACAGGTAAGCAAGAGCCTAAATGAAAAAGAGACGCATAGCATAAATGAAACCACTTGCTTGTGAATATCGAGCTTATTCTTCCTACCTTACTCTACAATAGGAAGACGCAATTATAAGTGAAATGAAAGAGACAATAAAACCATTGTATCACCCCAACAAAAACGTGAGATTGCCCTATGTGTTTGGTAGCAATCTAAAACAAGGATACACTAAATAACTTGCAAGAATAGGTTGGAAGTTGGAACATTTATCAATATGTGACTGAAACTAACATGAATTGTTGATGATGGATAGGGATAATATAAAAGTCACCTTTGGTACACGATCCGATAAGATAGCCTCACATATGATCCATGAATAAGATAGCCTCTCATATGATCCAATAACCTTTAATTTTTATTCTTATTTAGATCATCTACCCAAACCCCAGAAAATAAGGGTTTAGAGGGGGCTACAAACTTGAAGAAAAAAATATGTCGCCCTCTTTCATTACTATTTATGAACCTCCACATTATGCATGTGATAAATAATCAGATCTAGAAAAACAAATCAACTCGTGATTTAAGGATTGATAATTTCTTTTGGAAGGCTAAAAATTGTTGCCATATATCAAAGATTGTGCATCAACGCCTTCAATGCCAATATCCAACTATGTGTTTCACTAATCCTCTTGGATATGTTGTGGAAATAGGCTTGGATTGACTGTGGAAAATAGAACAAGGTTTATCATTCTGGAAATAATCAACAATTATTGCATTTCATGTCACAACATCTTGTTTAGGCATTATTTCAAACACTTGGAGTGCATTATCTAAGGGAATTAAAACATGTCTATAAGGGATTGGAATCTTGGTGGGGAAGGAAACACCTTTGCTTTTCCATAAAGTCAATACTCAGTGGACCTTTACTATAAATATTGACACCATGGTGACTACCCAACATCAAGCATTTATTAGGTAGGTTTAAACTCTCAACTCTTGACATTCCACAAGAGATGCACGCAAGTTTTATAGACTTTCCTATGCCCCATATCGTTTTAAAGATATAACAATGGACCTCTATTGTAAACTTTGAATCCATGGTGACTACCCAATTTCAAGCATTTATTAAAGAGGTTTAAACTCTTGGCTCTTGACATTGCACAAGATATGCAAGCAGCTTTACTCGACTTTCCTATTCCCTGGAATGTTTTAAAGATCTAATGATAGCAGGAAGTGGAAAATTATAGAAGGGAAAATTAAATTGTTTTGAAGTTTAAAAACTGATTTACCTACCTCTTTTTGTTGGGATTTGAATTACATTCTTTGGTAAGTAACATGATAGAGGTAGAAGTTGGATAGAGGTAGGAATCTTTCCTAGTAAATGTAGGAGTTAATAAAGTGAGGAGGCTCACTGAAATCAACTAAGCATTGTGTGTATACTAAACTAGAGAAATAATTGTAACATCAACTTATAATGTTTATAAATTCACAAGGTCCACACCAAAGCAGTAATCATTGTAATGTAAAGAAGTAAAGACAAGCATAGAAATACAAGAAAAGAAGAATGTTGTTGTAAAATTAAAGCATGGAACTGTCAAGAAGACCAATTAATATATTCTATAGAAGTCTAATTAAACTCATATCATAAATTCTACATACACAAATGAATTGAAAAATAGGATTCTTATTACCTCCCCTTGAGTGGACCCTACCCAATGGAGCTCTTGGGACCCTAAAAACACTTATGTAAATTAACTGTGTCTCTCTAGAAAAAATCGAAACCATCTTTTATGGCATCAAACAACAAGTGAAATGATAAAAAGAATCCTAACTAATCCAATGGTTGAATCCTTGATTAATGTGTGATGTTCCTATATTGCCTATTTTTTTGGCATAGTTGAATTATGAGGGTTGTTCTCCCTCCTCTACTAATTAAAATTCCAAGATACAATTGAGATTTTGGAGGAGATCAAAGTTCTTGAGGAATATATTTATATGTCCTATTATTGGAAACCTAGATTTCATTCTTCCTTTTTGGGAGGAAAATAATCACCTGTAATCTTCACCTGTTAATTGATTGATATGTAATAGGTATTTGAAGAGGGTAAGTAGTGTGAAGACAAACCCCTCTTGATGGATTGGAATGATATTGATCTAGAAATTCATCATAAATGCTACAATAATATTCTTGCTTGCAAAACCACATTATCTCATGTAATACAAACCACAAAATAAACTCAAAAGAACTTAAGATATTACACATACATTATCATTAGAATGTGTTTTAATGTTGTCTAGTGACTTAATGTAATATTGTACATAGTGTCATAATCATGATCATTATAACATCATTTGTGGGGAATTTATACATGTAACTTGGCCTCAGTAGAATTTTATATCATTGCACATGGAGATAGTTTTGGGAGTTATTAAGTGGTGACTGTTTGTCAATTAACATTGACCTGCACTAATAGGTTATTTTCATCTACCACTTATTCCTTATCTATTAATGGTCTTATCATTTACATCTATGGATTGGTTGATTTCCACCCTTGGTTGTACCTTATGATTAATGGTCCATGTTTCTCCTCATTAATATAAATTGAGGTCATTAGTATCGATTTAAGTAATTGGAGGGTAGCTTATGGTTGATCTTTAGCTTGGACCATATGGTTCCTTAGTCCAGATCATCCATATGAAGGATAGTAGTGTGGATCCCATTTGAATTCCATACATGTGTGTTCTCTAACATATGTAATTGGGGGGATTTAAAAAAGGATTTGATTCTATGGATGTTTCCCCACCTTGGGTTTTTACCATGTAAATCCCTTCTCTCTTGTCTCTCTTGATTCTTAGATATTATTATTTCATTTTGATGCTTGATGTGTGAGTTTAAATAGGTTAGATATTGTGGTTACATCTGGTTGCATATGTTCCTAATATTACATGGTATTAGAGCTATCCAAACTTACTATTAAATTTATTTGAGATTAAGAAAATCATATTCGTTTAAATAATTATAAGTCAAATCGTCCATTTTGGTCATTTAAAAATAAGAATGTTTAGGAAGGCCTTGAGTTCACAAGGAAAATATACCAAAATTATGACAACAAGATGGGCTGTAAAATCATAAATTAAGGGCACATTATCCCCCCAAATAGAGGATTGCATGCCCATGTGCAACAAAAGTAATTTCCAAAAATTGATGCATCCTTCTTCATTCTTCATCACCTAATCAATTATTCTATGAAGTCATGTGCTATTATATGTGTGATGGAATACTTATTGCGGTATCTTTCCTCTTGTTTTACTTTGCTCCATCTCTTATTCTCTTCCCCATATCCAATTATGATGTGGATTTTTATGATGGAGTGGGGTGAAGAAGAAGACGAGATTTGACTTTTAAATTAATCCAACCAAGCTTCATTATGCACAAAGTGTCATCCAACCAATCTTTGTTTTCTCAAATTATATACATGCAACCAAGATTTAAAAAGGGTAGCCTCTAATCCTTCGGAGAATAAGGTTTTTCCTTCTTGAGAGTGGGGATAATTTCCTCCCTCCTACACTAGGTTAGTTTTAGGAGCCTGTCTCTTGAATTTTTCATTGTATTGGTACTAGATTATAGATTCCTTTTGGTTTCCTCTTAAAAGAGCGATTAAGTCCACATATGAGGATGGCTATGAATGTTTCCTTAGTAATTTTTTAAGTCTAGTGTTTTCTAACTTGATCCATAAACAAATTACCGAGCTCTTATTGCATGTACCTTTGGGCCTCTATGCACTTATTTCTCCATGTTGTACCCATGAGCAAACTCAATCTTAGTTGAACATATCCCACATGGAGTTCGAGAGACCATCTTAAAGGATGAAGCATGGTATAGTTGTAAAAATATAATTCACACATTGAATTCCTCT
>LPNX010322048.1:0-12253 GCA_001517045.1 Pseudotsuga menziesii
GTGTGTGTTCACTGCGAGTCAATCACTAATTCAATTCTTATGGTACTACCATGTACACAAGTCTCATATTACAACTCAACTATTGTTCTTTTAAAATTGGTACAGATTATAATCCAAGCTAGATCTATAGGATGTTTGTATTCTAATTACATTATTTACTCGCTTTACACTACCTGTGAACTAGATTGAAGGTTTGAAAGTGACAATCCTGTACTGTATGCTTCAGTTTATGTGAGGGTGGTGAGCTGTTAGAAGTTTGAATATGAAGTAGTTAGCCTGATACACATGCTCTAAATTTATTATGGCAGGATGTAGTAAACATGATCAGCAATCCTGTTAATTCAACTTTACCCATTGCTGCTGAGGTTTTCAAGAAGGCTGGAACCTACAATGAAAAAAAACTCTTTGGTGTCACCATGCTTGATGTTGTTCAAGCAAAGACTTTCTATGCTTCCAAGGCAGGTGTCTCTGTGGAAGGTATGCAATGTTATCAATTCTTTTTGGTCCTTGTTTTCAGTGTTGTAGCTTTGCAAGCAGGTTATTTCCAGCATGCTACATACATAAATACATACATACATACTAGTATCTTCCTTTGGTTGCTTTTAAATTTTAATGTGTTTTATTGGTTTTAATTTTTACCGTGTTGGTCTTTTTGGAATATTTTGTATGTGTTTGCAGAAGTGGATGTCCCTGTTGTAGGAGGACATGCGGGTGTCACTATTCTTCCTCTCTTTTCTCAGGTAGTAATAGCTGTATATTTTCTTACCTTTTAAGAGTTTAAACTGATTTTGATCAGTTTCTCATCACATTGTTAGCAATGATGTCTAATATATTTATAGTTCTGTTAGTAGCAATAATTGTTGGATAACCCAAGATCATTCCTGAGTTGAATACTGTTGATATCCTGTTAGGAGTCAGTCATATATGGTTTCTGCCATATTTATATTATTACTTCATATGGTCCTTTTCTTCAGTGCATTGTTCTGAGTCCTGAGTACTGACAGTAGCAAACTGTGGTCTGTAAAAGGGATTTGATAATCGATAGTGTTACCTATGTTTTCTGTTTGCAATGTATATGAATGCCCAACTTCCCACAGACGTTTAGGATGGGGATTGACATTTTATTATTCCAATTTTTCTAGGCTACTCCAAAACCAAATACCAATCTTTCAAATGAGGATATCAAAGCTCTGACAAAGCGTACTCAAGATGGAGGAACTGAAGTTGTCGAAGCAAAAGCTGGAAAAGGTTTTGCAACATTGTCTATGGCGTGAGTATCTTTCTCCTCACTGTAAATACTAAACTGTGTCATTTTTACACAGTTCTTGCCTATGTACTCTCCATGGCCAATACATAATCACTACTTTGCTTGATTTAGCTTCACGACAACTAGTTTCTAAGCAATTTCTGTTTTGTCTTTAAAAATAAAACATTTAAAGAATAGTCATATGTAGAACATTATTTATGTTGTTCCAAATGCTTTTCAAGTTTTCTTTATTGAGTTTTCAACTACACATAACCAGCAATGTCTTCTAGTGATGTTATATGTGGTTGTATTGTCCCTTTTTAATGACCTACATCAACAACAAGTTCTCTCAATTTTTTTGTTTTCAAGCAAGTGTCCTGTTTAATTAAAGATATGTTTTTTTACCAAAATTCCTATAGACATAATCTTTACTTGTAGGTTGAGAGTGCATACTTCACAGGGATTCCGGTTTCTAAATTGAACGTCGTTCCCAGAGCTATGTGAGAGTGCTTACAAATTTTACTAACAGACTTTGCTTCTCTATCAATTTGGCCTGAGTATTGCCTTACAGACTCGTTTAATAACATCAAACAAAAACAGGACATAACCTTTTAGAGAGTTGGAGAGCAATTTCAATTCAAACTTTCTGGCTGTTGATGATGCAGCAAAGTTACTCTGAGATCTAAAGGTTTTGTTTCTTAACAGCAAGCAAAATGAGGACATAACCTTTTACAGAGTTGGAGGGAAATTTCAATTCAACCTCTCTGGCTGTTGAATGATGCAATTAAGGTACTATGAGCTCTAAAGCCTTTCTTTCTTTCAGTTTGTTGTTCTATGAGCTCTTTCTTGGATCTCACTCTTGTGAGAGGGATTGAAGACGGGGCAGAAATCCTTTTCTTATCTATTTCCGCTGATGAGGAAGGCTTCCAGGCCGAGTTCCTCAAGCATGGTATTCACTCTCTCCCTTATTTCATGTTGTGGATTATTTGATCATGTTTTTTGTTCTAGTTTTTCTTTGTCATGGTCACACCATAATACATATCATCCATCTGATCTTCAAATTAGGTATAGTGTAGATCTGGACAACTACGGGACCATCATGGTCGGGCGTACCTAAAATGCTACAGTTCGTTGTTTGTGGCTATCAGATAAGCTTGAGCAGAGGCACCTCAGAGCCAAAGGAGAGGTAAGATTTTGCATGGAGCATCAGACCATTGATCACGTCTTCATGCTCAAGGCTATTATTGAGGATGCCCATCATTGCTCTTCAAAAATCTTCCGCTGCTTTCTGGATTTTCAAAAGTCGTTTGACTCAAACCTAAGAGAGTCTTTGGTTTGGAGGCTGCATGGCTTTGGCATTTTGTAGACACTTCTGGTTTTCCATCATGAAACTCTATGAGTTGGTTCTTGGTTGGCTCTGCACCGTCTACGACCACTAGGACCATATCGAGAGTACCAT
This sequence comes from Pseudotsuga menziesii, assembly GCA_001517045.1. Classification (NCBI taxonomy): domain Eukaryota; kingdom Viridiplantae; phylum Streptophyta; class Pinopsida; order Pinales; family Pinaceae; genus Pseudotsuga; species Pseudotsuga menziesii. The sequence continues at coordinate 2,706 of LPNX010322048.1, forward strand.
AGGGGTCAAGCAGGGATTCCTTTTGTTAAGTTTTTAACTCATAGTTCAGATATGTACTCAAATAAGAAATCATGCACTAATCTGGAAAACTTAGTATTTGCCTTTGTAAGATAAACTCAAGAGTACATACACAACATTATATACCTTATAAACTTATATCAAAACAACAGATAACTAGGTGCCAAGCTACATAAATTTGTTATTTGGAAACTCAAAACAACAAGGCAGGCTCCAACAACAATCATGTTAATTTCTTTATTACTTATACATTACAACAACAGCTAGCACACAAGGTGCTAATACTTGCTATCACATCAAAAGCTCAAAACACACTAATTATGTCTCTCATACGCTATCTAACTAATGTGCCCTCCTCTCCTTTTATAGACTAAGGTGAGTGGGGGTATTTACCAATGTTGAAAAAGTCGGCCTCGGCAAAAAGTTGGAAAGGGTATTTACCAATGTTCAAATCAGATCAAATGAAACAAAAAATTGAGAAGCATTTTGGAATGCCTTTGAATTAACAACAGTGGATTTTAATATCGGTTTTCTTGAATTGAATGAGGATTATCATTTTATTGCGAAGCTACCAAGGAATGATAATCTTTCCAAGACTTATAAATGTGATATTAACCTTCATAAAACTTAGAAAGTTCATCAGCCTTGAATATAAACTGTGATTTATCTCCTTGTCATTTCCTTTATAGTCTTACTTTTAAACATCTATATTTAGTCACTAGTCGAAGCCTGATCCCAAAGGAGGGCCCATTTGTGTGATGGATTTTGAACTGGCGATGCTTTGAACTCAAACAAAACTCCATGTTTTCTAGGCACCTGTGTTAGCACCATGGCTTGGGAGGCCCTTACTTTCTGCTAACCAAATTTTTAATATCATTAAAATCAATAACAGGCCTGAAAGTCATTCAATAAAGATGTCAGTCTAATTCAACAGCCTAATAAAATGCAATCAAACGTATTAGCCCCTAAAATTGCATGGGCTGATTTTTGGGCAAATCTGGTTGAGACAGTGTATAGCGAATGGTTGGAGTCTGCCAACATAATGTTTTTATGTAGAGGGACAATGGATTTTATTGGATAACAGTTGGAGGGGGTACACAAAGGGGATCTTGGTCTTTTTTTCAAACACACTCATGAGAAATCTGGAGCAGCAGGAGGAGATACGAGTTTAACATGTGCCGAAGGTTTAGCAGCTGAACCTTTTCTTCATGCAGAAGGTGCAGATGTTGCATTTGTCTCTTAACTCTATGAGGATGATTCTAAACTATGCAGACATCCCTTTAGTCATAACTGTTCATCAAGCAATGCCACTTATCCTCTTCGCAAATACAATGCTATAATGGCGGCATTCAACTCAGATCTGAATGGATATTGGACTGACTGAGGTCCTTGGTGACATTTTAGACGATGGATATAATTTTCTTCGTAGTAGTAAACCCTATGCCCCTCAGGAGGGAACTATAGGAGGAGTGATACACATTTGTGGCCTTCTATGGTATACCTTTAGAAATAATTTAACATTTACCTTGTTCTATCTAGCTGTGGAAGGTATAATAACAGAGCTGGGCATGCATTCTTGGAGGCATCATATGCATAACAAACCTTGGGATATCTACAGGCAGCAAGAAATATGGCAGGAGAAGGGACATTAATTTGGAACAACATACTGGAACACAATTTGGAGAAAAACTGGGAGATATGATAATGAGCTGGCACACCTATGCTAACCTAAAAGGAGCCTTGGAGCTATAAGTATAAATAGCCCAGGATTAAAGAATAACTTCTCAATAAATGATGGTGTAACATAGCTTTGAGAAAAACTGGGAGATATGATAATGTGCTGGCACACCTAGGCTAACCTAAAAGGAAACGAGCTATAAAAAACCCAGGATTAAAGCATAATTTCTCAAGAAATGATGGTGTAGGACTTTAAGGAATAATGAAGGCTGTTCCTTCAAAGATTGGTTCAGATGGATCGTTGATCATGTTATGAGAGCTTGAAGGGCATCCTCTCCATTACTACAAATAACCTAAGGAAACAAGAATATGTAAAGGGTGGCATGGGGGTTAGTCCATACTTGAGGATAAAGGCTATGATTTCTCAATAATGGAGGCCACAAAGAGTATCAAACTAGATTTGGTCAATATTGATTAATATTAAGTTTTAAGTCCTGATTTCAAGGCTCAAGCACATGGTTGGACTCTTGGGAACATCTAATTTTATCTTGGGTCATGTAGCTAATTTCAAGAAGTTCGATAGATCTGCTTTATTAATGTTATGGATAGCAGGATGGTCCTCTATGACCTTGTCAAAATTGATCCATCATGAGTTATATTGTGAAACTACACATAAGATCAAAGAATTGATTCAAAGGATGGAATCTTATGATTTTAACCCTAGGGCTAGTAATAAGACCAATTGTACTCCAGACTGGAGAATTATGTAACTATTGAAATGCTTTCCACCTGCTTTCTTTCTATAACCTGTAGATTAGGTTGTGGAGTTGCTGCTGTAATCAAGAGTTGTTTGTAAACCAGCTCATCTCTAATTTTTTTTATGGATCATTGATCATCCTTTCAAAAGCTCTAGGTTAAGCAAAGAAGAGAGGTATAGTCTTCTGCTTGTCCTCCACTGTTCTACCTAATGTTAAAGAGTCAATAAATGTTGTAATCAGACATACTCTGCCTGAGAATTTAATCTATGAAAGGCTTGATTAGATCAGGTTGTTGAGTTGCTGCTGTAATCAAGAGGTGTTTGTTAACCAGCCCATATCTATTTTTCTTATGGACCATTGCTCATCCTTTGATGAATTTTTGGGTTGAGCAAAGGGACAGGTTGTGATCTGTTTCTCTTCCTCTGATTTTCTAAGAAATGTTAAAAGTTCAGTGAATTGTTCTAATCATACATACTCTGTTCCTAAGAGAGAATTTGATCCATAAAAGACTTGATTAATTGGTTTAAATGGTTCATAAATTGTTCTGATCATTGTGGGATTTATCTTTGTTCTAAGCACTTTCCACTCAGCAGTAGTTCAGCTATCTGGTTGATTTGCTTGGCAGGATAGATCTAATAAATAGAGTGATGTGTTAATATTCTCCATCAACAATCAAGGCATCTTAGTGCAAACATAGACTCCATAATCCTAAAATCAAGCCACCAATCCTATGAAACTACTAATTTCTTTCACATATCCAAAACTTCTTATGTTCCCTGGTTTGTCATTAAGCTAAAGCATAGATCAGGGATAGCATTTAGGGATTCCCCCCTTCCGCCAAAAAACACTAACTCTGAAGCAAGAGGAGAGCTGTTGTGGTGACATCAGGCAGCCCCCCTAAGTTACTCTAAAATTGCTTTAAATGGTATGAGCCTTGGGAGACTTAATATTTAGATGTGCAATTTTGGGAGCTAATAAAACTCATGTACAATATACACAACCATATTATGTTTTAGAGATCCATTGCACAAACTCAGACCCTAAGAATGAAAAGATAAACTTGCATGTTCATCCCATTCTCATTTATATATGCCATGTCCTAATTTGCGCATAGAATTTTGCATTGTTAATCAGAAATTGTTTTCACTAGCTGTAATGTTCAATCTGATACACATACATATTGCTCCTATACAAAACACTACCAAGATTTTTTTATGGCATAGGTATGTATGTGTATTTGCAGGTCAGAGACCTTAAACTCCTGGTGGCCTCGGCTTAATCTGGTTACCAAACAAACAAAGTACGTGGCAGAATGCCCCAAACAAAGTACGTGTGACGAATGTTCATGGTCACAGGATGGACAAGTCAGATCCACTGTTCCGCAACTGATTAGCAGGCCACTAGACAAAGGCAGAGCTTAAATATACCATCACCACAGATTTGTAAACAAACCAGGCATCAACTCCATTGTTGCATTCATTTGGAGAATTTGTTAAAAATTTGCATGGCACAGTACAAGCAAGCAGCTACTAAGCTGTAGCTTAAATAGGCAAATTAGTATGAATTAGAGAATAAGACCTTTTATAGTTTTACCCCGCAATAAAATTCTGTCTCTTAACACATTTCCCTCAGTTTGCAATCAATGGAGGAACTCTTGAAGAATTTTACTAAAAGGATAACAGCATTCAGAGGACTCTAACAGGACACTATCTGGCAGAAATAAAACACTAGTAGCCTGGCTAGAGGTATCTGTTGATCATCACAGGTTGACATTACATCCCCTTTTCCACATATCCATGCACTTCAATTATTCTACTTCCCTTGTTTAACCTTGAAAGGTAAAATTTGTTCTTCACTAGCATGAGTTGGATTCTTTGCTGGATGTAATTCACCGATTGTTTTCACTTGGAAGCATATAATAACCTTGTTTAGTTTTCAGTTTTGGCTTGTAGATAATGTCTTGAACTTCAGAGAAATAATTTAACTGGGGAATTAAAAAAGGAAAAATTAAGTAACAAACAAATAATTATCACAGTCAAAGATTATATCCCCTTCTCCACATGTCCTGGGACTTCAATCATTCTGCTTTCAGTGTCAAACCTTGCAAGTGAAAATTTATTTTGAGCTAGTGTGAGTTGGGTTGTTTGCTGGAGGTAGTTCCACCAATACTCTTCATATGTGGAGCATATGATATAATATTTATATTTGATGCGTATAATATAATAAAGATTACTTCTATAATATCAAATATGCTCCAGACCTAATTCTTCATTCTATTTAATTTTTGGAACACACACTTTATTTCAAAAGTTATCTGTACCTATTTTTACTATTTAGTGTCCCAACATTTTGGTGAATTCCATTATCTGGTTCCTTGTTATAGGTTTTGTTACCTTGCATAGTGGTTTGGCTTAAGCCTTGCAAATGTTACATATTTCCAATGCCATATTTTCTAGTTGTTACATAGATGATATATTTTGATATTAGAGTTGTATTTGGTGGGCTGTATCTTCTAGATGTTGTGTGGTGCAATTTATATGTTTGGATATTGATTAACTGGTCTTTTGTTTGTTCTATATGTATGTTGAATAGCGGCCAGCAGAATAGCTGTGAAAGAGTTGGAACGTATAGATTTCTTGTTTGGTCAATATGCAGACAAGGATGCCGAGGGCATAATAGGGTTAGTGATTGCAAGATTGTTAATACATTGTGATGCTACTTTCTTAAAATATTGTAGTCTTGGTAATTGTTTCAAATGATTATAATATTTTTTTATGCAGTTGTTAGCTCTATCAAATGTGTATTAAATGAATTTGGTATTAGGACCACTTTTAATTTTTTGCATTAGGACTGTCAAATATATTTTATGAATTTGATGATGAATTAATACTAAACTACTGACACATATCAGGCCGTTTATCCTGTCTTTACAGATCCCTACTAAGAATACGTCTATTCTAATGAAATTGCAGGCAACCCTAGCTGTTTATAGCTATGACTAATGTAAAATAGTGACTGGAAGAAGTATTAAAAATAAACTTAAGACTACCAAGGATGTGGCGTATGCATAGTCTAGATCTGAGAACAAGAGCGTACTGCATCAAAGATGGATCTGTCGGGCCTTCCATGATACCATTTGATCTCAAAGCTGAGTAAAAACTAAGCCCTTTCTATTTGGCAATTTCATTTTCCCAGCTTCAGTCTAGACTCTGTAGTCTATTTTATGTTCTGATTGGCCATAACCTGAGAGTATCATTGAAGAAAGTCTCAAGTTCACACAGCCTTTTTTCTTGAACTGGTATTCTATAATGATCCTTCCTTGTGCTATGGTAGGCGTTTTTCTATAGCCATATAATAGATGACTTGCAGAATGGTTAAGAGTCGATATTACTTTCTGTTTAAATACTTCCTCAATTGGCCTACACAAAATTCTATGTAAAAATATTTTCACTTAGACACGATTTGAGAGGTGAAATAGATTCTTTCTAAATGCCTATACAACTTTATTTCCCCCCTGTCTGCGAAAGCTACTGGAACTTGGAAGACAAGTCTAGCTTCTTCTTGGCTTCATCAATTCTCCAGCAACTTTCAATTAACCATAGTTACCAAATTTGAATAAGAATTTGAATTCAAATATGGTACAATAAAGAAAAATTATGTGGAAAGAATCCATTACAAAAGGCATTTGAGAGTATATGTTCATATATATTGCTTTATAATCAATTTATAGGGAAGAAATTGCGGCCTTATTTCGATCTTCCTTCAGACAATCAAGTGATGGAAGAACGCTTTCAGTTCATGTTGTTTCCTTAGACATCATCGTCATTGTCATCAGGTATGGCAGAGGGTATGGGAATGTAATCAATGCTGCAAATAGCATTATTGACCATAAGGGTCTTGATACTGACCTCTGTTTTGACTTCTATTAAGGAAGGCTCAATGATGAGCTCTGTTTTTTACCTCTGTTTTGACTTCTAAAGGGTGAACATGGCCTTCATGGAGAGGGAGGAAAACTACTATTCACATACATGTACTAAGATTCAAATGCATTACTACCATTATTCTTCTCTAAATCCATTCCATTAGATGAGAATAAAAGGGCCTCATTTTAATTATTCCCCTTTAAAAAGATAGAAGTTAAGGTCATATTATCACTTATCTGAGTGAGCTATGCGAAGGGTTATCACTTAATTACCTTTATAAGGATTTAGGGGAAAAAGAAAGGACCTTTTAGGAATTTGAACAACCAATTGAATAAGATCAATCAATAGATGCCCTTATATCTGCAAGCTAGTTTATTTGCTTGAATACTATGGGGACTCAATGAGCTTGAACATGGATAGTTTGACATAAGTTGGATATATCTTGAATGGATACTATTATAATTAATTCAAAAAAGGAAGAAACAGAGAACACGAGCACATATACCAGGTTATAAGAGAAATTTAAAAATGTACTACCACCATGAAACATAGCACACAAGAACCGCATAAGTGTCTCTAAAGGGTGAACATGGCCTTCATGGAGAGGGAGGAAAACTACTATTCACTCTTTGACAAGCCTGGCTACAAAGTATAAGAATGATAATTAGTTTTGCAGCAGAGAATAATCCACAACCTGCTTTATCTTGCTCTCTTTGTATTGGCTTGGCTCTCATTCTTCGGTTGCTTCACTGTTTTCCTTTTTTCACTTTAAAATTTAAATGACAAAGCCTGGGGAAATGCTGCTTGGAAAATGCCACTCCGAGGACCAAGTGCATGGACATCTGTTCTGCGAGTTTTGAAAAAGCCATGTCCTTTTGTAGAAGAGTTTATGCCTTACAGTCAGGACACAGAACAGTGGGCAGTAAAATATGGGAGGCCTTAAGGAGAAAAGGCAGGGCAGGCTTGGGTTCTTAATATGATTATGTATACATGCCGGCTTGGGCTATACATTGTCATAAGTTTGGCCCCTACTTCCAACCTCTAGGTGATCCCATAGCCTACCTCAAGGTGTCAGAAAAGCCTGTGGGAATGGAACCTTTGGAACCTTAGTCTTTAGAGTGAAACTGCTTGCTTCCCACAGTTCGTTCCAAACCTGCTGGGCATTATTCGCTTTTTCTGGTACCAAGTAAATTGTTTTTTGTTTTTTGGGAGGAGATGACCCAACACTCTTTATTTTTCTATTATCACCTGCTATATTTTGGAGCCCCATTGGCCTAGGCCCTATTTTAGTCATTATGTTGACTCACCCTCTATATAATGGCATCGTCACTTTGTCCATTTGTTGCGTTTTCTTTTTCCCTTTTCTTTTAGGGAGATGCCCTCAGCACTCTTTGTTTTGCTATTGTTATATGCTATATTTCCGAATCCCATTGACCTATTTTGGCCATTACATTGACTTGCTCTCTCAATAGTGACATTGCTTGCTCCTCTAATACTATGCCTTTTTTGTTTCTTTAGGGAGAACTAGAAGATGCCCAAAACACAGTTTATTTTTCTATTGTCAGTTGATGTATTTTGGAAGTATCATTCGCCTATTTTGGGCATTAATATATATTAATATAATTTGATTTGAATTCCAGGCATAATGGTTGTACTGTGGATGAAGCTGCAATTGTTGTACTTATCAGTGCATTTTTCAAAGGCAAGAGGACTGATGAAGCCTGCAAACTGATTGAGGAAATCAGGAAAGAGAGGCACGCCTCGATGCCTAAAGTTCATGATGCATGGATCAAGGCTCTTGTAGAGGGGAAGAGAGTGGATGATGCACTGAAATAATTTGAGGAGACAACTCTGCAAGGTTTTATTCCTGGGTGGTCTTGCTACAATGCATTGATAAGTGGACTTTTGGGGAAGAAGAGACTTGACAAGGACTACACGTTACTAATTGAGATGAAAAACAAGTATGTTTTCCCTGACAATAATACTATGAATGCACTGGTTTGTGCTTTCTGTAGGGGAGGCTTGTTACTTATTGCACTTGATTTTTTCAATAGAAGATCAAAATTGGGCTTTTTCCCAGATAATGTGGCCTATAACCATATAATCAATGCCCTCTGTAGAGACAGAAAATTGGACACTGCCTGTAGAGTCCTAGATGATGAGATAGCATCGGGATTTACCCCTTCGAAACAAACATACTTCACCCTTGTGAAAACTTTGCACAAAGCTGGGAAATTGGATGAAATGCAGGAGCTCATTGACAAAGGGATTAAAGGAAAGGATGTCCCAAGCAATTCCACCTGTACCACATTCATTTCTGCCCTCTGCAAAGCTGGGAGAGTAGAGGACATATATTTGGTGCCAAGAAAATTAAGAAGAGCAAATGTAATTCTGAACAAGGATACTTATTCTGGTTTAATAAAAGGCTTTTGTTTGGCAAAAAAGGTGGGGATAGCTTCAAAATTGCTGCTTGAAATGCAACAGTATGGTCATTTCCCAAGTTGCAACATGTTCAAACTGGTGATTAAATTTTTGTGTGAATTAGGCTACTCGGATCAAGTTCTTCAATTATTAGACTAATGCATTGATATCCCATTCCTTATGGAAGCCAGATATATGGTGATGAGGTTGCTGCTTCACTTGTGGCAATTGGTTTTTGGACCTTGTTGTATTGATATGTGTATTTTTCATGCCATTCATACAGTTTCCAGAATCCATAGCATTTACTTTCTTATTGATAATAACACCTTTATTGGTTTTATGTCCAATCTATCCACCTGCAATATGTCTGTCTTATTTGAGCAAGGCAACTTTTTGTGACTTAACATCATAGTAGTTTAATATACGCAAGTCATGATTCTCTCTAGTTCTGCAGAGAGAAGGATGCACAAATTTTAGATGCTGCACTTGGTCTATATTGATTTTGTGATAATATTGTTTTCATAGTTTAACACCCTACCCTCTCTTCTTTGATACAGGAACCAAGGACTAAGCCATCTATCATAGGAACGTCGTTCATGAACCTTGGAGAGTTTGTGTTATGTGGAAAGGATGCAAAACATAGCACTAAGATCCTGTTTCTTGTTGCATTGGAGGAGTGACAACTGAAACAATATTTTGTGTAAGATTAAGCTCCTTTTGTCATTCTATCTGGTTTTTACCTAAGAAATTA
>LPNX010322048.1:14470-38186 GCA_001517045.1 Pseudotsuga menziesii
TTAGAAAAATTTTCCCATTCTTCGCACTTTAATGCTTTGCAGCTCTGTTGGGTGTAGGTTTAGAAAAATTTTCCCATTCTTCGCACTTTAATGCTTTGCAGCTCTGTTGGGTGTAGGTTTGATCCTTTTTTTTTTGCAACTTATTAAAAAGTTAAAATATGTCCATCATGGGAAAATGGGAAATTTTTAAATCTCTTGATACTTACCAGAATGATAAAGAGAGTTAGAAATAGTTATTTGTTTCTTGTATATTGTGCCCTTCTAGGAAGAGCCTTGAAGGCAGTTGTTTTTTGCTTGAAGTCTTTTTACTATACTATTCTTTGCACATTTGCAATCCAAAGCTCTCATTCCACTAATAATTAGAAACGATATGTTTCTTTCTCTAGTTATGCTATAATAGTTTCTATCTCTTGTAGGCGATAGCCCCACGGGAATTGGCACTACAGACCAGGCTAAGTATGAACATGTCACAACTACAGAACGTGGATAGTGAAGGACTTGGTGGTTATGGTTGGGTTGGACACTTTCTTGTGATTTCTGAGCTCAAAAAACAAGTGTTCAGTTTATGAGAGGCCTTAAAGCTCCCGCCTTGCAATGCATCAGTAGATTTAGATGAGGTATATTAGTGCTCTCCTATGTCAAACAATATAAATTGGTAGTGTTGGTCTCTAGATATTTTGAAGTTATGATTGCTTGGACTTGGCCTGAGAATTTGTTGCAGTAGTGTAATTTTGTTTTTCATCTTGATTAGAAGAGTTGTAAGTTGTTTCCACTAAAAATATATATTGATTTTTATTATAACACCTGTTAACATGTTCCTTGTAGCTATTATTGAGCGCCATGGAATCACTCCATAAAAGACGATTCTTCTTTTCAGTTCATCTTCTCTTGTTCCAACAAGGCCAGCTCATCAAGCGGCTTCACCTAAGGTTTCACTTCGCTCTTCTCTTTTGATTTATGTTTATTGCATGTTTGGGAAAGTAGGTTTATACAGCTTTTCTCACATACACAAGCTTTTCTCACATACACAAGTCATACATTTTACGTTTTTGTTGCACCAGCATTTCCAACTTGTGTTTGAGTGCATTTGTTACACTTTTGCACCAAATCATACATAGTAGAATGGCGACTCCATAGGTAAAGAAATCTATTATTTATTATTTTGGGCGTTGGATTTGAGACTTTCTTAAATAATTCATCAGTTTCCATAGTTGTCATGTCATTCATTAACCACATGACATATAGGGGTGAACTCCTTCACAGATTGCACTATGTATATAGGTTCTACTTGCAGTCGAGCATAATTGTTTTGTGGATTCGTTGATTATATTTCCTGTTGAAATCCATTTCTTGGTTTAGAGCTGAGTTTTACTTTTCTTAGGTACTAAATAGTTGCAGATTTAGCCATTCAAGTTTAATTTCAACCAATTCTTAAATTGAATTTGTTAGATTAGATTTTCCTATTTTGCACATGATCTTGATTATTGTTGTTAGCTGTTGAACAAGATAAATAATTTGCTTCATTGTTTTTCTAATTTAGAGTTCATTGTTTTTCTAATTTACAAGTGATTATTTTTTATTGGATTTTGTAGGAGTGAGCTTGGATTATAAGTGGGCCATTGAGTATGAAGAGCTCGCTACTGAGGATTTTCCATTCCGTATGAAGAACCTGATGTTGAGGCTTTCAAGCTGTTAAGTGTGGTTTTGAAGCTGCTGACGTGAAATTTAAGTATGGTTTTGAAGCTGTTGATGTGGGATCTAAGTATGGTTTTGAAACCAAGTGCAAGTATGATAGTTTAGCCATTGTAATATTTTGAAAAGTGATGGCTTTCCCATAAATTTATATGGAAATTAATATGTGTTTTTGAGAAAACTCATATTTATTGTAATACTTTTGACATTTCATATAATATAATTTGTGGTTTAAAACTTATATATATGGTTGTACTTTATATTATGTATCAATGTTGTAATTATTAACTAATTAATGTGACATTACATGATTTACATGTGTATTAGATGAGAGTAAATGTATGATTTTTTTTTTAATTTAAACATAATATCATATTAAAAATTTATATTGATTAATAATGGACACCATTCAAACTACTAAAATATAATGACCATACATAAAGCGACTAAAAATTGACTAAATTAGTGACCAATAAATGAGATTAAAGACCAAAATTCGCAAATAAAATGACCAATAATCGAGAGATACGTGACCAAACAATGAGATACAAATGACCAGAAAAATGACCAAAATTCACATATCAATGACCAAAAATCAGTTTTGGTGGCTAATTTATGGTCTTTTATTACGCGACCAAATTTGGTCATATTCTAGCTTGTCATGTGGTCATTAATTTGGTCACAAATGTGGTCATATATTTGGTCATTGATTTAAATATATGACCAAATTAATGACCAAATATATGACCAAATTAATGACCAACCGACAAGCTATAAATGACCAAAATAAAAATGACCAATTTTGGTCATGTAATAAAAGACCGCAAATTAGCCACCAGCGATCGCCAAACCAAAAGTGGTCATTGATATGCGGATTTTGGTCATTTTTTTGGTCACTAATCTCTCATTTTCCACTAGTGGATAGAGCGGGATAGGATAGGAAAGGGTAGGCCACGATAGAGTAGGTGAGAGTAGGCTCGGATAAAGTAGGATAGGCTAGATTAGGCTAAGATAGACTAGAGTAGACTAGGTTAAGCTAGAGTACAGTATGATAGAGAAGTCTAGACTAGAGTAGGCTAGGCTAGGGTAGCCTAGAGCAGAGTAGGCTAAGCTAGGATAGAATGTACTTGGATAAAATAGATTAGGGTAGAGTATGCTAGGTGAGGATCGACTAGAGTAGGCTAGGGTAAAATAGTCTAGAGTATGCTAGACTAGAGCAGGCTAGACTAGGCTAGCCTAGAGTGAAGTAGGCTAAGCTAGGCTAGAATGTGCTTGTATAGACTAGAGTAGGGTAGAGTATGCTAGATGAGGCTCGACTAGAGTAGGCTAGGCTAAAATAGGCTAGAGTATGCTAGAAAATACTAGGGTAACCTAGAGTAGGGTAGAGTAGAATAAGATAGGTAGGGTAGGCTTCTCTATTCTAGGCTAGAGTATGCTAGAGTAGACTAGGCTAGGATAGAGTATGTTAGATTATGCTAGGATACAATAGGTTAGGCTAGAGTAAGATAGGATAAGCTAGGGTAGGCTTCTCTATTCTAGGCTAGAGTATGGTAGAGTAGGCTAGCATAGGATATAGTAGGTTATATTATGATAGGGTACAATAGGTTAGGCTAGAGTAGGCTATGCTGGAGTAGGATGGTCTAGAGAAGGTTAATATAGGCTAGTCTAGAGTAGATTAAGCTAGGCTAGGCCATAGTAGGTTAAGCTAGGTAATGCTAGAGTAGGCTAGGATAAGCTAGGGTATAACAGGCTAGGCTAGAGTAGGCTAGGTTACACTAGGATAGAGTATGCTAGAGTACAATACACTAGAATATAGTAGGATAGGCTACAAAAGGCTAGGATAGATTTTGGTAGGCTAGAGTAGACTATAGTAGAGTAGGCTAGGATAGAGTAGTATATTCTAGAGTAGGCTAGGCTATTCTACACTACATTAACCTAGGATAGAGTTAGGATAAAGTAGGATAGGGTAGGCTATGTTAGACTAAACTATGCTAGATTAGGACACGATAAGCTAGGTAGGAAAGAGTAGGTTGGGATAAGGTAGAGAAGGATAGAGTGGGGTAGGATAGGCTAGGCTAGTGTAGAGTAGGCTAGGCTAGAGTAGGCTACGTAGATAGGCTAGAGTAGGATAAAGTAGAGTATGATAGAGTAGGCTAGCATAGAGTAGTCTAGGCTAGGATAGATTAGGTTAGGCTATCTTAGAGTAGGTTAAGCTAGGATAGAGTAGGCTAGGCTAGGTTAGGGTAGTAGCCTAGAGTAAGATACGATATATTAGGAAAGGGTACGATAGGATACGCTAGAGTAGGCTAGCCTAGGCTAGAATATACTAGGATAACCTAGAGTAGCTTAGGTTAGGTTAGGCTATCGTAGGCTATGTTAGGATAGGGTAGAGTAGGAAAAAATAAAGTATCTTAGGCTAGAGTAGGCTACTCTATAGCTGGTTAGGCTAGGATGGAGCAAGTTAAGCTAGGATAGGGTAACCTAGGATAGACTATGCTAGGGTAGGCTAGGTTAGACTACACTAGGCTAGAGTACTCTATGCTAGGATAGGGTAAAGTAGGCTAGGATAGAGTTGAGTAGGTTTAGCTAGGCTAGAGTAGGCTAGGATAGAGTAGACTCGGGTAGGTCAAGTTAAACTAGGCTAAGCTATAGTAGGTTAGGCTTGGTTGGAGTAGGTTAGGATAGGGTAGATTAGGCTAGGCTAGGCTAGGGCAGAGAACACTAGGATAAGGTAGAGTAAAGTAGGATAGAATAGGCTAGTATAGCATAGGTTAGGCTAGGCTATAGTAGTTTAATATAGGATAGAGTAAGCTAGGCTAGGAGATGCAAGGCTAGGATAAGCTAAGTTAGAGTAGGCTAGGCTACTCGAGGCCATAGTAGGGTAGGATAAAGTAGGCTAGAGTAGAGTAGGTTAGGCTAGAGTAGACTAGACTAGATTTGGTTAGGCTATGGTAGAGTAGGTTAAGCTAGAGTAGGGTAATCTAGGACAGAGTAGGATAGGGTATCATAGGTTGGAATAGCCTAAGATAGAGTAGGCTAGAGTGAGCTAGGCTAGTGTAGGATAGGGTATTCTAGGATAGTATAGAGTAGGCTAGGTTAAGAAGGAGTAGGATAGGTTATTATAGTCTAGTTTAAGCTAGGCTAGGCTAGAGTAGGCTATGATAGAGTAGTGTAGGGTAGAGTACAGTAGGTTAGGATAGGCTAGTGTATATTAAGCTAGGCTAGAGTAGGCTTGAATAAAGTAGTCTAGGATAGCTTACATTAGACTAGGATAATCTATATTAGGCTAGCTTACTATGGATTAGCTTGACGTACTATATCCTAACCTTTATTAATAATTTCAAGAAGCTTTGTGACATATAAGGAGTGGTCTCCCAGATCTTCATTATACCATTATATGCCACAAATAATAATGATATGTGGCTAATTAATTTCATTATGGCTGAAGTAATGTGCATCCATAATATACATCGAAATAAGAAAGGTGCATTGTAGAATGCATGTGGGGTGATAAGAGGGGTATCATATCGATATACTAGGTAGATATATAAAGGAGTACAGAAATTCAAATGAAAAAATACATGAATAAAATATATAGTGAAAATAGTTTTTTTTTTATAATTTGGGAAGGCATATTGGGAGGGGGTTAAAAAAATGATTTTGGCAGGTATTTTCCAATATTTATTGAAATTAGGAGTATTGTTTCATACACCACGAACGAACATGATATGGCATGGTTTCACTAGGGAAGACCCCATGGGTCAATAAGAATCATCATTTACTATGAAAATTAGTAACTTGTCATGATGGAAAATTGATTACCATCACTATTAATGCATATATGGGGATGATTCATGAACATCATTATTTCCCATGAATAAAAGTAACTCATAGTGATGATACTTCAATGACCATCATTAATCTTTTATATGTGGTCATGTTAGTGTTTGATAAAGGATCATCGCCATTTATATTAAAAATAAATAAAAAATTTTGCAATGCTTGAGGGATAGTTGTCAGAGTATCATTAATGGTGACTATCACAGAAGTAAACATTAGCATTAATTTCTACAATAATGATGTGCAAAAAGTTAAATCTAAGATAGGGTAGGATACACTCAGATAAGTTAGGCCATAGTAGGATATGTTAGGGTATAGTAGGATAGGTTAGGCTAGGCTAGTGTAGGCTAGAGCAAGATAGAGTAGGCTCGGCTAGTCTAGGATACAGTCCGGTATGATATGAAAGGATATAGAACAATAAGATAGGTTAAAGTAGAGTATTGTATTCTAGAATACAGTAGTCTAGTGTGGACTAGGCTAGATTCACAACAACAAAAGTTAACTTTTGTGAGGAGAAAAAAATTTCACCATAACCTCGTTGGTGATATTCAAAAGGCTCTCCATCACCAAAACTAGAATGTCACCAAAGGAAGCATAGCCAATATGAAGGGAGATATGGAAATGGCCTAGTTATACCACCAATAATCATTATTAGTGACGATCAATGATCATGGACAAATATTAGGAACAATAGTAACATACCTTTAATGACCCTCACTAGCGATGCATATATGACGACAATGTTTTCCACCAAAAACTATGTCTCCAAAGGAAATGTAGCCAAAATTAAAGGAGATATGGAGACAATGTGGGTTCATGACCACTAACCATTATTAGTGTTGGTTTGTGACCATTCCCTATCAATAATAGTGACATGTCCTTAGTGACCCTAACAATTGAAACATATATGATGATGATCAATTATTTTCTTCATTTGCTATGAATGATAGTGACTTTTTAGTGAATAAAATTTAATGACCCTCACTATTGATACATATATGGGGATGGTAAATGAGCATCATCATTTCCTATGAACATTAGTAACTTGTGATGATGGGAAATTAATGACCATCACCATTAACACATATATGGGGATGATTCATTCCCATCATTATTTCCCATGAATAAGATTAACTCATAGTGATGAGACGATAATGAGGGATAGTCGTTAGAGTATCATTAATGGTGACAATCACAAAAGTAAACATTACCATTAATTTCTACAATGGTGATGTGCACAAAATCAAATGTAGCTATTATATTTTCCAATGGTGATATGCAAGAAAATAAATATTACCATGAATTTCCACAATGGTTATGTTATTTGACATGTGTTGTTATCCATTGATATTAATAGCAACACATTTCTATGTACCAGAGAAAAGAAAAAAAAAACAATGAAAAAAACTAGAAAACAACAATAGAAATCATAAAATTGAAAAATGAAAGAGAACTCATTACCCATGGATAGATAAAGAAAGTGACTTGACATAACAATGGTATTGTATCTATGGTATCAAAAACTTATAGAAAATACCAAGGCACAATAGGCCTTTGCCATGTTTTTATGTTATTTTCTCATGCAAGAGTTAAAAGGCATGTACAAAGGGAAATTTAATTCACTTCAACCCTTCTTTGCATTTGGAAAATTGTCATTTTCATGTTTGAAAAACATAATCGACTTGACAATTGGCACAAGACCATCATAGAATTTTTAATTGGTTGTTATAAATATTTGGATGTGAATCATTTTGCTGGATAGTTGGTTCTTAAATGTTTCTTGATTTGGTTTTTACTCTAATTGGTTTCCGTATATCTTTAATTGGATGGTTCTTCAATTGCATATTCATATCGTGGTTATGTTTTAATTAAATATTTATCCTGGATATTTCTATTTATGGGTATGGAACACCTAAACATGGATTGGTAAAATGTATGTTGATTCATAAGGAAGCCTTTCAGTTATACTTAGTGTATCTGTGATTTTTGCTTGAAGTATGAATCTTTTTATTATATGTGTACATGCATACGATCATTTTACAGGGCTTGATAAATATGATATGTCTTCCTTCCAATCCCTATTTGCATAAAAAATAACGAACTAGAAAAAAAACAAAGCACAGATTTATTTGAAGACGTCTTTTAAGAACTTGAACCGTCACATAGATTCTTATCCATGTCCATGGAATCATGGTTAAAATATTCAAAGATAAGTAAATAGAAACCATAGCCATACATGTCTGTAACTCAAATCCATTCATAAGTGGCTTTGAAGGAGCCTTATAGAAATGTACCTCTAATTCATTCATGGAGTTTTTTGAATGGATTATATCCTATTGGAGACTTGTTTTCATTTCTCCATCAAGCTCTTCCTAGAAAGATATGGATTAGACTTGAGATAAAGAGTGATGGATTAATAATGCTCAATGAATTTACAGAAAGGAATGTTTCTAATGCTTCAAGGAAATGATTTCAAAGGGATCAATTTCATTCATATTGAATAATTGTATGAGATGGTTTTAAAGGGATTGATTCATATAAGATATCTTCTTTCCAATGTCAGTTTGCATCAAAACATAAGGAACGATAAAGAAAAGGAAAATATCGCACATAAACAAAACCCAAAGCCATACATAGGTGGAAAACACATTCATTTGAGGATGTTTTTGAATGGATTGAATCATTACATAGAGCCTTCTCCATAGCCATGGCATCATTGTTAAAATATTTAGAGAAGTAAAGAAAACCCATAGCCATACATGCCTTTGAGTCAAATCCATTCATGAATGGATTTGAAGGATCCATACATACATGTAACTCAAATTCATTCATGGAGGACTTTGAAGGGCTTAAATACTACCAGAGACTCGTCTTCCTTGCTCTGTCAAGCTCCTCCTGTCAATGGTGGTTTGCAATAAAATTGAGATGTGAGATAAAAAGGAAGCTATGAATGATATTTGACATAAAAGTGATGGATTAATAATGCTGAAAGAATTTATAGAAACGAATGTTTCTAATGTTTCAAGGGAAAGGTCTCAAAGGGCTCAATTACATTGATATGGAAGAATTTTTTTTGTTCCTTCTCTATATTTGCATCCAAATAGAACTCATATAACATAAAATAATTGCAATTTGAATAGAACAGATCTAAACATAAAATAATTGTAAGCAAATTGATAGAATGAAAGAAAATATATGCGTGATATTTTATACAACAAGAGATTAAGATTTTTGAATGTACTAAGGATCAAAACTAGGGATTCCTAGAATAGTAGACAAAATAACAATAACATGTACTTTTGAGTTGTTCAACTAAGCTTCTCTTGAAGTTGTTTTCTACAAGAGGCAATCCAATCCAAACCAATATTTTCCATGACATGAGACATGAAAACACAAACTCTTTGTGTCTCATACCCTACTCTAGCCTAGCCTAGCCTAGACTAAGATCACCTAGACTAATCTAGCCTACTCTCTCCTATCTGATCCCATCCTACACTATCCTAGCACAGCATACTTTATCATATCTTATCCTAGCATAACCAATTCTATGGTATCCTAGACTATCCTATCCTATCCTACTCTACCCTATCCTATCATACTATAGCCTAGCATAACCTATCCTACTCTAGCCTAATATACCATACCCAACTCTAGCCTAGCCTACTCTAGTCTAGCTTACTCTAGCCTAGTCTGATCTACTATGGCTTACTCTATGTTATTCTACCCTAATCTATCCTAGCCTAGTATAGCCTATCCTGTCCTATTCTACCCTATCCTATCATAGCCTACTTTAGCATACTATGGACTACTCTAGTGGAGCTTAGCCTATCATAACTATCATGGCCTAACATATTCTAGTCTATCCTATCCTACTCTACTGTATACTACTCTACTCTAGCCTAATCTACTCTTACCTAGATTATCCTACTCTAGCCTAGCCTATTCTAGCATATCCTAGCCTACTTTAGACTACTCTAGCATACTCTAGCCTACTCTAGTATAGCCTACTATAGCCTATTATAGACTAGGCCATCCTAGCCTAACATCATCTAACCTACCCTATCATACCCTAGTCTATTGTATCCTATCCTAGCTTGGCCAAATCTAACCTAGCCTAACCTAGCCTAGGATATACTAGCTTGTCCTAGACTAGCATACTCTACCCTAGCCTATCCTAGCTTAAGCAAGTCTATCCTAGACTACTCTAGCCTAGCTTACTCTAGCCTACTCTATTGTACTCTACTCTAGAGTAGCCTACTCTAATATAGATTACTCTATCCCAATCTACTATAGCATAGACTACTCTACCATATCCTAGACTATTCTACCTTAGCCTCTTTTGTCCTAGCCTACCCTACTTTATACTACTCTCGGCTACTATCACGTAGACTAGACTAGCCTAACCTAGAATTGTCTAGCCTAACACATCCTAGGTTAAACTAACCTAGCCTACTCTAGCCTAGCCTACACTAGCCTAACCCATCCTACTTTATCATATCCTAAGCTAGCCTACCCTATCATATTTTAGCCTATCCTAGCCTACTCTACTCTATCCTAGCCTAACCTACTCTAGCTTATCCTATCCTACTCTAGCCTACTTTATCCTAGCCTAGCATAGTATACCTTACTCTATCCTACCCTACCCTAACATTCTCTAGCCTTCCCTTGTCTAGCCTATCTTACTCTAGCCTTGCCTTTAGCTTAGCCTAATATAACATGTGACTTGTCGATCCTACCCAACTCTAGCCTACGCTACTCTAGCCTAGCATACTTTACTCTATCCTACTCCACTCTACACAAGCATATCCTAATCTAACGTAGCCTACTTTAGCCTAATGTAGTCTAGGCTATCTT
Organism: Pseudotsuga menziesii; assembly: GCA_001517045.1. Lineage (NCBI taxonomy): Eukaryota > Viridiplantae > Streptophyta > Pinopsida > Pinales > Pinaceae > Pseudotsuga > Pseudotsuga menziesii. Next base: position 24,857 of record LPNX010322048.1, read on the forward strand.
ATCCTAGTCTAGCCTAGCATATTCTATCAAATTCTAGCCTAACCTATCCTTCTTAAGCCTAAACTATGCTACATAAACATCTCTAGGCTAGCCTACTCTAGCCTATAGTACTCTATTGTATTCTAGCCGATTTTTGCCTACGCTACCCTATCCTATCCTATCCTACTCTAGCCTAGCCTATTCTAGCATAGACTAACCTACTTTATCCTACTCTCGCCTACTATAGCCTAGCATAGCTTATCCTAGCCTATATGAAGTAGTGCATCCTAATGTATCCTACTCTAATGAAGCTAATATTCCCTTAGTGTACTCTAGCCTATCCTACCTTAGCCTATATATCCAAGTCTATCACCATACCTTACCCTATCCTAATTAACTTAACACACCCTACATTGGTGTTGAGTCTAACCTAGTTTACACAATCTACTTGAACTTAATCTACATATATATTCATCTAACCTAATCTAGTAAGGCTAGCAAACCTTATCCTAGTCTAACCTTAAGATAATATCCTTAAGCAATGTTATATTTATATGAATAATTTCAAACCCCCTCTCGATATATATTATTCCTTATCCAGCCTTCAACGAATAGTTTCCATATTTTCTTCTTCTATCAAACCTCCCTCTCTCACAAATTGATTCAGTTTATCCAAGATTCATAGCCTTTGTACTTTTTCTTGTTTTGATTTCAAGATTTTAATCATAAAGCACAGGTGCGTGAGCACATAAAGATGCAATGGAGAAGAATGTTAGAAAATCTTTTGTGCTTTTTCAGTTTTGGCTTTTGTGCTTTACCAATTTTGATTTCGAATTTTTGTTTTGGCATTTGTGCTTTTTTAGTTTTAGCTTTTGTGTTTTTTCACAAATCCATGATTTCGACCTATCGTCTTTATCAACTTTTGTGCTTTTTTTGTGCCTTTTTCTTTCTGTTTAGATTTTGTATTCTTGGTTTATTTATTAAATAAGATTTAATTGAGATATATTTTAATAAATAAGATTTAATGTATATTTTTTTCATTAAATAATTTAGTTTGATATTTCATAATTTTTATAAATAATTTTGTTTGAGATTTTAATAAAGTTTATTTCATAGTTAAGATGATATAATTGGTATATGAATTTTTGTTATACTCACTCTATATATGTGTCATCAAATAGATATACTACTTATTAAAACTGATGGTTGAGATGTTTTTGAATTTGAATTCACACCACAAAATAAATTAACTACTATAATGTTTTTATAATAAACATTGTTTTCATATATAACGTTCATGTGAATATGAACTTGCCACTTTATAGTTTATTGTGGCATGCGTTAACATCTATAGAAATTTCCTCTATAATTTAAGATATGATTATTTGAAGTCATTGTAGTAAATTATAACATAATTAGAATATAAAATATAGCTATGTGTGTTTGAATTGCTACTTATATTGAAATTGTTTGTTGAGATGTGTTTGACTCAAAATTCATACTAGAAAATAAATCCATTAGTGTAATCTTTTTTATAATAATTATTGTCTTCATGTTTATTTTCTACTTGAATATAAGCTCACCACTTCATACTCTATTGTGACATGAATTAACATCCATAGATCTTTGCTCTATAAGTAGATGAGTTTCTTCAACATCCACAAATGACATATTCATAGGTTGACTATATTCATGATAAAGGACAATACCATCAACAAACTATCAACAAACTAAAACAACGAAAAAAATGTGGTTACTATATAGTTTTACAAACATGGTCAGTTTAATGTCATAAACATGATCAATTTTATCAACTTATAGTGTTGATATCCCTCTTCATTTATTCTTCTTGATGTATTGGTCTAAAATTTACATAATCTTAAATAATCATGAATTATATGTGAATGTCTCAATAGTTAACTATTTTAGAAATATTTTAAAATGGAATATTTAAAAAGAACACATAAGAAAAATGAATGCACATCATAGAGATGCAAACCACAATTTGAAGAATGGAACTTGGTAATGAAGTTTAAGTCTGTTGGCCTACGTCTTCGGGTCCACTTCCAATGAGATTGTTTGTATTAATTCTTCAATTGTTCAAAGTTACATCAATTTAGAGGAACCCCCAAGATTCTATATGTTAGTTGTAGTAATAGATGGAACCAATGCGATCTTTTGCTTTGCTAAAGACCTCCCCTCACATCTACTATGAGAAACTCTATCTGTTGTGTTTTTTGGAACCTCCTCTAAATTGTTATTTACCTTCACTACATTGGAAATCATCCACAATGACTATCAACTCCACTCCTTTCTCACTATTAATTTTGAACTTCTCATCATAAACTCCTATGTCCTATACTACATCCAAACTCTTGGTTAGATAGAAGATTTGGGTTTGTTTTAAGGGTCACAGGGATTGAGCTCAAGTTAGGTATTAAATTTCATTTCCAGCTTAAATTACCTTTCAATATAAAGGCCTAGATTGAAGGCATTAGTGTAGTGACAAAAATTACAGATCAGATAACATAAATCCCAGATAATAATCATAGTTGTTTGTTAGAATTTGATGTTTATTTTGTTGGACTCTTGATTTATATCTTCTGCTTGCGAATCTTAACTTTTATGATACAAATTTTCCAATCCCAATGTGACCAACCTGAATTTTCCAATCCCAACTTTGTAAGTCAAAATTCGAAAGTGTCCAAACAAAAATAACTACAACCATTACAATTTTTCGATACCATCTTTGGAAGTGACAAGTCAACATAAGACTAATAACATTAAAAATGATCCTCTCGACTTTTTCATCCTCATGCCGGAATCCAAAACTTGGTAATAGGACCTAATCACTACCAACTTATTTTTTTGATATATTTCTTATTTGGAGTCCATTTTTTCATCCTGATGTCGGAAGCCAAAAGTCAGTAATAGGCCCTAATCACTACCAACTTATTTTGTCCATATCTTTCTTATTCAGAGTCCATTTTTTATGAAACGAGAGTCACTAGAAATTGTTTGGTCATATCTAAGTGATTATATATTTGAGTTTAGCATTTGAAGGGTTTCATATTTAGTCATTTGGGAAATCCTCTTGGATCAAACCTCCCCACTAGAACTACTTTGGACCACCAAAATCCCAGAAAGATTCAATAAACATGTGAGGGTACAACTCCTTTATATTTTAAGTATCTATCCATCGTTCCTTGCTTGGATGCATTCTTTTAAAAACCACATAAATATATTCCACATATATTATTCATGAATTTCCTATCCTCTTGACAAAAATGACGTCTTCCTACAACTCTTCAGAAGTCAACACTATCCAAACAAAGTAACTACAACCCTTTTGATTTTTTGATACTGACTTTTAAAGTCATAATTCAACGTTGTCCTAATAAAATTAACAATGATTCTCCCAAATTTTCGATCTTGGCATTGGAAGTCAATAGGCCATTATCACTTCCAACTTATCTCGTTGATATATTTGTCATCGAGGATCATTCTTTTATGAAATGAGAGTCACAAGAAATATTTTGGTGATCTCTATGTGATTGTATATATTTGTTCAACATGTTCAGTCATTTGGGATATCCTCTTGGATCAAACCTCCAAATTAGAAATCTATTGGACGACCAAAATCCTGAAAATATTCAGGAAACACATGAGGGTACAAATCCTTCACCTTTTCTGTCTCTATCCATCATGCCTTGCTTGGATGCATTGCTTTATGGTCCATGCAAAGATATTTAGAATCTCTTCTTAGTGAATTTCTTCTCCTCCTGTCAAGAATGTTGTTTTCCTGCAACTCATCAATATACTTAGGTTCAAAGTCATCAACATAAGGAACATGAACATTATCCTCTTGATCCATGATCATTGGAGAATCATACAATTTCAAGTTTTCTAATTTCACAATGGAATACATTTACATTTATGGAGGTAAACCTAACGAGAAAACATTATTACCAACTTTATCCAAAATTGTGAAGGGTCCATACCTAAGTGGTTTAATCATTTTATGTTTACCTTTAAGTCATTATTTGTTGATATGAAGCCAAAATTAATCACCAACTTGAAAATGATGATGTACTTGTTGCTTGTCATGGCTTGTCTAGTATTTGGCATGGATTTTCTCCAATTGTTCTTATCTAGTTTTACAAACCTCATAAATTTTATCAAGATATAGTGTTAATAAGTTTAGATGATAATCCCTCTTCATTCATTGTTCTTGATGTATTGATCTGAATTTTACACGATCTTAAATAACCATGAATTATGTGCGCATGTCTCATTAGTTTTCTCATTTATAAATATTTTAAAATGGAATATTTAAAAAGAGAACATAAGCAAAAATATTGCACATCATAGAGATGCAAACCACAATTTTAAGACTCCAACTTTATAATGGAATTTGAGACTGTTGTCCTACGTCTCGGGGTCCACTTCCAATGAGACTATTTCTATTAGTTCTTCAAATGTTTAAAAATTATATCAATTTAGAGAATTCTCTCCAATCATATTTATTAGTTGAAGTAACATATGGCACTAATGTGATCTTTCACTTTGCAAAAGACCTCCCCTAGCACACAGTATGAGAAAATCTATCTCTTCTGATATTTGGATCCACCTCGAAACTATTATTTTCCTTCATTCCATCGGAAATCATCCACAATGACTATCAATTTCACTCCTTGTTCACTACTATTTTTGAAGTTTTGAGCCTAAACTTCTCTGTCCTAGAATGTGCCCAAACTCTAGCTTAAATAACATAGCTGAGTTTGTTTTCAAGGCCGCAAGTCGCAATCCCAAATTGGGTATTAAATCTGATTTCCAAATTAAATTATAGTTCAATATAAACACCAAGATTAAAGGCATTGGTGTAGTGAAAAAAGTTGCAGATTAGATAGCAAAAACCCAAATAAAATTCATAGTTGTTTGTTAGTATTAGCTATCAATTTTATTGGAATGTTGAATTGTATCTTCTTCCATGATATTGAATTTTCCAATCCTAATGTTAGGGCGCTCGCACGAAGTTGGTTCCACTTTTTGGTGCCACTTAGAAAATTAGAAACGCACTTCCGAAGTGTAAATCAAGAATGCATATGCGTTATTGATGGTACGTTCGGAATAACCCGAGCCCAAACACAAGGCTAAGGTTCATGGAAATCTATATCGCATATCCGATATATCGCATTCACGTTTTGTAATGTTAATTATCGCATATGTGATATATCGCATATGCGATATGTAACATTACAAAATACATATGTGATATATCGTATATACGATATGTAAATTTCCAAAACGCATATGTGATATATCGCAAGTGCGATATGCAACATTTAGAAAACAATTACATTTTCATCATTTGTGTAGGTCCTCTCCTTTGTCAATGAATTTCATAATCAATTGTTGCTCAAATGGCCTATTTTGTGTGTTATTAACACCTAGTGCATGAGAGAATAATACTTGTTTGTATATCCCTATAGATAATTTTCCAATTCATTTATAAAACAAATAAGTCCATGATACTTCTTAATGTTGGTTGATGGGGGATAATGCCTCCCTTCCAACAAATATCTTCCCAACAATGTCAACTATTTTTTTATGGGAAATATATTTAGATACCTTTTACTACATTAGGCAATGTATTCATCAATGTAAATATCCCTCTCTATTGAAAGTGAAAAATCATCAATGTCCCCTAATTGATAAATTGTACAAGTGTTTGGTGACAAATCCCTTAATTAAACTTGCTATAATGTACTAGCACCTTGATTCACATAATAATAATCAATGTGTCTTCTTGCATTTGTTAAGAATATAGATCAACGAGTGGTAATAAATCGGTGTTCACCATGTTTTTTTCAACTTATTTATTCACATGGTAAAAACACATACATATCAATTGTTTTGGTTGAAGACCTTGGTCTCTAGTAACTCTTTCACCATTTCAATTACTTGAGTTGTGCAAGACTATACCATATGTCATATAACATTTGTACTACATGGAGAATCATTTTACACCCACTTCAAGTTCTATTTGTTATCATATTATATACTACGAAATAGATCCATAGTGTATATGTTTGTGGCTATGATCTATTTTTGACATTCAATCCACTATGTATCTTTTTCAAGGACATGATTCATTATTTCTATATATAATGGATATGTAGTATAGTTGATTCTGAGTCCTTTCTTATTTACACCTGAGCATCGATATGCATATATTGGGAATAGAGTTTCTAATACTTTGTTTTTGTTTGATTTTCCTTTTCTAATCTAGTTTTTGGTGCATTCTATCCTAGTACACTCATCAAGTTTCTAGTCCATTTTACAATGCATTGTAGCCATCATCTTCTCTTCTGACCTCATACATATATCATGTTTAGAATGATTAATTCTTAAAACTCCTTGCACCCCTCTTGCACACACAAAAGAATGATAAACCCTTCTAAAAACTAATTTTTTTCTTACAAATGATTGTTTCCTATTAGAAACACATGTATAAACACCTTACCCTTCAGAAAAACATGTATACATATTAAAGAACATAAATAAAAATAAAAAATTGTGGTCACATTTGTGTGTTAAGTGGTTTAAGTTAAATATTATCCAACCTGGTCTTGGTTACACCCGACTCAACTTTTTGAACTACTTTCTCCAAGCATAAAAGCAATATTCAAACATCCAAGCATAAACATCCAACCCTCCCAAATACAAATTAATTTGGGGTGGGATGATGAAAGGCCTTCCAAACTAACCCAAAGAAAGTACTAGTTATAGCATATAGTTGTTCCAAGCTTCATAGGCAACACAAGGGACATCCAAAATGTGCATTGGTTGAGTTGGAGGGAAACTCAACACATGGATGAGTATTAACCATGGATGAGAGTTTTTCTCAAGAGGTGTTTAGAATTTTTATGATATGAATGGCATTAAAATACAACTCACCACTAATTATACACCTCAACAGAATGGGATAGTTAAAATGAAGAAACGTACAATGATGGAAATGGAAAGAACCATGTTACAGACCAGGGAATTAAGCAATTCCTTTTGGGGAGGTGAAGTTGCTACAACAATATACATTCTCAATCAAAGTCCCACAATTGCACTTGAAATTATGACTCATTACGAATCATGGTATGACAAAAATAATAATGTTAATCATTTCAAAGTTTTTGGATTTTTATCCTATGGTCATGTAGTTGATAAAAGAGAAAAAAGTAGGATCCAGAAAGTGAACCATGCATTTTTGTGGATACAGTGAGAAAATTAAGGTTTATAGGTTGTATAATCCTCTCACCAATAACATCGTTGTGTCTAGGGATGTGATTTTTTTATCAAGGGGGAGTTTACGGTCATAAAAAACACCATGTTGAGAAGTCAAAAGATGGTTTGAATAGTGATATTATTGATGATATTAATCATGAGAAACCCATTAATGTTTTAGTTCCAAATTTTGTAAATACACCAAGTAGCCCCTCATCTAGTTCTCCAATTTCATGTACAAGTCCTACAAGGAAGGTAAGAAGCCTAAATGAAATTTATTAGAGAAGCTTGGCACACGAAGAAAATCCAAGAGGTGAGACTGTACCATCATGTTTTGAAGAATATTATAAGTTAATGAGTTTTCGGTGCAAGATATGCAAGAAGATATTATACTAATGTTATTTTTTTTAAGGGGACCACAAAACAAGTATATCGCAAGTGCGATATATCTCACTTGCAATATTTAAAAGCAGGAAAAAAAATAAAACAGTGGCCGCGAGCTCATTTTCACAATATCGTGACATTGAAATAACGCAGCAGCGAAAAAACGAAGGAGCGAAAAACCGCAGGTGCGATTTGGGTTATACCTTATCAAGGTCAAGGCTGAGTTTGAGGTGTCGCCAAGGTGGATTGCTGGACAATGGTAGGTATTTATGCTACATCTCTCCTTTTCATTTAACCTTCCATTGTTTAATTTTATTCATAATTTCTTTGTTTATAGAATAATTTTGAACAAATTTAAAAAAATAATTGAATGTAAACAATCAAACAATGATTAGAAAAGTAAATTAACTTGCAATTTTATGTTTAAATCTTAAAACATACAACACAAATGAACAACAAAATGTGGAAAACCCACCCTCCCATAACCCACAACAACCTAACCCACAACTTAACCCAAAACCAAACCCAGACCCGGAGGGGGAACAAGACAGAAACACTCAGATTATTGCACGACTGGCATCATTGAGGCGCCTTAGCTCATCCATTAGAGGGGGGGGGGGGGTCATTTGAGAAATTCTTTAGCCGATGCCTTGGACACAATCACAAACAAAATTTTCGGTGCCCAAGGAGCTCTGTACAACATTACCTCATACAGAGAATCTAGGAGGTGATACTACTCCGATGGATTGACACATAAAGACATCAAAGACCTTAAAATTACTAAATACCAGTTATTTTCATTATTCCGGGACCCTAGCACCGGATTGCTTCCACCCACCAGTCGAGCACACATTTCCATAGACCGGTGCATTGAACCAAATATAAAGGCTAATTGGATGGATTGTTGGTATATGGTCTTCTATGAAGACCCCCATGGGAATAGGGACATCCCATTTTATTTCCTTAGGAAGTTGTATGCAGAATTCATCCTAGGGAAACATGTTAACTACTTTGATATCTTAGGCAACCACGGTGTTGGTCATGGGATGCCCCAAGATAGGGAAGGAGCTAGGAGAGATCCCAACCGTGTGCCACGCCCACCACGCACACCAAAACCCCCTCCGGTATACCCTCCTACAGGCCCTGTCATTGAGTATACACAGGAGGCACTACTTGACATGGCAGAGACATTGCTTGAGCATGGGACTGATGTCCAAGGCAATGCAGACCAAGGGGCTGGCACTTCTACGATGGGCTGATCTACAAATCATAGAGGATATGCAGAGTCTTCAGAGCACTGTGTTACTCCACACCCTTACACATCATGTGGAGGCATATGCTATGGCCCTGCTTCCGATTTTCGAGATGATGGATTACTTTGCTTTGTAAGTAAAACTCATTATTTTAATATTATACTTTGTTTCATGTCAAAATATTCAATTGTTTCGCACTTTATTTCTATTTAATTATCTAACAACATTTGTGAACAAATATGTACAGCTGGTGTCCCATGGCACACCATAGTCGCATAGTCCGTCGATCAATGTTGAGAACATTGATGCGGCTGTCAATATTGCCTATGGGTTTGGTTCTTCACCAATAGGGGTAAGAGTTCTATACTTATTAATTTGTCAATTTTATTTATATATATTTATAACTTATAGATTTTAATGTATTCAATATGTATCCTAATTTTGATACTTGACATGTTTTGTGCAGGTTTCCCAGGAAGAGTGTATTGTCTCACAGCCTATTCCCTCTCATGCAGAGGTAGATTCATGCAATATTCCTAATGTAAGATTCCTAATGTAAATTTTAAATTTGATAGTTTATATTTTGCTCATAGATCTTTCTCCATCACCTTAAGTTGTAGTGTGTTGAGCGGCTCCACTTAGCTATATGATATACTATGTGTGCGAATATACAAGATATAAAGTATAGTTGGAGGTATTTTCTTAGTATTAAAAAGATTCCATGTGTAAACTGTAGTATGTCCTCATTGTAATAATTCTTACAATAATGTCCTTTTCTCCCAAACCACTCAACTATCTAACCTATCTTACCAAACCTACCCAAACATAGAATATCTAGCTTATCCATTCCTATAATAGCCTACCCTACCCTAATCTAGCATGAACTACCCCAACCTCACATAATAAACATAACCTATCCCATTTTTATAAGACCAACGAACCTACTTTTAGCAACCATACATTGGCCTAAAACACTCTAATTTAATACTATCTTACACTAAACTTAAACTACATAGAATAACCTAGCTTAGCATGTAAACCTATCCTTTCTTGTAAGCATATCCTAGTATAGAAACCCTAGTTTGTATCCTAAACCATAGAAACCCTTGTTTGTAGCAACAAATATATCATTGACCAACCCCCAATATCAAATGCAATGTCACCATTGAAAAATATCTACCATTAAACAGTCATACCTATACAACTTTGCTTAATGTCATCATTGACCACTATTGACTATCAAAAATTCATGTAGTTTTGCAACTTTGAAATTCTATCATCATTGACAAAAATATACTATCAAGCATTTATAATTTTATATCTATAAATTGTTATCACTGATCAATATCTAATATCAAATTTTCGCACTTACATGAATCGTGCAATGCCATCATTGACCAATGACTACTATCAAATGCAATGTCACCTTTGACCAATGTATAAAACCCTAGTTTGTATTCTAAACACTAGAAACCCTATTTTGTAGCCTAAACCATAGTTTGTATTAAAAGCCCTTAGTTGAAAACTAGTATCATGAATCCATTGGAATTTATAGTTTCATGGTCTAAGTTATGGTTTCTATTTTTTGGAGAATTTCAACTCACCTCCATAGGGTCATTCAGGGTACAAAATCCAAACTCGGAAACATAACACAATTTCGTTAGCTCCCACATATGTGTTTGGCCATTGTGGATGTGGTCACATTGTTGATGGTCTCTTAAAAGATTTCAATTAAAAATTGTCCCCCTTGTGAAAAATTGGCATGGGATGATAAAAAAATGATGTACACTTTCTCACCATCCTATTATTCTTTTCATCCATGGTTGGTGTATCCGTACCCAAATGAACCTATAGGAGCTTATGGAACGTAGTTCTATTTCATGACTCAAATTCTATTTCCTGGGCTGTGTCCTTGAGAGGATTTAGGTTGCGAGTTGCACTTGGACATAAAATACCAATCGTGTTTCAGATCAAATGATCATCAACTCTATTGGATCCATGACATTGGAATAGTGATATTTATGCCTCTCCCCCATGGGTACATGAACTAAAATGTATCTTGTACAACGATTCCAAAAGCTAGGATTTTGGTGAGTTAAAAAAAATGTAATTTCTAAACTAAGGGGTAAAATTGGGAAATACCTTGACCCAAATATTTTTTTTAGCATGCCCACATGGTCCCTACTCAAACACACCTACAAAGACAACGAAACTCAATTCTAATTCCTAGTTCGGATTCTATGCCTCAGGAACGATTTCACCATGTGTCCTTGAAAGGTTTTAGGTTACAAGTTGCAATTGGGCATAGAATGATGAAAATAGATCCTATTAGAAAACCATTGAATCCATTGGATTCATGACATTATAATATTTATAGGGGTAACTCTCCCCCATGGGTACATGGCCCAAAAGTTGTCTTCTATGATGATTCCATAAGCTAGGATTTTGGTGAGTAAAAGACAGTGTAGTTTTTGAAATAAGGAGTAAACATGGGAAATACCTCATATGGGAGCTTGTGGGTAGCATTCCCACGTGGTCCTTGGACAAACACACCTACAAGAGTTGGACAAACTAAGTTTTGTTTCCATGTTCATATTCTATTCCCTAGGAATGGATTCACCACGTGTCCTTAACAGGTTTTAGGTAGTGAGTTGCAATTAGCCATATAATGATGAGTATGGTTCATATCAGTGGACCATAAAATATATTGTATTTTTGACATTGGAATAATTCTATGGGTTCCCCTCAACCATGGGTACATGGCCTGTAATTTGTCTTGTATGACGATTCCAAATGATAGGGTTTTGGTCAGTAAAAGGCAATGTAATTTATACAATAAGGGGTCAACTTGGGAAATACCTCCATTGGGCGCTTCTGGGTAGCATCCCAACGTGGGACCTACAAAAAAAACCTATAGGAACTAATGAAAATATGTTTTTCTTATTGGTTCATATTATATTCCCTCGAAATGGATTCACCCTGTGTCCTTGAAAGATTTAGAATGCAAGTTGCAACTAGCCATACAATGAATAACATGGATAAGATCGGTGAAATATTGAATCCATTGGATTCATGAAATTGGAATACTTCTATGGGTTCTCTCTCCCATGGTTAAATGTACTAGAATTTGTCTTGTACAACGATTCCAAAAGTTAGGGTTTTGGTTAGTAAGAGGCAATACAATTTCTTCACTAAGGAGTCATCCTATAAAATACCTCAATTAGTATCTATGGGTAGCATGTCCACATTGGTACTACCAAAAAACACATGAATTCCCTAACAAAACTTAATGTTGCTTCCTAGTTAAGTTTCCATGCCACAGGAATGGGTTCACCATGTGTCCTCGAAAGGCTTTAGGTTGTGAGTTGCAGCTAGCCATAGAATGATGATTGTGGATTGGATCAACAAATTCTATACTCCATTGGATTCATGAAATTCAAATAGTTATAGGGGTTCCTCTCCCCTGTGATTATATGGCCCAAAATTTATCTTGTACGATGATTCTAGAAGCTAGGGTTTTGTTCAGTATGAGGCAACGCAATTTCTGTAGTGAGTAAACTTGAGAAATATAAATTACACTTGATATTAGTCATTGGTCAATGATAACACTAGGAGTTAAAAATTATAGTTTCTAGGGTTTATAATATACTTAAAACTAGGGTATCTAGTGTTTAGAATACAAACTAGGGTTTTGAGTATAATCTAATTACTCTTTATCAATGTATAAAGTAATACTTGTCTACACATACTGTAGTATGTCCTCATTGTAGTATGTCCTCATTGTAATAGACATGTAATAATGCTTGACATTTGGGGCAGTTTGATAAGTTACACTCTTTCATTGACCATTTCCACATTGTACAATATTATATAGTTCTTCCAATCATTATTCTCATTATGGATCTTTCTATATCCAACTCAAGAGTCAATACCCATAGGTATTCACAAAAAATGATAGTATGCTAATCTAAGTCTTGGAATAAAAAGGTGAACTCCCTATACCAACATGTGTTCTGGATCTCAAATACTTCGAGGTATATAAATGCATCAATGTGCCTATAATACCTTGAACACAACATCCACTCAATATCTAGTTACATAATGATCCCAAGATCATCTCAAATAACTCTAGGAAGACATGTTCATTAGTTCCTTCTAATTTCTCAGAACATGTCAAATACCCACAACATACAAGTGCATAGACATTTCTGTCATTACATTCATAATTAAGGGTACATGCAAATGCATTGCCATGCCTATTGTCCCCCTCATATCATCTTTAATATTGGTATCCAAAAAAATGCACCAATGTGCATGTAATCTTTCTAATCATTAGATATATGTACATGCATACAAATGATGTGTTTGTCATTCGGTTAAAATTATTTCATTGGAATAACAAAAAGTAGAGTATTTTGTTTATTTTATGCAAA
>LPNX010322058.1:0-10804 GCA_001517045.1 Pseudotsuga menziesii
AAGAATGGAAAAGACTTGGGTATAAGGATGAATGTACATGGCCACACCTATTTCCATCGACGCTATCTAACTTACCAAACAAATGGTACAAAATGGAAGAAGCTCGAGGTGAAACATTCCAATGGCATGAACTAAGAGCGAATTTTATCAAAGATTTCAGCTTTATACCACAAGATGAAAAATTAGTCGAAACTGCAAAAAAAATCAAGGCATTTATAGAACCAACCAAGAACAAAACCCTAAAACATGACCGACAGACAATAAACTGTAATAACATACAAACAAAGAAAACACCACAATTGATAAGGCTACAAATGGAAAATGAAAATTTGGAAGGAAAAATATTTCGATGGAAATCATACCATTTGGAAACACCAAACCAATTCGCACAGTGCTCAAAGTCAAGACAGTCGAAGACATTGACCGAATGACTGCAACAGACTTTCCTGCCACATTTTCATAGTTTAAAGAAGGGAGTTGACCAATCAATGAATCCAAAGAACCATAATGGTTAGATGCTCTTATCAAAACTAAAGAATTCTACATCTCAAGTGTTCATCGACCAAAAATGGAAAAAAATGGAGACTACTGGAGTGAATAACAAACAACATAGATAATAAACTTACTAAAAGAATTTTAGGATGTCCTCTGTAGAGACTACAAAGATATCAAAGGTCTAGTCCATGAAATGGGTAAAATGAAGATCGACATTAAACCTGATGTCCGACCTGTGAAGAAAATACCATATAAATTGGCTCATAAGTACAAAGAGATAGTCAAGAAAGAGATTGATAATATGCTTGTAGTAGGAATTATCTATCCTATTGACCAATCAGAATGGGAAAGTCCAATGGTTGTTCAACCAAAGAAACACGATCCAACCAAGATAAGGATCTGTGTCGACTTCAGAGACCTAAATAAAGTTACATTAATAGATCCATTTCCAACTCCTTATGTAGATGAAATCTTACATGAGGTCGTAGGACATGAATGCTACTCATTTACAGATGGATTCTTAGGTTATAACCAAGTACCAATAGCCAAAGAAGATCAGAAAAAGATAACTTTCGTATGTGAATTTGGCTCATTTGCTTACAGGGTTATGCATTTTGGATTAAAAAACACACCTACAATATTTTCAAGAATTGTGGTCAAAACATTTCAAGAATATATTTACAAAACAATGGCAGTATATTTCGATGATAGGACAATATACTCTATGTTGAAAGATCACTACAAATGTCTAAGGCTCATGTTGGCATCATTCCAACAAATCTAGCTAGCTCTGAACATCAAGAAGTACATATTTCTGACCCCTGTATGGATACTATTAGGACACATTGTCTGCAAAGAAGGCATCAAGGTCGACTTCACAAAAATAAAAATTATTCTCAACTTAAAACCACCGGTGAACCCAAAACAAGTCAGGGTACTACTTGGTCATAAAGGATATTACAGGAAATTCAGAAGCTACTATTCATATATGACCTATCCACTGGAATAAATGTCAAAAGAAGATCAGGAGTTTGACTAGACAGAGGAATGCAACATATCATTTGAAACACTAAAAAGAAAGTTAGTCAAAGCACCCATTCTAATATTTCCAAATCGGTTGACCAAATTCCATGTACACATTGACGCATCAGGCCTAGCAATAGGATCAATCCTAACTCAACCAGGGGACAATGGAATGGACTACCCTATAGTTTACAGCAACAAAAAATTAAATAAATAAGAAAGAAACTACTCGACAACAGAGAGAGAAGCATTAGGAATGGTTTTTGCACTACAGAAGCATCGACATTACCTACTGACCAATCCGTTTATCTTTTATATTGAAAACCAAGCACTAAAATACCTTGTAAATAAACCCTTACATCATGGGAGAATTTGTTGATGGCTACTTCTATTCCAAGAATTTGAATTTGAAGTCGTTGTCATACCATAAAAGTTAAATGTTGGACCCGACCACTTATCACGAATCTACACAAGAGAGGAACTAACAGGAGTTGAAGACAACCTACCAGATGGACATTTATTTCAAATAGAAGTAGTCCCAATAGAATTAGAGGAAATAGCTCAATTCTTAGAAGAGGGACAAGAGCCAGAGGGCATGAGCATGAAGAAGAAACAAATCTTAGCCATGAAAGCTGCACCATATAGCCTCATAAATGAATTCTTATATAAAATGGGCTTGGACGACATCCTCAAAAGATGTGTACTAGAACATGAAAGAAATAATATTATGTATGAATCACATTATGGACCAGCGGGAGGACATTTTCAGGCAGACACAACTGCCAAGAAAATCCAACAGTCAGGGTTATGGTGGCTGACACTTCACAAAGATTGTAAAAAGTTTGTGAGCCAATGTGATAGATGTCAATGACTGGGTCGACCTCTGCCTAGTATAGAATTTCCATTGATATCAGTAAACCCAAGTTTGACATTTGAAATTTGGGCCATTGAATTCATAGGACCATTCCCCATACCAGCAAAAATAATAGGTACAAGGTACATAATAACTATAGTATAGTATGTAACCAAGTGGGCAGAGGCAGAACCAGTCGAGACATGTTACAGTGAGATAGATGCTAAATTTATCTATGAAAATATCATTACTAGATTTGGATGTCCAATAACCCTAATAAACAACCAAGGGTCACACTTTAATAATAAAAACATTAAAGCACTAACATATCAGTTCCAAATTGACCATCGACATAGTACAGCGTATCACCCTCAGTCAAATGGAGAAATTGAGGCATTCAACAAAATATTAACAAAAGGCCTAACAAAAATCTGTAACACCGACAAAGAAAACTGGGACAAGAAGATAATTGTAGTACTATGGGATTATAGAACACCATACAAGTGTTCGACAGATCAAACACCATTCCGACTAGTATATGGACACGAATTATTTGCTCCACTACATTTTCGACAACAAACACCTATTATATCAGAAATTTTACATGTCGATGTCAAACAGGGAAGGAAGGACCGACTGATGCAATTAAGCAAGCTTGAAGAACACCAACTGATCACTTTAAAACACCAAGAAATTAAAAAACAATAGCAGAGAAGGCATGGCACAATCATAATATCAAAAACAAAACCCTGTCGGTAGGGGACCTTGCCCTACTATACAACCGTCGAGTAAAAGGAAAACTAAAAAAGCTACATACATAATGGATGGGACCCTACGTTGTCGAAGAGATTCATGCCAATGGATCAGTTTGACTAAGAACATTACAAGGCATAGTATTTTGGAAACTTGTTAATGGTGCCCGACTAAAGCGGTACAAAAATTAGAACAAGTTAAAAAAAAAGCATATAATGACCATAACGGCTAGATAAAAACTATAAAAATATGAAGAAACAAAATTAAAATAAACAAAACAGAACCAACACCCATAAACCAGGATGACAAAAAATCAACGCTTCGATAACCGACATCACACCCATCAACATACCACCATTTACTACTCACATTATCGGCATCGACCAATGACCCCGAAGGTCACATCACGCCTTCATGACTACAAGCACCAAAATCAAATCACCATTAACGCAAACTCAAGTGACCATGCTGGATTATCACTTTCGCCATTAATACACCCATCGATAGAAAGGTGAAATTCCCCACCTATAAATACTAGACCAGAAAAGGATCATTTACAATATTTTGAACAAAGAGAGCAATTTCGCAAACAAAAAACCGAGAACTAAGAATCCCTAAGTAAGGTCAAATAGAAAACCGACAAAATGGCACCAAAACAAACCAGAGCCGTAACAAAAACTAAGGAACTACAAACTGCTGAAACCCCACTAATGAGGAGGTTAAGAAACATAAAGAACGCCAAGGTCCAAGAGACCTCATGGGCAAAAACATGGGCCAAGATCAAGGAATGGGCCTATGTCGACAAGAAACCAACCCAAGCAGTAGAGAAGGTAAACCACAGTTCTATCATGGACTGGATGAACATACTGTTCATGGCAATTTTTAGAGGTGCAAAAGATACGACAGTCAAATTCATTATAAGTCGATACCACAACGGCATATTCTACTTCGACAGGCCAGTCGAGATCTTTGGTGAAGTGATATATAAATTGTCTGGTCTATCCAACCAAGGTGACCTAGTGCTGGTCGGCATAAAAGAAGGGCTGGTAGAGTGACCAACTAGAACACCATTGGGAAAGGACTCAAAAGGGCTAATGATTAGCCAGATACAAGCCCAGATGCCACAAATTGTGGCTCAAATCATAGCAATAGGGTTTACACCCATCGGTCGAGGAAGCAACCTAAAAATGGATATGCTAGAGGCAGTAGATACGATTGCTGACACAGGGAAACTCTACAAATGGGATCAGTATGTCACCGACATGCTCAAGGGAATTTGTAGTCAGGAGGGATTATAAGGTTTTCGTCCCTAATAATATGGATAGTAATGTACTACTTGTGCCCAGTCAGGGATAAGCAGTTCCAATAACCCACAAAATTCCATATGTGGAGGTTCAAACCCTTTTCCTAGAATGGAACATTGAAGGAAATGGAAAATGGAAAAGTACTGTTGGAAAATTGGTTCCAACAGATCAAACTTCAAATGACCAGATAGAGGGTTCCCCAGAACATCCAACGAAGTATGCCAAAAATCGCACACATACAGCTAGATCTTGACCATACTGCGGTTTGGTATATGTAGGGTGCCAAGGAAAAAGAAAAGACTCTCGACTACTATCCAATAGTCGAAGATATCTTTCATGAGCTAACTCTACAGTTTGGCACAAAATTTTCGATGCCAGCAAAAGCCAAGGAAGAAACCCTAGTGATAGAAGAAACACTAATAGACCAAGAAAAGGAAGAATATTATGTACTCTGACTACACATCAGCACCTTTGTGTCAGAGGAAACACCAGCAGAGGATACCAATCGACTACAAATCATAATCATATCATTGACAACCCAAATGGAAGGTACATAGATGGAACAACAGGTAGTCATTCTAGCAAATAAAATTTAGCCCAGCACAACAACAGGAGGAAGGGGATGAATTGGGAGATATTGATTCCAGCAACCCTGAGTAGGAAATAACCAAAGAAAAAATCAAAAAGATAGCAAAGGAGATAGCAGAAGCAAGGAAGAAAGAAACTGAGACAAAATGGAAGGGGAAGCGCAAGCTGATCCTTTCAAACTTAGAGGATGAAGAGGAACTATTAGCTACCACGGTCGACATCATCGAAGACACCGTAGAAAACAAATTTCTGGTCGAGACATGGTTCCAAATTTTTTTTGAAGCAAGACCATGACAAGGTTAGCTGAAGAAGGAAAAAAGTACACACACATCGATGACCGAGAACCCTGATAAGAGAACTCAAGTTGTTGCAAGTCAAACTACATCCTTCACCCCAATCAACATCGCACCCCCTCCACCAGCCAATGAACCAACAAGAAATGGGGAAGAAGATAACATGGAAGAAATCAATCAAGAAATCAACGACCTGTTCTTTGACATCCTGGAGGGTTCACCCCCACAAATTGAGGACCTCACACCTGACCACATCCCCACCACACCAATCACACCCAAGCATTCACCATCACCACAACCACTCCCCAACCCAAAACCTATAACCAAAATACCTGCACCTAAACCAACTTTACCACAACCATCAATACCAACAGCATATGTATCTAAACCCTCTACAAAAAATCCACCAGATACACACCCAACCACAGAAATCATCCCATAAACCCAACCAGAAGTTCCACCAACTGTTGCAGACTAACAGCAAGACAATCCACTACTAAAAAATCAACCACTAGAAAAACTAAATCTTACAGGTGGACAAGTACAGCAACAAGCAAAACAACAGAGGCATAAGAGGAAGAGAGACATAAAGAAGAGGGACCATCAATCACAAGCGGCAATGGTCCACATTAGCCAACTTGGGTCGACCACTGTAGTCGACGCAACAAAGCTGAAGTACAAAGAGTTGGGACAACTCTTGGAAACTCTAGCTATTGAAGTAAAAACAAGAAGCCAGACTAGATGCAAGGAGCTCAATGAAACTAAAAGGGATCCATTCAAGTTCCTAATAAAATGTAGAAACCTAGCATAATCTATGATACCAGGACCAATGGAGGTCGACACAGACAAGCCACTAGAAAAATCCTATGAGTTGTTTGAAAGCATGGTGTTAGCACTACATATACAAATGCAAAATACAAGAGAAGGGAAAAAAATAAGAAATAGCTAGACTACTGATGCAGCAGCACACATCCTTCTTCGAAGCTTACAAAGTGCTTCAAGATCACATAGAGGAGTCTGTCATAACAAAAGGGGTACTACAAGACTGGCTTGCTTATTATGGGAAAGTCTTCCAGCAGACCTGATAGAATCGATAAGAAATTCAAGCACTGGAGAAAATAAATACAATAGAAGAAGCATTGAGAATCACTGTCGAAGATCAAATCATCCTCGAAACAGCCAAACTACAGAAGCTCGAGTGACAAGCACACCAGTGGGTACATCAAGAAATCCTAAGCTTATAAAAATTAGACACCACCTGTCTGTAGATTAAAAGACTTATGGAGACGTCAGAAGAGAAATACCAGTTTATGGGTCCCGACATGGAAATCATAGTAGACCTTTCCATTCAATATAATATGTGTATGATATCAATCCTTACAACATTAACCATCGACATCCAAAAAGTGCTGCAAAATTGGGCAGAATTCCAACATCAGCTGGCCGTGATAGAAAAAGCAATTGTTGAATTCTGTGTACAGAAATGACCAACTATCCAACTTCACAACCCATAAAACACAAACAAAGAAATAACTAATTTAGACAACCGCATAATTTTTTGAGTACCTCCCCTGTTTCTTCAGGATGAAGAACAGTTTTGTTCATGGGGGATATGTTGGAGGAGCTAGTCGCTAAGCCAACTAAGTCAATCAGTGGACTAATTAGAGATTAGGTCAGCCACATAAGGTCATGTCAATTGACTGAACCTATAGGTATTTATTTGTAACTGTTTGTAAATTATATATATTAGGTAGTTGAGATAGATGAGAATTCAGGTCAAATCTATGTTTTGTATGGATCCTTTTAATATAATATAATCTATTATCTCACATCTGTGTTCTTGTATTTTGTCTCTGATATGTCTGTATGATTTTAATGTGTATTATTGGTAACCCTCTATGATCCATGAGATTACAACAATGATTAATTTAATGATATAATTGGAAACCTAAAACTATTGATGTAAAAATGACCAACGGTATCAACACGTGGAACAACAAACGACTAGGAGACAAAGTGATCGCATGTCGGCTAGACCTCTTTTTAATATCAAAATCCATTATGATGTCAGGAGGAGAGGTAAGAGTTGTACTTATTCTATCAACAGGCTTAGACCACTGGCCAATTAGTATGGAATGGGAAAATGCGGGGGTGAACCTTAGCAGACCCTTCAAATTTGAGAAGTTCTAGTTGTTGCAGGAGGATTTCCCAGAGAAACTCAGGGAATGGTGGGAGGAGATTCCGCTCATTGGAGGAAATAAAATGTTCCAATTCCAACAAAAACTAAAACTTCTTAAAAATAAAATAAGAAATGGAACAAGGAATCCTTCAGAAATATTTTCCAATCTAAAAAGGAGTTGAACAACAAGATTCGAGAGATTCAGGTCAAAGGTATGTAGAGGGGATTCTCGGAGGAAATGCACTTTCAAGAAAATATGTTGATTTAGCAATTCAACTGTTGGGAACAACAGGAGGAAGTTTTCTAAAACTAGAAAACTAGAGTTAAATGGCTCCAAGATGGAAAACACAACACTAGTTTTTTCCACAAAACTGCCATCTAGCATCATCAAGGAAACCGACTAGCGAGAATAAAGACTGAGGAAGGAGCCATTGTTGAGACCCAAGAGGAGCTAGAGATCACTTTGAACTCCTTATTTTCAATTCTTTTGGAGGAACCTATCTAGGATAGGGATGTCACTCAAATGGAGGTGGTGTGGCACATTCCTAAGGTTATTTCAAAAGAGCATAATTTCATGATTGGGAAACCTATTGATATGGATGAGGTCGAAGAAGTTGTAAATAAAATGGAAAAAGACAAAGCCCCGGGTCCTGACGGGTTCATTTCCAACTTCTTCCATGCCTGCTGGGGATGGTTGAAAGAGGAAGTGTGGGATTTGCTGGAGGATTCAAGGAAGATTGGTAATATTCTAAAATCTCTCAAATCAACCTTCCTGATTCGTATCCCCAAAGAGAATGGCATGGAGGATCATGGGAAACTCAGATCGATTTCCTTATGTAATTTCATCTGTAAAATGATTTCTAAGGTCATTGCTAATCGGCTTCGTCCCCTGCTCCCATTATTCATTTCCCCTGTACTCCCTTGAAGGCAAACATATCTTGGATGGAATCATCCTAGTCCATGAAACCATTCATTTGTTAAAAACCAAGAAAATCCCCGGTATGCTCTTAAAATTGGACTTATCAAAATCTTATGATAAACTTAACTAGAAATTCTTAGCTGGTATTCTTCGGGCCTTTTGATTTTCGAAGCATTGGACTAAATGTGTTATGAATCTAGTATCCTCTACTTTCCTTTTAATCTAGGTCAATGTGACTCCATATACTCCCTTCAATGTTTCAAGAGGAATAAGATAGAGGGATCCTCTATCTCCCTTCATGTTCATTATTGCGGTAGAGGGGTTAGACAGAATGCTCAAGAAGCTGCGCTTGGAGAATAAGATCAAAGGTTTATCCCTTAATACACGGGTGGAACCTCAAACTCATCAATAGTTTATGAATGACACAATGCTTATGGGACCCTCCACTGTTCAGGAGGCTCACGACCTAAAAGAGGGATTGACTACCTTCTTGGAAGCTAGCGGTCTTGAAATCAATAAGGACAAATCCCAAGTTTACTTCTTCAACACTCTAAAAATCACTAAAAGGAACATCCTCAGAATTTTGGAATTCTATGAAGGTAGGCTTCCCTCTAAATACCTGGGGGCTCATTTTGCTAAATCTATTATCATAAAATCAGACAAAATCTAAGCCACTAGAATTTCAAGGCACTTAATTTTTTGAGCTAACTCATTCTGGTAAAAAAAATTCTTCAAGGAATGCCTCTCTATCTTTTCTCACTTTTGGATTCTCCTAAATCTGTTATTAAACAAATAAGAAATATTCAATAGACCTTCCTTTGGGGGGGATCGCAAGGGCACAGGACGTGGCCATTTGTGGACTAGAAAACCATATGCAAACATAAGGAAATAGAGGGCCTAGGACTATGTGACCCTCTTGATATCAACAAAGCGATGGGCACCAAAATTTTGTGGTGGTGGATTACCCATGAAGAGGAACCATGCGCTAAATTGGGGCACATGAAATATGCCCCTCATTGGCCTAAGCAATTGTTGGTTTGTTTCAAAGAAAATTCTCTAGGCTCTAGTATTTGGAAATCGGCTCAAGAAAACCACATTTTGATTCAACGACATAGCTTCTGGGAGGTCAAGGATGGAAGGACTACATTTTTTTCCAATGATGCTTGGAACCAAGATCCATGTGTGTCCTGTTGGGAATATATACCTCTCCTAATTTACCATCTCCAGCACCATCCATTGAAAAAGGTGGTGTATTTTTGGGATTATGAAGTCCCAAACCAACTCTTTAGAACCTATAAAGAGAAGGAATGGTGGAAAGCTCAAGTTCCTTAGGAGAATGTGGAAGTTTTTTATATGGAGCTCTATGCTAGAAAGATCCCCAAGACCGATGGCCCATACAAACTCAGATGGGGGTACACCAACCAGAGAAATTTCATTATAAAAGAAGCAATTGAGCTACTTACGAAAACTTACAGGCCAGAAAAAGAGGTAAAGTGGAGGAAAATATGGGGTGGAAGCTAGTGGCCAAAGGTTGCATCTTTTAGTTGTCTTCTTCTTAAGCAACATTTTCTAGCTTGGGATAGTATCCAGACAAGGGGAATTAGTGGGCCTGCAAGATGTTGTCTATGCAAAACAAATAATGAAACCATAAACCACCTATTGGACGAGTGTCCAATAGTAGACGCCATCTGGGAAAGGGGAGCAACGATTTAAAAAAAAAACCATAGACATAAAGGCATGCTGGATGTAACTATTGCATAATGGCCAAGAATGTATTCAAAAACAAGATTGTGAACAGAGTATGGGAACTTCTACCGGGCTTCTCTGTATGGGAAATATGGAAAGCTCTGAATTTATGAATATTTGAAATTAAACCGAGACAGATGGAGGGAATCTGGGCACTGATTGAAGCTCATTTAAAAGAATCACTAACCTTAGCTCCTTGGTCCCAAGAAGATTTCACAGCTAAGGAAAATGAAAGACTTATCCTTTATGAATTAGGGATATATGAGTTACCTATTAACAATTCATGGCCCAGATTGTCTCCAAATCCCCGACACAACGTAAATGTTTGGCGAACACCACTGGAGGGTTCTTTCAAGATCAAATTTGATAACGCCGCAAAAGGAAATCCGAGACCGACTGGTTTTGGATGAGTAGTCAGGAACTCCAATGGATTTATTCTTAGTATTTTATGTGGTAACATTTTTACTAGTACCAATAACATGGCGGAGCTTGAAGGACTAATCAATGGAATATCATGGGCCTTGCAGCAGTAGAAGACCCCTTTAATTGTCGAAGGAGACTCACAGGTTATCACTCATATTGCTCAATTTCTTCAAAACGATGCAAACATTCCCCAAGTTTCAAAAACTTGGAGATGGGAAGGCAAGTTAT
>LPNX010322081.1:7831-18045 GCA_001517045.1 Pseudotsuga menziesii
ATTTTTTCATCTATGAACGAGGATGAGATAAGTGTACTGTCGAGATTGATTCTATGGGAGTCCTCAAAAATTCATAGTTAATAATTTAAAAAAATAAATAATAACTTAATTAACATTTGATAAGTACAGTTCGTGATAGTTGGACAAATTAAGCTTCAACTTCAACTATTCGATTAAATCCATCGATTATACAACTATTAGCTTAATTTTAACTCTAATCATGAGTTTTGCGTGAACTGCAATTGTTGATTCATAAATTTTAAACTAACTATTAGATACAACTATTAGCTTAACTCTAATGATTCTATTGTTGATTTTAGAGCCCGATCTTCCAAATTCAAAGATGTTATTGTTCAACTATTTTTGTACCCAATTTTTACTGTACACTCATCCCATCAGTGGGGTGCGGGTGGGACATCCACCCTAGCTAGGTGGTCCTAGGGATAACAAGCCTTTGGTGAGGGTTTGCAAGCGAAGCCCCAAAAATAAATTTTTGATATGTTTGTTTGTGAATAGTTTCCAAGCCATTATATTGGGTGACCCATGTTATTTTACCATGGTCATTTCATTATTAAAGGAAATCATTGTAATGTGGGTGTGTATTGTATTCTGGAATTATAAATAAATCCATGTGATTGTCTAAGAGAGACCGTGAGAGAGTGAAGTGGAGGTCCAGTGGACTTGTTGCAAGTTGTATCCCTTCATTTTGTTGGACGGTATAATAATAAAGGACTAGAATTTTTTGTGTGGATGTATCCCATATTGGGTGAACTATGTTTTATATGCTTCTTACTTTTAATATGATTAATATTTTCATCCTATTTAATTTCTTAATTATTATTGTTCTATGACCCTATTTTTCTAACAATTGGTATGAGATTTAAAATATCGGTTTTCCTGGTAAACCTGTAGGAAATAAGGGTTACTAGTTCGAGTGGGGAAAATGGAAGAAGAGGGAAAGCTTAGGGTGGATAAATTTAACATCCAAAAATACCAGCTATGGAATATGCAAATGGAGGACTGTATGTACCATAATTTTATATACCTACAATTGGGTGTAAACATAAAACAACAGAAGACTATGAATGACAAAGAATGGTGGGTTCTTGACAGAAAAAGAACTAAGAAAAATACATATGTTCTTGGATTCATCAGAGACTTTCAATATTTCAAAATAAAATACAACATAGATTTTCATGAGCACATTGACTAATCTCTATGAAAAACCATCATCTTGCAACAATGTATTTTCAATGAAGTGTTTATTTATCATGAAGATTCCAGAAGGTGGATATGTTGTAGACCATTTAAATGAATTTAATATGATTACTAGTTAGATAATTTTGTGGAAATAGAACCCAATAAATAGATCAATTACACTCACAAAATTGCTAATCAAACATGCAAAATTCACACAAAAGGAGACTAAAATTGGAGCATAACTTAATCCTGTATTTAATAAGTGCACAATATCCAACCATATGAAGTATTAGGATGGTAAAATATATAAATACATGAGATATTTCAAATCACTAGGTTTCTATTCAAATTGGTCAAAAAGCAAGCTTACTAAAACAAGTCAAATCCCCCATAGATGCAAAAAGGACTTTCCAAATTGATGAAGATCATCACGAATTAGATAAAGAAAGTGGGAAAGATAATAAGTGGTGGAAACACAACTCATTCATGATTTTTTATGGATAAAAGGAAGGAGGAGGATGTGGTAAAAAAACAAGGGAAGTTCCCCTAGACTAGCTTTTCCTTTATGCCTTAAAATTGCAGTACAACAAGGAAAATTTTAGAAAAAGAAGATATGCACTTTAAGGAACTAGGAATAAATAATACATGCTAAATAAGTTTGTAGGATGATTCCAAATCATTCCATGACCAATTTTAGCAAGTATTGAATTCTTGGAACATGTAGAAGTCAACAAACATAGAGAGGGAATCTAGGATTCTAGGAATAAGACAAAAATGATTTAATTATTGTCAAATATTGGTAACTATGGGTTGATTATTATAACACCCCCCTTAAGCCTGAATTTATGAGTAAATATCAGAAAATTATAGGGCCTAGAAACAAGGCTTAGAGACCCTTTTACATACTGCATGTCCATACAACCAAGGAAAGAGGCAAAAACCCCGTAGGAAAATCCTGCCTTAAACATGGATAGGAAAACAAAATTTTGGAAATCTTGTCATCAATCATTATTCACCACATGATCAGGAATCCCCATTAGTAATTTGAGATTACTAAAGTTCTTATGACAGAATACTTTCGTGAATATGTCTGCTACTTGTTCTGAAGATGCGCAGTAGAGTAGAGCAATGGTACCATCATGCATAAGCTCTCTGATGTAGTGCATATGGATCTCAATTTGCTTTGTTCTTTTTCTTTGAGATGGCTCAATGGAGATTCAAATGGTGCTTTGATTGTCACAATAGATGACTGTTGAAAAATCTGATTTGAAAACACGTTCTCCAAGTATCCCCTACAACCATAAACATTGAGTAGCTACATTTACAACTCCTCTATACTCTACCTCTATAGATGAGAGTCATATGGCACTCTGCTTATTACTTGACCAGCTAGTTGGTCCTTCTGCAAGAATGCACACATATACTGAGGTAGACTTTTGATCTGTTTTTTCACCTACCGAATCATTGTCAGTAAATGCAACTATCTCTAAGTCATATTTTTCTTTGTAGAAAATCCCATGAGTCCTTGTTCCCTGAACAAAGTTTAGGATCCTCTTGGATGCTCTCCAATGGATCTCATGAGGCTGATCCATTTATATTGAAGCCACAGTAACTGTATAAGATAATTCAGTTTGAGTATGTCTAAGATAAAGAAAACACCCAATCAACTTCCCATACAGTGTATTTTTTACCATAGGAGAAGAACATGCTTCTTCAACCTTAACTCCTGAAAGGAATGGAGTCTTTCTTGTCTTTAAATATTTCATGCTGAACTTGGTGAGAAAATATGAAGAATAATTTGAATGATGAACCTTTATTCCATGTTGGGATTGAGGAATTTTGAGACCCAAGAATTGGCTCAACAATCCCAAATCTGTCATAGAAAAGGCATGGTTCATTGCATCCTTCAAGGAGGCAATCTCTTTCTTTGAATTTACTATAATCAGTAGGACATACACATAGAGAAAAATAATCATTAAATAACCATGAATCAGCTTGAAATAGACATTAGGATTAGACTTGCATCAAACAAAACTCAGTGATAGCAGAAATCCATCAACCTTGGCATACCAAGCCCTGGGGGCTTGTTTGAGCCCATACAATTATTTCTTTAATGTGCACACTAAAGGTGGATTAGATATAAAAAAATTTGGTTGCTGCATATAAATATATTCATTCAGGTTTCCATTTAGAAAGGCACACTTTACATCCATCCAATGTACCTCCCACTGCTTCGAAGCTGCAATGGCTAGAGCAAGCCTTATGGAGTCCATCTTTGTCACTGGTGCAAAGGTCTTATTGTAATCAATACCATGTACCTGAGAGTATCCATTGGCTACCAATATTTCATTATATTTCAAATTCAAACCGTCAGAATCAAACTTATTTTGAAATACCCACTTACACTTCACTAGCTTTCTCCCTGGTGGGTGATCAACCAGTTCCCATGTGTTGTTCTTCTGGAGCGAGCTGAATTCTTATTTCATGGTTGTTTTACATATTGTATAATGTTATGCATATAAATATCTCTGTTTATCATAATATATCATCAACTAACACTTCTCAGCAAATAGTAGATCTTTCACACAAAGGTCACTCTGAAATTGAGATCTAGTCCTCCTAGTGTCATTACGATTTCCAGCTAGTTCCCTAGCTGCATGAATGGTCATTGGTGGCCACTTTGGTATTGTAAAGCTGTTAGGATATGAAATTAATTCCTCGTATCAAAAATATCAGAATCAGAAAACTCATTAGTCTCTTCAATTACAATCAATGGTTGTGGTGGTGAAGAGGACTCTCTAACTTCAACTGCTGCTTAAGGCTCTTCTTCGAACTAAACACTTCTTTCAATGAAATATTTGTTACTGCTCAATTTTATCATATTATATCCTTTTCAATATTCAAAATACCCAAAAAATAGGCACTCTTGGCTTTGGGGTTGCGAAGCCTTCCTCTTTTCAGTTGGAATTCTAGCCCAAGCCTTTGAGACAAAAATCCTGAAATGGGTCACATCTTGCTTGTGCCCACTCCAAGATTCGAAAGGAGTCATACCATAAAGATGATTATGTGGCACCCTATTATAGATATAGGATGCACATTTTATAGCCTCGGTCCAAAACTTTGGTGGAAAAGTTTTAGCCTCCATCATGCAAGTTTCCATCTCCTTCAGTGATGTGTTCTTTCTCTCAGCAACACCATTTTGTTGTGGTGTGTAAGGAATAGAATGATGCATACTGCATATTTTCAATACTGGATGAACTCAAACTTGACATCCTCACCACCATTGTTATATCTGAGGATCTTGAGTTTCCTCGTAGATTGGTTTTCAACCAAGGCTCTAAAGACATTGAAGAGGTAAAAAAATTCAAACTTATGCTTCAGGAAGTGAACCCAACAATACCTAGAAAATTCATCTATGAAGGTGAGTGCATATTTGTCCTGAATCATGGACATATGAGGGAATGGACCAAAAATTTCCTTGTGGATCAAATCAAGAGGTGCAAAGGTTATCTCATGACTAGCTCTCTCATACTTGTGCTCTGGGTGTTTTCCTCGGATACAACCTTGAGAGACTCCCATAGAAAACTTGATCTTTGGTAACGCTATGACCATGTATTTGTCACTCAAATAAAAAAGACACTTATAGTTAATATGGCCAAATATTCCATGCCAAATCCTGATTGATTCATTAGCATGAGTAAGAAGAGCAGATGGGTTTGAGTAGGGTAGAAAATGGGAAAACATGTATACCTTCGAAGTGTGATTAACAACACCTTTTGCTATGACTTTACCATTCGAAATATCAGTGATTTCATCTTCATTGTGGGATAAGACGACTTTATTTGGAGACCGAGTGTGAGTCATCTGATACACTAACAAGAGATTAGAGGAAAGACCTAGAACTTACAACACATTATTGAAATTACCAACGTCAAGATCAATCCTACCCTTTCCCATACCGTTAGTCAGAGATTTATCTCCTAAAACTATTGCTGGACCTTTCAACATTTCAAGAGAGGAAAAGATCTATTTTTTCGAAACCATATGTCTGGAAGCTTTAGAAACAATGATGAAGCTAGGTGAGCTTGAGGTGCCAGCAACCAAGGCATGTAATCTCTCCTTGTCTTCTAAATTTGATCCCCATTCCCTCTTCTTTGAGAAATATGGAAGGGAGATGTTTTTCTTCTATAGGATTTGGGTAAACATGTTTATCTTTTTTTTCATACAAGAGCTCTCAGGATGATATCCCTTACTAAAATATGCAAACTTTCTCATTTCTCCTTTGTTCTTCTTCTTCTGGGGGTTCTTCTTGGATCCTGAGGACTCCTCTTGAGAATTTTCCTTGTTTCTCTTTTCCTCAGGTGGATTTTTATATTTTTATTTCTTTTTGAATCCACCTTTGAATCTATAGCAACCAAATGTTGGTCTTTGTAAGGTTTGATGGTTCCCATCATCACCAATTTATCTTTCTCCTGAGTGAGGGATTCCATGAACTCAACAAGATTAGGCATCTTCCAAGTTCAAGATGTCAATTTAGTGGCATGCAAGGTTGAAACAAACAATGAATAGTTAGGAACAAGCTTTGAGAGAATGGTCAAAACTAGTTTCTCCTCCTTCTTTTCAATCCTGCATTCTTTTAACTGCAAAACAAGGGCCTTAAAGTTGGTAAAATAGAGTTGCAATGACTCAAAGCTACTGGGATTTAAGGAGATAAATTAATTATCCATTTGATGTCCTCTCATCTCATATGTATTTCCAAGAATCTATTCAATCTTCTCCCACATGTCACTAGGATATGTCAATGAATCAATATGGAAGAGGAGGTCTCTTGAAATACTCAAACACAAAAGACCATAGGACTCATCCCTCATGTTGTTCCATTTTTTTTTATATATAGATGCATTGGGAGATGAATTAGTAGCCATGGTAACCTTGTAGATACCTTTATCGCTCAAAAATATCTCCATCTCATCTTTCCATTCGAAGAAATTGAATGGAGTCAAGATGATCCTTTTAGATTGGTCCATATCTCATATATTGTGCCCTTCAGTCTGCAGAATGCGCTCCCAGTCAGTGATATCAAACCTAAATTAAAAATTTGAAAGGAAATAAATTTATATACAAAGTCTCTGATACCATGTGGAAATTGAACCTAAGATATAGATCAATTACACTCACAAAATTACTAATCAAACATGCAAAATTCACACAAAAGGAGACTGGAATTGGAGAATAAATTAATAGTGTATTGAACAAGTGTAAATTATACAAACATATGAAATAATAGGATGCTGAAATATATAATTACATGATATATTTGAAATAACTAGGTTGCTATTTGAATTGGTCAAAAAACAGGCTTACTAAAACAAGTCAAATCCCCCATAGGTGCAAAAAGGACTTTCCAAATCCATCAAGATCCTCATGAATTAGATAAAGTAAGTGGAAAAGATAATAAGTGGTGGAAAGAAAACTCATTCATTATTTTTTATGGAGAAAAGGAAGGAGGATGATGTGGTCAAAAAACAAGGCAAGTTCCCCTAGACTAGCTTTTCCTTTATGCCTTAAAACTGGAGTAAGGAAAGGCAACTTTCAGAAAAAGAAGATATGTGCCTTAAGGAACCAAGAATAAAGAGGACATGCTAAATATGTTTCCAAGATGATTCCAAAGCACTCCATGACCCAGTTTAGAAATTACTGACTTCTAGGAACATGTACAAGTCAACTAGCATAGATAGGGAATCTAGGATTCTAGGAATAAGAAAAAACTTGATTTAATTAATGTCAATATGGGTAACTATGGGTTGATTATTCTAATAAAGTTATGTAATAGTGAAATTTGATGAAGATTTTAGGGCTCTTCTAATACTATTCTCATTGGAAGAAGTCGGAATGGATTGGTCATGGTTGTAAGTAACTATGTCCCTAGTTCAAACACTCTTAAATTTTATGATCTTGCTGGTGTTATTATTAGCTAGTAAATATGAATAAAAATCATAGGTGAGACATTAGGTAATGAATTTACCATCGAGAGTAGGGAAAGACAAAGAGAGAGAGGAAGGATCCCATGCAATCACAACAAGTCTAGAAAGGGAAGATCCAAGTTCAGACTGGTAAAGATAGAGTGTTGGAATTATGGTAAGAAACGACATCTCAAGAAAGACTACTAATATCCAAAGAGGAAAGGATATGAGGAAAATGAGACTACTTAAGAAGCAAAGGTAGCTGGTGATGTGTTACAAGATTCTTTGTGTGTTGGAAAACATTTCACTCACACACATGATTTCAAAATATTTTGAACAGTATAAAAAAATGAATTTGGATAAAAAATATATGTATAAAAGTATGAGATAAGATATATGATTTAAATTTACATTGGTAGGGATTTATAAAAGCCTTATCATTCATTTTCAAATGAAAGGGTACATCTCTTTATTGTTTTTTATAATTAGCTAATTAATCATGATTAATTATTAATATTAATAACTAATATTGACATTTTATGTATATATATATATATTTATTTATTTATAAATTTATATGTTATGTTATATTTTTTATATCACATCATCTCTCTCTTAGAAAGGCTTTGTCCTAGAAGCCTTATAATATTGTCGCATCGTTCCTTATTACGTTGTAGATGAAAAAATATGTTGATATGAACTTTTAAGTGTACAAAATAAATTTCGATATGTTGATGGATCAATCCATCCCAAATTGATTTTGTTATTGACTATTGGGATTCCCTACTGATGTGATGTCAACATCTTTGATCACATTAGTTACACTATCTTTCGGCATTCCCCCCTTTTTAAGATATCCTTTTTTATGACTGTAGTGTCTATATAGAATTTTCACAACGTCATTTTCTTTTACGAAAGTTATCTTTTGAAAATTGATCTGAGATGGAAGCTATATTTTCATCCCTTGAGTTTTTAATGTCTCGTTCTGTATATTTTCCAATTTTATTTTTAACTACATGTTGTCACTTTGAAACTTCTTCATCAATTCTAAATGCGAATTTTTTTCATCTTATGAATTATTTAGTTGTTCCTTAAGATCTCATTATTATTTTTTATGGAGATATTTTCCTCTTGCTTGTCTACCAGTTTTCCTTGAATGCCTTCGGTATAGTGTTCTTCCTTCCAACTATTTTTCAACTTCTTAATTTTCATGACTAATGTATTATTACAGTTCTTTAATCTATTTTTTTCGTAATTATCAGATAATGCTTTATTAATTTTTGTGATCTACAACTTATGTGCATTTTTTGATTTGTCATTTTGTTCTTGAAGAATTGTGTCTGTTGTCGTCATTGCTCGACTTCTGATTCTTGATCTTTTAATTTCGTTCTTCATCCTTATTGTAAACAATTTTGTTCAAGTGTGTTATTTATTCTTTATATTCGTTTAATTGTTTTTTTATTTCTTGATTTTATAATCTCTCATTCAAATATTTTTCGACTTGTGTTTCCTCAGTGTTCGTAGACAATTTTTCTATACCATCATTTTCATCAAGAATGTATCATTCTTTGAACTCCTTTTGAGTATCATGTATTTTAATATTTAATTTCAATTTGTTATTCATGTCTCGCAATTCATCATTGTATATTTGAACGCCTTACTTTATCTTCCATGTTCTTCGACTTGTTCAGTGATAGGTAGTCATTCTTTTGATTTTGAATTCTTTGACAAACCTCCAATTGACTTTGTCTTCTTCAAAAATTATTACTTTCATTTTTTACTTCTTCAACGATGGATTTCCATCCTTTGACTACTTGTCTTCTTCTTATTAGGATAAATAACCTTTTTCCTTTTCAAAAATAATTACTCTTTCAATATTATATATATATATATTCTCTTCTATGTTTCCCAACAATTATTATTAAAAATAATAAGTATATCTATACTAATAATAATATATGTTATTATAATTGATAGCATTGTTTCAAAAATTTGGGATTGAGTAAATTTATACTAATAAATGGGAAATGTCCCTAAAATATGTAAATAAAAAAATCATAGGGATAATAATACAATTAAGATCTCAAGGACATCCTATTTTTACCGCGGAATTAAAACTTGAGAATGACTAAGCCTAAGTTCTGCAGTTGTTTTCCTTGTGTGTGATGTATGTATGATGATGATGTTTACATGCCATTATTCTATATTTTGACATGCATGTATTTAGGTACGTGTTTATCTAGTTTACCAATGTTTATAATGTAATTTTGTTCATGTTTGCTTGTATGTTATGTTATCTAGTTCTTATTTGTTTACAATGAAGACATTGACTTACCTCTGTATGTCAAGAGAAGGAGTAGAGGGATTTTTTCCCAATGAATCACTCAAAAATGTAAGGGATCCCATGATACTGGGTTTACTTAGTTTTTTGTGAACTAATACATGGGGTATCTATCCTAGTGCAGGTGACTCACCTATAAACCCATGCTCATAAATGTGACGAAAATAATCCTAACACCTACAACTAGTTATTCCTAAGTTCTAAAGTTTTTCTCAAATAAATACTAAACCCTATGATCAAAACCTTCATCTTACAACTATAAAAATAAGGGGTTTAAGCCTGAATTTAAAATGTATGTTTTTATACTATGGTGTAGAGGGTTTAAGTTTTAATGTTGGTTGTATTCTTTTAAACTATAACGTGGAGGTTTTATACTATAGTAATCGATGTAGAAATTCAAACTATGGAATGGGGGGTTTGATTTGGAATTAAGTAGATCCCAGGATGGTGCCTTTAATGAGACATGTGTTGGGAAGACTCAAGTCTTAACCCTTGCACTACGGTTTTTTCACCTATCATTTTTTTGGAATTTCGTTTGGTGTTGATGGAGGTTTTTGTTCCAGTGTTGGAGCTACACATACTCTAGTTCAGTTACAATGCTAGAGAGAAACTATTATAGCTGTGAAAAGGATTCCATCGTGTTTTATCTTGTTTACATTATCCTTGTGTTTTGATATGTATTGCATACTCCTTGTATGTCTCTAGTTTGT
>LPNX010322092.1:0-69639 GCA_001517045.1 Pseudotsuga menziesii
TAACAAGAACTTAGGTTCGAAACATCAAATATCCTCACAGCGCATGAAATACAGCTGAACACGAAATAGTTCTTCTTCAGCATTATTCATTGAATAGCAATGGTACATTTTACTTCTTTACTCTTTCCAGCAGACAAAATT
This sequence comes from Pseudotsuga menziesii, assembly GCA_001517045.1. Taxonomy (NCBI): domain Eukaryota; kingdom Viridiplantae; phylum Streptophyta; class Pinopsida; order Pinales; family Pinaceae; genus Pseudotsuga; species Pseudotsuga menziesii. Next base: position 142 of record LPNX010322092.1, read on the forward strand.
GCAGTTCACTTCGCAAAAACGAAATAGTTCCTCTTCCGAGTCAACAATTACAAATTTTCTGAGGGAAAAAGCCCTCTTTTCATCGAGCTTCCCATTATTTAAACTAAAACTCATCCCCTCTGGGTTCCCTCAACGCGTCTTTTCAGTGCCCTTGACGATTCCATTTCTTTCCTGTTCGTTTCACCTTCTCCATCATTTCCACAGGCGTTTATTTTCTGACAATAACCGCTAAAAAAAAAGAAAAATGTCCCATTGGCGCCTTGGTCATTCGTTCACGTTGCCTTTTCCGGCGCGATACTTTACTTCAGCGATTCATGAGATGATCTCTGCATACAAAATTGGTGCATTATCCATTGAATTCAGAAATTAGGCATCAATAATTTTAAAATCATAATGATATATTTACAAAGAGCTAGCTTAGTTCATCCGGGTGAGGAACTGCGGACTTGGAACAACAACGAAAAGGTAAATCGGCAGTCGGGCAGCTCTTAGATCGGAAGGGAGAAGGCTCCAGGAGCCGCAACGGCGGAGGAGTGCCAAAAGAGGGGGAGTGGAAGCACGGGCGTCGTAGGTGATCAGGTGGTGGCGGGAAGTGGGTCGGGAACTGGAAGGTTCGGTCACCTGCAACGGCGGACGGGACGCGAGTCGGTGGCGGGCGACGAGGTAAAGGAAAAGGTTCGGGTGGCGGTCAATACGTCGGAACGTTGCGGGTGACGAGCGGATCGGAGATCAACTCCTACCCTCTGGCCGCAACGGCGGGCGAACCAAAAACTAAAGCCAGCGCCTTATACAGCGAAACGGGCGTTGGGTGAGACCTCAGTCGGGTGGAAGGTTTGGTCAGGGAGCCGCAACGGCGGGTGATGCGAGGTTTGGAAACTTCAGGAAGAGGCCCGATCCAAAGAGACGAACTAACAGCGCTAAGGCTCAAAGGAGGCCAAAAAACCAAAAACGCTAAGGTAAACCTTCACACTCTTAAAAGTGTTAAAACCTGATCTCACTACTCCCCTTGAACTGAACGCAACCAGCCAACAAGACGGATACGCTCAAATTTAAAGCAAAGACACTCAAAGACGCCAAAAAATCACCTTTAGATTCAAATCAATCATGATGAGGAGGGGTCCCAGAATTGAAGTGAAAAACTGCAGTCAGGGAAAAGGTTGCGGCAGCAACAGGACCCTTAGGTAACAACAGAAAGCTCTTATTGGTGCAACCTGTATTTACCTTTCCCATATTTATCAAATAGGTTCCATTGATCAGTAGTTGGCATATCTAGAATTATCATCTCCTTTGCCATTACGCCGAGGTCCACATTTTCAGCATAAGAGAACTTTGGAAATTTTTGTACATATTGCTTTAAAGTCAAACAACATCTCGAAATCTACAGTTAATTTATTAATCATTGTTTTTCTAGATAAGGATTGATGCTACATGTCATCAAACTGTTTGTGATCTAATATGCAACTGATTAACCTGTCATTATATTCTTTATGATACCACATTCCTCCTTTCTCTTCCCAGAAGAAAGGGAGTCCTCTTATAAATAAAGGATTAAATAGTTCAATGAATTCCTTGATTTGATGATGCATGACATCAATTTTCACTTCAACTGTTTCCAAATAATGATATTTATTTACCACTTTCATTTCCCATGTGATAACCAAAACCCTATCCTAGATGTTTGCTTTCGTTATTTCATCTTTTGTCAAGCTGTTCAAAAACTTGATTGCATTATTGGTTGTGTTGAATAGGCTTCTTATTTAATACATGTTTTACCATCAAAACATTTTTTCTAGCAGCTTGTGTAACAATATCCTTATAAATAATAAAATCTAAATAAGGCCTAATCTTGGTTGCTTCTGCTATCAGTACATGATAGATGAGAATTTTTTTCTTCCTGTAAGGTTGCTTGTCCTGTAACTTGTTTTGTCAATTTGTTGTTCTTATCCACCAGTTCCTTACAGTTGTCTTCCAATTTCTTCCTTTCTAGTTCTCTCTTTCCAGCTATGTCCTCCAAATTTTTATTCTGGTTCTTCAAACCAGTGATTTCCAACTCTTTAAGACTTACCTGTGACATATCCTCGACTATGCCCTGTTCACTAGATCTAGCCACATGAGGAATGATCCTCAATTCTAGCTCATTTTCTTTCTCATGCATCTTTCTTTCCATTTCTTCTAACTTTTCCGTCATGGCTTTTTCACTTTCTACTACCAAGGCCATGTCTTTTTGCCATTGATTTTCTTTATCAACAAACTTCAATAATTTTGCTTGACAATTAGTGAGCTGATTATTTAGGTTCTCCTTTTCTTTTTCTATCTCAGCTAGTTCAGGACCTTGGATTAGATGGGTGGCAGGCATGAGAATATTCCTTTTTAATAACTAAATCTCTTTTTCTTTATCATCCATCAACCTTTGGATACCAGCTCCCTTATCAGATTGGCCTCTAGTAGCCAACAACTTAGTTTGCAGCTTCTTTATTTGAGTTTGGTGGGACTTATTTTCCACCTTTTCTTTCCTCAATTGGTTCTCAATTTTACCTTTGGGGGTTTGTAACTTGGATAATTCCAGAGTGATCTTCAACAAGTGAGTAAACAAGATATCTCATGTCTGCTTGTGTAGATGAATCATGTCAGGTATGGGGATATCATCCACATTCATTTTTAATTTAGAAACTCCGTTCTTTCTTGCCAAGGGAAAGTTCAGAGTGTTTTGGACATAATCCATGACTGAAACCAAAGAAACATCTTAATTATAAATCTTTCTTACTTCATAATATAATTTCATAGTCTCTTGTGAAGTTATGTCTTTGATGCCTTTGTATTTATCCACTAACTCTACTTTGTTCTTTGACTGGGAGGAGGAATCAACATGAGTACTATCTGCAAATGTATACTCTTTTACCTCAAATGGAGGGACTAATATCATCATTTTCCTCTTACCTTTGTCTACAACTGTATCTAGGAAAATTTGTCCTTCAGTTTCAACCTTCTTCCTTTTGGGAGTTTCAGCAGTGTCCTCCTCATCGATATCCATTGCCTCGGAAAATATCTTTTATTCTTTCCTTCTGATTTACTGGCGAATGGAGTAATTCTCTCGGCTGCAACAACCAAATTGGAGATATCAGGAAATAAAGAGACAACCTCTCCTATATGAGAGGTTGTATCTTCATCTAAGACAACAATATGTGGGGCCTCCTTTGGGTAATTAGACCAATTAGAATCTTTTGCCAATCCCACAACCTCTTCGAGTTTATAAGACTTTCTCTTTTGAGCCTTTCTCCTATTTGAGATAACCTGGTGTCAAAACCCCAAATTTTCACAAAAAATTAAAATTTTGAAATAATATAAAATGATGAGACTGCAGTTTACTAACAGCTAACGGTTAGCCATAAAAGAAACAATTAATATATTAGTTTGCATAAACTCAATTATGTTAACTCAACAGTTTTCTTATTAACACAATATTAAGTTTATCTTACGCATTATTTCTACATTTGGTTTACTAATGAGTTCTATTTATGACAGTAGGTGGAATCTGACTTTGAATTCCGGGGCTTACTTAGCATTTATGCTAATGCAGATGGATTACTTGTTCTTACAAGTTTACAGGTAAGAATGATAGAGTAACGTCTTAAATTTAATAAAGCATCCAACAATATTTCTATTTGCAAAATAATAAGCTTAGTAGATAAGCTGCTATAATCCTAACCACTTCCATAAGGTAAACAGTTTGTTTCTTCAGTTGCTAATGTAAACGAAGTTCAGTTGATTGTATTTCTTCCTGTAGAGTACATAGCGGCAGTACTACTTCCTTTAGTTCTGAACATTTATTTTATCTGCTTGATAAACTTAATTTTATTATGCATGTCATAGCAATTCTATAATACATTTCTTGTATTAGGTTCTATCTATGAACAACTTTCAAGGTTGGTGTTTCTCTTATAGAGTCAATCTTTTTATCTTATGTTAACCTCAGTATTTTGGTAAAATCTTAAATTTTTTTATCTTTTTATCATAACGTTGCATACCCATGCCAATAATGAGCTATAGACCAAACGTTAGAACTATTATCGTATGATTTGAAACCCATGCAAACTATAATGTTTAAATGTTGTTTGAAGAAATCATTTGGGAGAATAATTGGTTATTATGGATCGCAGGTGACTATGGGAAGTCGACCCATAGCATGATTAAATTATTTCGGCCACGTGGAAATTCCTTGGCCATGCACTGGTTGTATATATAATTGTCAACCCTAACCTTTGGCTTATTCGAGTTTCGACAATTGTGTTGGCCCTTTGGGCTGCTCTGCAAGCTCCCATGGCGGCCGTGAGTGGAATTTAGTTACAACGGCTCCAACGCTTGTGTTTTGTCGTGTCTTACTCCCTTGAAATGGATTCTGTTTCCTGCCTCCTCTATGAGTTCTTTATTTCGGTCAGGTTTCACTGCTCTCTTTGCAAAAGGATTTACGGCCGCCTGTAGCTTCCTTTGCTGCTCTTCTACTGTCATCTATCATCGATGAAAGTTTGAGCTTAGCATGTAGGATTGTTAAGCTCCTTCGTCGTAGGGTTTTGGAGTTTAGTTTTCCCGCTTGCGTGTTGGTGACAGTCTGACTCCATGCTTGTTGACTCCTTCGCAGCCATTGCCCAGGCTTACCTTCTCTCCTGCTGTCAGTGTGAAATGAACCAGAGTTCCGTCGTCTCTATCCTCAGTGAGAATGAGGGTTTGGCTCTTCTTAGCACTGGTTGTGGTGTTGTTATTCCTCTGAGGTTCCATCGTTTTTACTTCCAGCTAGGGTGAGTAGAAATGATTAAAAACTAGCAATAATTACGATTTCCATTCTGCATATGGGTTCTTTATTTTTAATTAATTCTGGTTCTTATATTACAGGTTAACTCGTCTCCATAGTTGACAGTTGCGCTGCTCAAATGGCTCAACAAACAGTCTACGGTAAGATCCGGTTTCGAACATGGTTTTGCAGTTGGAAGAAGTCTCGGGTGTGTTGCACCCAGTATTGGGTTGTTGTTCTTCATTTTTATAGTTTTTGTTTTGGTTTATAACCCTTGCTTTTCGTAAGGTGACTTCGGCTTAAAGCTGTAACTTGTAAAGCTCTCCTCTGAGCGTATTAGGGTTGAACTTACAATTTTGTAATATTTTGTTAATACTTATTTATACTCCATATCAAGATATGGGTGCTCAGCTCTTAGTTGAGGTTTTGTACTCTGTTAAGTTTCGAATTATGTTCAGCCTTTAGGCTTGTTGATATAATGTAAATATCTTTTTAAGATAGTCTGTCTTTAGCTTACATTTGTTTTCATTTATGTACTTTTATTTTATCTCTGCGTGAATGAATTGAATTTTTCTTTAAATGCTTATATAAAAAGAATAAGTTTATTGCTTATCCTAGGTTACTATTGTAATGGTTTTGTATATTAAAGAATACTGGGTAATTTCTGCTCAGAATTACGGGCTAGGTTTTTTTACCCTATTTAACTTGTAAGAAGATAATTTTTGTATTGTTAATAAATATATTAGATTACTGTTAATAGAATTTAAAACTATTCCAGTACTCAAGGATTTCCAAGTTAGGGTTTTGTGGAAATAATCTCTTTTTCTTTCTTTAAAGATTCCTTCAGTTTGTTTAAAGAAATTTTCAATTGTAAACGATATTATTTATGTTAATACTATTATCTGTATATACTATAATTACTTAAGCTTGTATTTGTACATACACTTTATTAATAAAGACTGTGACTAGTCTGTATTAGTTTAGTTCATTCAATAGTATTATTTCTGTTAGCTTACTAAGAAATGAAATAAGGGTTTCGACCCTATCATTACTCCTTTACATGTATAATATGTTTAATGGACAATTCCTTGTTAAAATACTTATTAATTAAACATAAGTTACCATCGTATCTTAGTTGTTTTGATTATAAAAAAAAAATACTGTTAGAGCTAAATAAGTTCTGTGTTAAGATATTCTTTATCTTTGAATTAATTTGTCTTTAGAATTTAGTTATGTTACTAAACACTACCTAGGGTTCAAATAGTTGCAGGTTAAGTTAGTTATTAATTTCAGTAAAAGAAATAAACTAAATAAACCATACTTAAATCTTTGCTTAACATAATAAGATAAGCATTATATCTGAGTTGTTTCTATTTCCTTTGTTACAGGTTAATAGTATAATTTACAAAAGGAAGTACTGTGTAAAAGTAATAACTTATCTACTTGAACAACTCATGAATATAATACAATGCTATCAGTAAAATATTATGGCTATTTATTTTCTAGCATTCTTATTACAACAGTCTGGTTTAAATAATAAACCTAACTAGGCAGATTAATATTCTTTTCTGAAAACAACTATCTGCAGAAAGAAATGATTCCAACATTCTGAAATACATAATAACTCTATTCATTTCACATTTCTTTCATATCCTTCATCTATTTTAAACTATACTACCTATGCTAGGGTACGGTCTGGTCCATTCCAGACGTGGAAAAACACAGGTAGGATTATTTTTCATCAATTACAGATTCAACATTTCAAATAATTAAAGGATTATAATCTCTATCAGTTCACTACTAAACATTTAATCATTCCTTAATCATTATATTTCACATATAAACTTTAAACACAGAAAAATAAAAGATTGTAGAACCTGTTTCAAGTTGGACAACAATAGCGTTGGGAGGTCGTTCCTCCCTACCAACTCCTGGAGAGTGCTCAAACAATGTCTTCTCAGGATAGTCGAGCCTGTTTCCTGGTCTCCTTGGCTGAGAACTGGTGGAGCAGCAACTAAGATACTAATACAAGGACTTAGTAATCACTCTGCACTCAGCAGTAAGATCCTTCAGCTGAAAAGCTGCACTAGATCACTTTCTGCAGTTTACCCCTCAAACACCTTCCACAAATTCCCTTCCCAATGAAATCCTTTGAAGTACATTCACCTGAATGATTCTCTTCCTGGAAAAATGAGTAGCCTCAGCTCTCTTCAATGGGCATTTTTATTAATATTGCCTAGGTCTATTTGGGTTAGTTTTCATTAATTGAGCCACCCGCTCTGATCCCACTTTCTTGGGGAATCATGACCCCAAATGTAGGGAGGTTGCCACCTGCAACATTGGATGTGTTTGAGGATGCTGCCACTTGTCTATTTGCTCTCCACCCAGTCTCCTCCACCAACTTGACCAGTAAACACTCTTTTAACAGCTCTCCCAAGCTGTTGTCTCCACTTTTATTTATTTATAATTAAAATATTCAGAATTACATTCAACATCTTTGACTTTGCTGAGTCATCAATTACAACTTAGCATAAAATTTAACATATTGTCTTGAAATAAAATAAAATATGATAATATTATTTTTGCAAAATTGGGGCATGTGACACTTGGTGAGGGTCATAGTTGATTGTGGGTTCTGTCTCAAATCCTAACTCTCTAAGTAAACCTCCCACCAGTGGAAAAGAACTCTTATTCTTGATGGTGAATGGACCTACACCCCAAGGGTATTTGATGTCAGTGGCCTTCTTATATTTTAAGAAGTGTTCAATCTCTATGAACAACTTTTTTCTGATGAAATCCATTGAGAAAACTCTTGGAGTCAAGAAGGATGGTAACATGTAAGGTGACTGAGTGAAACCATACAGTCTGATCATTGTTCCATATTCAGACATGACCCAATCTCCTATTCTCTTTTCTGTAGAATATTGCAATAGATTCCACATCTTTGGAAGCACCCGAAGAAACCTCTTTTTGAAAATGGTAGAATAAATTTCTATCATGAGGAAGTTCATGAACTTGGTATAATCCCTGCACATTTCATCTCTTAATACAATTTCTGGTAGTTGTAGATTATCTTTGTTGAAAGAAAGGAACATCTTCAATAGATATGACTGGAACCTGAAAGTTTTGGTCTTGCGGAAGTTCATTAGATGAGAATGAATATTCTCATCTAAGAACTCATCAAATTTAATGCATGACACATGTAATGACTGACTGGGTTTGTCTAACTCAACAGGACAAGTGCTTAAAACGAAGAGAAGACTCATAAGGGTTTCAGGGATGTATTTATATGTGACTAGACCCAAAAATTGATATAACATGGTTACTACACACTTGTTTTATTTGTTGAACAAGGCTGCATCGACTGGGAATGATGGGTTGGATGACTCATCTTCTAGCATGAAACATCTCTTAAAAAAATTTGCTTTCTCTCAATGGTGGAGTCCTTAAAACATCTGAGTATAGACTCTTCACTGTAATATTTGGCATTTAAGGTAAACTCTTCAGGGATAGACAGAGTTTTCCTAAGGTCTAAGGAATTGATAGGACACAGAATGGTGGAGCAGTTGAGGTTCATTATAACTCTTTCTGAAAGAGAATAGTTGTTTACACACCATTCCAAAAATTCTGAGAAAACAGGGGTTTGTTTGGTAGCAAAAAGGTGAAAAAGGACTGATAGATGTTATGAAGGTCTGTTCTCTGGTCCCTTAGTAAATTCAACTTCTGTTTCACACTTTAATGGGTCCATTTAAAAGGATAGGGTCAAAAACATCAGCATTCCTATCCTCCAACAGTTCTTCTACTTTCTGATACTCTAAGCCCTGAGTTTCTATATTTTCCATTTGATCCCTTTATACAACTTTTAGTAGGGGGGGGGGGAAGGAACTTCCTGGTGTTTGACAATTGGATGATGGATGCCATAGGAATTGGCTCCTTCTGTACTGTCTATCATCTTCTTATACTGATGCAACCGAATAAACTAATGTACAATATTTTTTGATTTTCCATATTCTTAACTCTCTTGCATCTTTGGTGACCGAAACTTTTCTCAGCCTTCCATTTCTTCTCGCTTTGTTTTGCACCTTTGATATTATGTGCTATTTTGATTTCGTTATTCTCCCTCAATTATGCCATTTCAATTAAATTCTATGTGTAGAAATTCAGGCCTGCAGTAGATTAATTTCACCCACAACAATTAACAATTGATCATGCAAAATTATCAACAATGGAGACTAAATATGGAGCTGTAACAAAAAATTATATTAACTGAGTGTACAATAGCCAACCCTGTAATATCATAGGCTACTGAATATATAGAATACATGAGCAAATCGAATGCATAAGGAAGCATCCAAATCTAGCATAAAGCAGGCTTACCCAAAATAGGAAAATCCCCGATAGGTGTAAAAAGCTGATCCCAAATCTATCAAGGACCCCACGAATTAGCAAGGGCGCATGGGAAAGCTAAAGAGTGGTAAAATGGCAGCTCATACATGCTTTTGCATGGAGGAAAGAGTGGAGGAGGAAGAGGCAACAAAGCTGATTCACCTCACCTAGTCTTGCTTTCCTATGTGCCTTAAAACACTGAAAAAGTAGGCAATAAAGTAGAAAAAGCAAAAGGGCACCTAGGAGGCCAGGAATAAAGTAGATTTGATTCCCAAGGCTTTCCCAAGCGCTCCATGAGTCAATAATGGCAAGTTTGACCTCTATGGATAGGCAATTATCAACTTGCACATGGTGGGACTCATGGACTAGGCAAATAAGACAAAATAAATGGAATAATGTCTAAGTGGGTAAATACTATGGGTTGATTATTCTAACACTATGCAACTTGAATTCATAAATTATATCTCAACCATCGATCTTGTCATGGATCCTTTTTAACCACATATTTCATGTTTCCTTACTGATTCTACGATTTGAAATGGACCTTCAGAGTGGCAATATTCTATTTGTGAAGAGGTTCTAAGACGTAGATCCTTACCTGATCATATCTAGATCATTCATCTAGTTATCCCTTTATCCTCCTTTCTCAAGCTCCGTATTCTTTTTTTCCCTCGCATCTTTGCATCGCGTAAAACATTTCATGCGTAGATCTGAGGCTACGATGAATAGGGACCGTTCACTAGTGTGGCTCCTACCAGATTTCACGTTCCGGATATTTGCTATCCTACATGCATGTTCCCATCGTAAAATAATTGATGATCTGATATCTTTTCCTATTTTTAATCCTCATCGTTCAATGTGGAGTTCCCTACAACATTTCGCGACGCCGAGGAAAACTATCCATTGTGCAAGTTTTGAGGGGGGGTTTAAAAATCGCCCCCAAAAGTCAAATTCTCAGGACTTTTGAGGGGGGGTTTTAAGGACTGCTCCCAAATACCTTAAAAAAATTTGGGGGTGGGGTTATCAAAATAGTCGCAAGACATCTTTAGGGGGGGGTCATTATACAACCCCCTGCAAACATCCTGAGAATTATAATTTTGCGGGAGGTTTTTAAGGACCACCCCAAAATACCTTAAATTTTTTTTTTTTTTGGGGGGGGGGGGGGTTAAAAAAACTGCCACAAGCCACCTTTAGGGGGGGTTTTATAAAACCCTCCCCAAAAGTCCTTAGAATTAGACTTTTGAGGGGGGTTTTTAAGGACCACCCCCAAATACCTTAATTTTTTTTTTATTTTTTATTTTTTGGGGGGAGGGGGGGTTCTTAGCAAAATTTCTGCAAGACACCTTTAGTGGGGATATTTATACAACCCCCACCCCCCAAAGTACACAGAATTATACTTTTGAGGGGGGGTTTTAAGGGCCACCCCCAAATACCTTAAAACATGTTTAGGGGGGGTTTAGAAAAACCGCCACAAGCCACCTTTAGGGGGGGTATTTCTAAAACCCCCCGCAAAAGTCCTGAGAATTAGAATTTGGAGGGGGGTTATTAAGGATTTCCCCCAAAAACCTTAAATTTTTTTTTGGGGGGGTTTCAAAAAACCGTCACAAGCCACCTTTAGGGGGGCTCTTTCTGAACTCCCCCCCAAAAGTCCTGAGAATTAGACTTTGGGGGGGGGGATGGTTCAAAACCGCCCCCAACATTTTTGAGAATTGGACTTTTAGGGGGGGTTTGTAAGAAACTACCCCCAAAAGGATTGAGAATTGGAATTTTTTTTGGGGTGGGGGGTTTAAAAAACTGCCCCCAAAAGTCCCCCAAAAGTCCAATTTTCGAGACTTTTGAGGGGGGGTTTTAAGAACCGCCCCCAAAGACCTAAATTTATTTTTGGCGGGGGTTTTAGAAAAACTTCCGCAAGACAAAACCTATCCCAAAAGGGTATTTTTTTGTAGTGATATTTGAGGAGCTATATGTTCTCTCTATTAGAGCGCATCCAATCTCCTATTCCTCTTTGAATAAAAGCTTGTTATTAAGCTTACAAGATTTTCTCCTAGTTTTATTTGTGCATGATGCAAAGACTTTATTCTTGAGCTCATCAACATATCCATATGGATTCTTATTTAGCTATGATCCTGATTCCCTTCAACTATCATGAATGGAAATCCAAAACTGACATTCTATTGCATAGTAAGGGACTCTATAGAGTTTCTATGGCTTTATAAAATGAACCAAATTCTGTTGTTGAGAAATCTAAGTGGCATAATAGGTTGGATGAAGCCTATGGATTGATTTTCCTCTCTATTTCCCCTGATATACTCTTTCATCTAGAGGGTTTGACTACTCCAAACCATGTGTAGACCAAACTTGAGTCTCTCTTTGGAGTACAAGATGAGATAAGAGTGCATCAGTTGGAGAATGAGTTATTCTCATTGAGTCCAAGTAGTTTTGATTGTATTGAGGGTTTATTCACCAAATTCAAGTCACTTGTTCTATTTCTCAAGCAATGTGGGATTGAGAAGAAGGAAGATCAATTGATTCTTTCCATTCTTTCAAAAATGGGTCTTGGACACTCAGTTTTTGTGTCTACTTTTCATGCTACTAGGATCGCTATTTCTAATTGGAAAATGCCTTCTTTGAGTACATTCTTTGATTCACTAACAAAGGAGCAAGATAAATTGATCCAGATGGGTGCTCTTATATCTACCCATGACAAGGATCATGCTCTCATATTTCAATGAGGCAATAATACTAAATCCAAAGAGAAGTACATTATGAAAGAGAAGAAGCTAAAGTGAGCTATCGAAGATGAAAGTTTGAAGCCTATTGATGAAGATTCAATGAAGAAAGTCAAGAAGAAAGGAAGTAAGTCCAAGTGTTCTTATTATAGAAAGGGATTACATCCTGAGAAGAAATGTTTCAATAAGAATATGGAAATAATGTCTCGGTTTCTTGAGAAGCACAACATTAAAGTTCCAAATCAGCTAGAGAAGCCTGTTGATTCCTCAGAACACTGTCATAATGTCCAGTTCCAAGGTGAGATAAACTATGCCTTGAGTGCCAATGTTAAATCCTTTCCTGATATCACTGATATAGACTTACCTTCTGATATATCAGAATCATAAATATCATTTTGTTTGTTTGATAATCCACCTACTAGTCTCCTAGATTAATCTCCCAATGATTGTGATTTTTCACTAGATCTTGACTTGTCTTAAGGAAACTCTTCTTCACTCCATTCAAATGGTTATAATTCTAATTTAGAAGCATATTTTAAGGATGATGTTCATGTCATGAAACCATCCATACCACCATCCATACCATCTACCATACCTCTGAATACTCCTAATACTATACAAACCCCAAGGTCACTAATTGATTCCTCATTGGTTTCTTATGCAATGTTACTTATATTAAATGGTTTCAAGTCTTCTCTATTTTTCACTGGTTGGTTATATATGACCTTAGTCATCATTGGAATGATATTTCGTATGTTTATATCTTTTCTAAACACTTAAGGTTTATATCTCAATTCCATCTATCATTCATATTTTTACACTCATCAGTTTTCCCCAATTGCTCATCCTTTTCTTCGTCTATCCCCATATCCTCATTGAGACACTAAACATTTGGTATTTGTTGTTCCATATGATAACATTTCTGATATATCAGAGTATTTTCAACCTCATATCATATTTTGGAAGGTGCTACATCATATTGGAATAAAGTTATGATATTCACATCACATTTTTGCAGCTATACAAGGAACTGATTGTCTTAATTTTTGTACTCTTTGGGAAGGGGTATGCACATATCTCTTTTCTTTTTTAGATTGTGTTTGCAGAATAGAGTTTGTTATCAAAAATAAGCATTAAGATAATTCTCCCACTTCATTAGATGATGAGATACAAGGAGTCTCTAATCTTCTTTCTTGCAGATTCTACACTCTAGTGCATGATCATGGAGTTCATGATTTCCTCATCAAAGTATTTCACCAGAAGCAATTCATTCAGCTCATTAAAGTGAATATAAATACATAATTGAAGATATATTTCAAATTTTGTGCCTTGTCCTTTCTTGAGGGAGGATTTTCCCCATGTGATTTTTCCTCTTTCCTCATCTTTTTTGGACATGAATAAATGTAAAGGGTGGTGTGGGGATATTATAAACCCACTTCGTACTTAGGATAAAATATTTAATCATTTTTTATTAAATTCCTACCTACTAGCCTAGATAATAGGCATCCACTTGCACCACATAGTCAATACTTGCCATATATACCCCATTAGCACCTTTATCTTGATTCTGGTTTGATCTTGTCCACTTTAATGACTGGCATAATTAGTAACTGCGCCTTCCTAAAAAATCTGTCTTTATCCTGATTTATTCCAACTTTTAAGTGGATAAGGTAAAGCTAGTCAACTAGGAAACTGTTATCCTTTGTTTCCAACCCATCCTCCATGACTTTCTCTCAATATTCCAAGATTAACATGTTTTTCCATCACTCTTGAAAAATCACTCATGCTTTATTTAATTCGTGAGTTCCTTGACAGAGTTGGAATGTGCTTTAGCCACCTATGGGGGTTTATCATATTTAGTAAGCATTATTTATAAGGTAGCATGAGTTGTATTCCACCAAATAAATTTTCCTTTATAAGGATGAATTACTATTATAATAATCAATCAATTATTCATTCTTCACTTCTTCATGTGATTCAATCTCTTTATTCTTCTCTCTATTTTCCTTGTGCATGCTTGTGATAATTATCCTGTAGCAAGATATACCTCTTGTGCTTCTTCTTTGCATCGAGGCTCTATTTCTACATGGTATAAAATATGTAATTTCTACACGTGGAAACCATGACTCCCTAGCAAGAAAATTTCTAGGTAATGTCTTTGTTACCTTCTAATTTAAAGTTTTAGCGGATTAAATTTTAAAATGGACCTTAATTTGAGTTAGTTTAAAAAACATATAATTTATGCATGACACTTTCATCCTGTTCGGTTCTCACCACACCAATGGTGCACCCTAAAAATTTACAATTCATGATGTTTGTTGGGTGAGAAACCTTTTCAACTATACTGCACCATAGTAACGGTGCACTATGTGTTGAATAAAACTTTGCACAAATGAAATTAAAATAAACAACAATGATCTTGTTGAATTACTTTTGTTGGTGCACTAATTCCACCAAGAACAACAAGCATCGGTGCATGATGTGATTTTCGATGCACTAGTATAAATACAAACCAAAATGGTGTTTAATTATTCAACCATGTATCGGTGCCCTAGTTTTACCAATGCTCCGGTGCCACAAGGCACAACAAGTACTGATGGATAATATGAGTTTAGGCGCACCGATCTAACCACAAACCAAAACCATGTTTAATTATTCAACCACATTCTGGTGCATCATATTGATTGATGCACTAGTGCAGAGAGGCACTACAAGCACCAGTGTAGGATATGATTTTAGATGCACTAGTCTAACAACAAACCAAAACTGTGTTTAACTATTCAACTGTGTATCAATTCAATGGTGCTGATAGGAACAAAAAGAAATCGTGCATGATAGGATTTTAGACGACTGGTCTAAATTCAAACCAAAATCATGTTTAATTGTTCAATTATGTACTGGTGCATCACTTTTATTAGTGTACCGGTGCCGATGGGAACAACAAGCGTCGATGCATGATATGATTTTAGACCCACTGGTCTAACCATAAAGCAAAATCATGTTTAGTTATTTTTACAAATAATTGTAAAGTCTTGAGTGCATTAATTGTCTAATAGTGCACTAAAAGTGGTTCTCTGTAGATTTAAAAGCATCGCAAGTAGTGCTTCACATTTTTCTAGGTCCTCTGATTTGGAAATTCATTTTTTTAATGAAAATTTATTTCACAATATATGGTGATCCGTATTATTAATACATCCACACTATCTACAGTGCACTCAATCCTATAAAATGCATTCACCCAACTTTAAAAAATAATATTTCATCACGGTACACCTTCCTTTTTTCACCCATGGTCGTGCCGGTCCTGGTGTGTTAATAACAAGTGTACATGCTGTGCGTGTGGTGAACACATGTATATCAAGCACCAAGGTTCCATTCTTATTGACACACCATTGTACAAATATTACAATATATATAGGAAAATGTGAGATCAAAAGTTTGTTTCTGTAGATCCACCTTTTAAGGTTTTGTTTTCCAAAAATAAAAAAAGTATATAACTGAAAAGATCTAGTCTAACTAAAAATGACAAGTGTCAAATATGCATTAAACTATAAATCTTATCAAATTGTTCTAGCTTTCTCAGCCAGAAAAACTAATCCATCCAACGCATGTGCTTTTATTTGTAACCTGTTGAACTTGTGTTTAGATATACTCTGCCACCTCATACTTGATTTCTTCAAAATCTAGAGTTGGTTATCCAGGTTGTAATATCCCAAACTGATATTTTCCTGTTTATGTGTATACTGTAGATGGCTAAAAGACTTACTCCTTAATCAAATAGGAAAGCAAACCCCGAACTTTGCATGCATGCAAATATGTGCCCTATAAAAATACCGAGATGCCATAAAATATGAGAAATCAATGCATGTACATACCACTATATAGATCAGCTGATGGTGAAGAGACTGGTCCCAGTATGCAAGGATTTTTCTGGAGGAATAAGGAGATACACCAAATCTTCCTCCATAGGTGAATGCGCCCTCCTCTCAAACTATATAAGCTCCAGAATAATAAATAAGCTGTTGCTGGAAGCCCAGATGATGTGCACTAGGGTTATAATACCCCTCTGATGATGATGGAAGCAGCATGTGAAAGTTTAGAACCCTGTAGGTAGGAAAACAAATTGCTTTGTCTCTAATCACAGTGACATGGTGTGATGGTGAAACCCTCTGGCTGGATGAATAATCAACCTCCCGGAATAACTGCTGAATGTAACCTGATTATGAACTAGTGCTGAACCTAGATGATCCAACCTGATGATGAACTAGGGAAGATAGATTTCGCTACCGAAATACACCAGTTAGCTGAGCATGCACTCAACCCCAGCTTGGCTCGCCGAGCTCTCCAATTCAACTCCACAAATCAATTATCACATAAGTGACTTCTCCATTCACTTTATCTTTCTTTTATAACTCTCAACTACGAAAATCCTAACTTTTGACCTAATTAGGTCACTTTATCTTCTAATTTGCAGTTGACTTGCATGCATGCGCATGGAGACTTAATCAGGTGCATGCATCATTAAATAATTCCCGGATGTCATGCATGCAGGTGGCCTTTGGATCTAGTGGCCCTCTTCAACCCAATGGTGATATAATATTGATGCCCTATATCTTCTATATATGGCATCAATCTTTGACTGATTCCTTGACTGTCAGTACCCGCTCAACCTATAGGAATCACATAGGTTAGCGGGTTGGTCCTCAATACCTAAGCAGAAGAGGACATTACACAGGTGCTCTTCCATTTTATGTATAATTTTCCCTCATAACTCGTAATATGGATCTGTTGCTAAGAATGTGGATCTACGAAAGTAGATCAGTCCATCTAAAAATACATGAAAACCATGACCTGTCATAAGAAATCTGGAAACGCTAGAGTCAAACACCTTTAAATCTAGGTATAAGTTGCAATTGTCGAATATTATGCCTGGAAATGCTCTGCTCTCTGATCCACAATTTGAGGAATATCTTAATTCAAGAAAATCTTTAACCTTATATTACTATTTATCACTCAGTAACTGATTTGAGAAAATTTCCCCTCGAATTTGGTCCTTGTTAACTTCTTTGATCCCATACCCGTGTAGCTACAATGCTAACAAGGTTTGATTTTGCTGGAAAAATGCATCATAAGAAAGATGCATTGCCTGAAACAAAAAGAAGCCTGCATTTATCACACCATTTGATATGGTAGCACTGGACATGGAAAATAAAAGCAATGCCTTTCAGTTGACTCCAAAGAGGAGGTAGAGAAGAATATTTCTGAATATTTGTCAAATCATAATGATAACCCAGACAAAGCCAATACATCCCTGTATCCCATCAGGGGAACTAATGGAGAAAAAACTGTATTTGATAAGTAGCGCATGAAAAGAGGAAGTAATGGGAGAAAATCATAGGTTTTCTCATATTCGTATCCACACTCAGCAATCCTCACATAATATACTAAATCCCACACCACACTTCCCTCTATTTCTTTGCCCAATTGGTTCCAAACATGACCCATCTGTTCCTCATTAGTGCTTGTTTTTGTTGTTGATAGACAAGGTGGGTTTAGGGAGGATGATGTGTCATATGGAGTAGCTATGCATATCCATATCATAATCAAACTCAACACTACAATCCTTGAAATAATTGCTAATTGTAGAACAAAAATTATGGTCGGCCCACTCTAACTTCACCCATTCGCAAAAACAACTATAAAGATATTGCAACCAGAATGGTATTTATTTGATTCTCTTTTTTATTAAGGTTTCTACGGATCAGAGATGGGGCAGTACATTATATTCCATGAAATTTTCATGATCTGCCTAGAAGCCATTTCTTTCAATGCATCCTAGAAGTCACTACTGAATTGTGTTGCATAGTCCCAAATTCTTAATGATCCATGATATTTGTAAGGATTCACATTTTCTCTCTTAGCCTCCTTCATCACCATCCACCCTAGCACTACCTTTATGCATCTTGTATCTAGTCTTTCATTGAGGACAATATTGATTTCCATCTTTGCGATCATATTCATAACAAGGTCTGCACACAGGAAAGACACACACATTGCACACCACAAAGAGATCTCCATCTTTCGTTAGCCCAACATCATCACCACAAATTTGACAAGCTTGGACACTTAAGTGATTCAAAGGTTTGACCTCCACTTGCCCTTGGATAGGACTCAATACAAGTTCATCCCCATCATGAGAACCCGCATAGCCAGAACCAGTATCCATTGCAACTATTCACTCTCGAATCTATCAATGTGGATTCTCCAAAGTATAACACATATCCTATCAATAGAACCCCCAGTTAATAAAACTACCTGAATTGCTTCAAAAACACAAGAGGGAATTCTAAACCAGAGCTTCAGAATAAAAAAATGCTCAGCAATAATGGCTTCCTGAAAATGATGAACACGATTGTTGTGATGAAGAGGAAGGTTGCATATCATGGAAATTTATGGATATAGCTTAAAAATTTGCAATTGTAATGGTCAACTCCTTTTTTTTCGAGATATAAAATGCCATTATCAATGGGACAAGAAAATATATAAATATTTCAACAAATGGAAGAGGGCTAGTACATTTGAATCATGCCACAAACCTGCTAGAAGGACATCCAGATACAAAATATACAATTAATCCATTCCCGATGTGACTCAGAGCCATTTGTCGGCTCTCTAATAGGAACAATCTCCAAAAACTGGTCAACTATATGATTAGTTGATAACCCCACACACAAATTTAACCTTGGAAAGCTGACAGCACACATGCATATGAATAATGAGATGTGCTGCCAGTTTGTGTTAAACATAGGAAATACAAAATTAAATCCTAACTTTTCATTTCATGTTATGAAATACATTTATTAATTTGTAGGAGCTTAAGTTTTTAAACTAAAATATTTGTAAATGCAGAAGATATTTTGAAATGAAATCAAAGCAGTCCAAACTTTAGGAAAATAATAAAATCAATCTAGGGATAAAAATTCTAAGGTAAAAATATAGGCCTAGGGAAAAATAGGTGACAGACCTAGGACAAACACCATCCACCACCCAATCCTCCTCCTCACCATGTCGATCAACTAGTATTTCCTCTTCTACCCCAACCCGACACACCACAGTCTCTAACTCATCCACAGGTCGGCCAACTAGCCTCTCCTCCTCACTGAGCCAACCATCCAACATCTCCTTCTCCACTCACCTCAAATCTAGATAGGATGGTTGTAGCATGTGAGATTCATCTTCAGGGATATATCAGCTATGTTGTTGTCCATGTTGCTTTTTTTTCGTAGCAGAGGTATTGATGCCTCTAGCTCTACTGGTGGAGGTGCCAATTCCTCTGGCTCTACTAGTAGAGGTAGTGATGCCTATGGTTCTAGAGGTGGACCATATATATCATAGCATTTATTGGAATCAAGATATATATTTGGAATGTATCATTAGTTTGATATTATTGTTCACACACACAGACACACACACACACACACACACACACACACACACACANAATTTGTGTTTTGTTAGATGTTATTATCATATTTTTATGTTAGATTATGTTTAAATATGTTAGATGATGGTAGGTAATGTTTACATGTGTATGTTAGGAGATGTTTGATGTGTATGCTAGATTATGTTAGATAATATTTTATGTGCATGTAAGATGTTGCTTATGTTTGATAGGTGATGATAGATGTGTATGTTAGATGATGTTTTTCATATGTGTGATGATTATGTTAGATTTTTATGTGTGTCAGGTGGTGATTATGATGATAATGGTATGTTAGATGATGTTAGGTGTTTTTAAATGTAATTAGTAGATGTTTATCTTAGATGATGTTAGGAGGTCATCTTAGATGTGAATGTTCATGTTTTCTAGATGAGTATGTTAGATGTGATTGTTAAATGTGTACTATAAAAAACAAATTCATCCAATTTTCTATTGTCCATAAAGATCATGCATATTTATTTTGAAAAATTGAGAGAGGTGTTTGTTAAAAAACATCAATGATATCTTATTCCTTATAGTGCAGTTACTATCATATTGTAAACAACTTTGAAAACTTATATTATAAAATATAATAGAGAAATATTTCACATGCAATATCTTAACTATATTTAAATTAATTCATTTTAAAAATTATTTTAATAATGCAATGCATTGCATTCCCCTATAACAAATATTTGTTTATTCTAATTTATTGTGAACTTGTAATTGACAACTAATGTGTCTTAATGTTACATGTAATTAAGTGTGAATCAAACTTAATAATGAAAAATGGATTGTTATTATCACAAGCTTGAAACATGTTTTAATTAATTCATTACTAATAATAACGTCACTTTTATAATAATAAAACAACACAACAAAATGATATTACAATGCAAAATGAAAATAAATGATGTAAGGTCGACTAAAACAATGATAAACATGATATACATTGGCTTATATTTTTACAATATAATCCCTATAAACAATATAACACTTATAAAATCTATAAATCATAACAATTAATAACTTGTAATCCCCCACTATAACCCTTACCTATAAAATGTCCAAATCCATGCCAATATCTCTAGTTTAGATGACAATATTGTTAAATATGTTGCACGTATTTATCTCTTATGAAATTGTGAGTGTTTACAAATCTGGTTTGTAGATTTTATGTAGACTTTGTAGATTTGGTGTGGGAATTTCCTTCCATTTTGCATCATATATTATGCTATTGAAAAATACAAATGTTTGTTGTTATTGCTATACTTTTTATTCTGTCAACCATATTTAAAATTATAATTATACCCTATTATTTACTCAAAAAATGTTTTCATTATGTTAAACTCTCTAAAATGTTTCATTCACACATATGTAATTACAACCACTCAAATGTTTCAATAGCAATTGATGTATTCAAATGAGCTTATCTACCTTTATTAATTTAAATGGCCATAAAAATATCTTTTGCAAATTTGTAAAACTAAGTTTGAACTATTAAAAATCCTCCTCTCTATTGTACATTATTGTTTTGAGAAATTCCAACATTTAGGTTCTAAATTGATCTACTAATATAAAATATAATTGATATTTTGTAGGAGAAAAGAAGATCTCCGCATTATCAAAAAAACATTATTTATGCATAGTTATACAAATTTTTATAAGTAAAAAATACATATTCCTAAATATAATTATAATTGTCTAATCCCAAATATAATTAGATTTTCTATATTTTATATTGTTACAACATGTTTAAATTTTTGTGTTGATGCTTCAAACCATTAACCTTATTACTATTTACCACTTGGTGAAAAACAAATGAACCATAAAATATACAAAATGCACTAAATATTCAAATTACAATCTCATCAAATGTTTTTATCAAATCTTTCATCATGTATCAAGCCCTTATTGCAAACTACCAAGCGCCAATGTATGTTTCTTCCATGTGGGAAAATGCCATCTTTACTCCTCTATTGAAGTAGGGTATCTGATTCTTCATTGGAATTTGTGTCATCATTTTTCATTTAGAATTGGTATCAAACTAACTTGAAAATTTATATTAATAAAAATTCATTAATGATAAAATTATCTACATTTAATCTTAAAATGAAATATTTTTTTATATTTAAAATTAAAAATTGTTTGATTTGAAAACTTATATTAATCATAATTCATCAATGATAAAGATGTCATTTTAAGTGTGATTGATTTGTAAATGAACTATACATTCTGAATTAATATTAATTTTTTTTATTACTTACTAGTTAATATTATTCATAATTAGTATAAAATGTCTATTTCCATATTGTTAGAAATTGATATCAAATATCGACACACATATGATACAAAATGACCTAATTTTTTTCAATATCGGCATTCCCTAATAATGGTGCGGGGATAACTTTAATATTTATACTAAATATGCACTCAAATATAAATACATTCAAGTAAAAAAAAAAAATTTCAATCAATCATTCCATACAATCACAAATTACTTGATAGACAAACAAATTTTTCCTAAGATTGATTGTTAACCAACTAAAATTGTTTTAAAACATTTAGTAATTAACTTTAAACTTCCATCGTCATAGAATGAAGATAAACAATATATATAGAGAATTAAAGATAACACTAATAAAATGATACAACAACGTTACAAATGATGAAATAAAATATGCACATATCACTCTTCATTGCCATCACCTTGATTATGTTAGTCTCTTAGCATGATGGCACTATTGTTCTAAAAAATATGTTTTGTTCTAGGAATGTGTCTTAATACGTACCACCAATCCCCATCCAACACATCCAGGTAAAAAAAAACTTGGTTTTGGTGTTTTGAGAAAACACAAGGCTCATTCTTTTCATCCCACATCTTTATAGAGTTCATACATATCAACCCACTATCACAATATTCCTTTACATTATGCTTGTTGAAGATGTATCACCACTTGCACCTAAAAATAACACATTGAAAAGATGAGAAGTCCACTTAAATGACCCAACTATCTAGCTTCCAACTTAACTCATGTCAATGTCCCATTTCCTCCTCTTCTTTCTATACAATGTGACCCATGGTTTTGTTTCCTCCATGTTGCAAATAATGAATTTATTGATGGAATCAATTTCTAAATTTGTTGTTGGATTCATGAAATAAGATTGACATATATTATGTATGAGATATCATATAGATTATGAAGTTCATTGTGAATAGTTTTTGTGTAGAAATGTGACAAAAGATAAGTGACCTACTCTTTAACATGCACATTGTTTCCATTTGTTTGGAGTAGCTCCCCTTCCCTTTTATCCTCATTGCATTTTTCATCCCAAATCATTGTGAATAGTGTATGGTTTATTTTCTTGATGTACTCATTGGCATAATAGAATGACTCATATATTATGTACCTTTCTACCGTAGACCTTAGGTTTTTCCCTTTGCTGAACAAATCCCTTCAATTTTTTCACGTACCTCTCTAAGAACAATATCCAATGACATGATCCCACCTTGACGAAGTCAACCTCACCAACTAGGTGAATCTAAAGATGAACCTTCAAGTCCATGAAAATCGTCGACAGTTCCTTCTCAAAAATATAAAAATATCAACTATCTCTTAATGCCACCATGGAATGCTATCCATGCCAATCTCTTTTGATGTGATCCACTGTACAAATGCATATAGTTTATATATGGAATGCCACAGGTCCTCAGGAAATTCATGCTTCACACACACATGCACAAGCAAAGGATAATGACACTACAAAGTGAACACATAAAAATTTAATTGTGTTTTATTTTTTTGGGGAAAATATAGAAGATAAAAAAATAAAATCATTTTTTACATATATACCCTTAGAAGGTTCAGATGGTCAAGTGATTTCAAACCCAACAAATGTTATTTTGTAGTGAAGCAACTTCGCAGAGTATACCCATATAAATCATGCACCTTCACACCCAAAATAACTTCCTTTTCCAAAGAAAGATCATCTTTCTTCTAAAACCATGGGACATCACCTTCTTTAAACGACCAAGAGGGGACAACCTCTCCTCCAATTTCTTGTATTGTACAATGCTTACTCTTAGTATTTGAATAAATGATATCTCTACTTACAACCAAATTGTCACTTTGTTTCAATGATATGCTCCTCCACAAATAAGATGAAACATTTTAAAACATATGCATGCGATCTAGTAAGTGGACAATCTTAAGATGCTCCCAATATGGGATCTCATAAAATACAGATTTCCTTTTCATCCCTTTGGTATTTTTCTAAACATAGGTGTCAAAGAATTTAGGATAATCGAACAAAGGTTCCCCATTTGAATCAAACATTTCTGCAGTTATTTTCTCCTTCTCTATGTCATATGCCCTAAGTCATTAAGCCAATGTCATTATTTCAGGCCTTTGGGTTCTCTATAGTTTACCATTGAAAGAAGATGTTGCTTTTCTATAAGGGTATTCTTCTCGAAGGAATACCCTAAAGAAGTCTTACAATGGTTTTCATAGGTGGCTGGACTACCTAGTCTTCATAGAAGGTCCACAACATTTAAATCCATGATACCCTTTTGTTATAAGGCCTACGACGTTATGGTATACAAAGCATGTTAGTGTTGAAGATCAACATAGTCACACCAAATTAACTATGACAAAAAATATTGTTGCAAATATAAATAAATCAGCCAACATGTTTACCAGAGAAAACTCCTAATTCCAAATAATCATGCGTGGTGTACACACATATTCCATACAACGTAAAACTCCTCTCTATTGGGGTGGGTCTTGATACATCATATACCTGTATCCCTTCTCATAAATACTTCTATTCATCGATCAATGGTTGTAGGTAAACATTCATATTATTCACTTTTATTTTAACAAGGACTATAAAATCCAACATTAGATGTTCATTCTTCATGGACAACCATGGGGAGATACTGTTATTGATCACTACCATAGGCCAAACAAAATAGTTGGTGTTTTGTAGGGAATATGGGTTTATGCCATCCATGGCTATGCTCAATTAAAGGATCTATACTTAATCCTTGAATTTATTAGGCCATGTATCATCTATATGATTCATGGCTATTAAATCTATTAGGATTCACATAAATCCTGACTCACTTCAGTGTGGGGCATTCCATCCCTGCAACATAGCTATTTATTTGCAGCAAAAATCATTTGAATCCTTTGGATTATAGGTGAGTTTCTCAATTTCATATGAGGACGACCATGTTATTTATCCTTGTTTCTTTATTTATGGTACCTATTATTCCCACGTTTTGGACATATATATTTCTCTACATATTCATCTTTATATATAATACAATTATTCGGATGTATTCTATATGTACTCAACACCAAAAATTTTAGCGTTTTCCTTTGTTCTTTGCAATTGGTGGGAAACACATTATCACTCGGGAGTATCTTATCTTTGAATAACCTACAATTAGTGGAAAATATAAATGTACAATGTCATGTAATGTTCATAAAATCAACCATGTTCAATTTTGATTGTGTGACAAGATTCCTCAAAATATAAGGGCTTTCTGATTAGTTACCTCAGAAGTGTCGAGAAACACACATTTGACATGCCATACATTGATTTCAAGTTGTATAGTAACATTGTTGTCCCTAGCTGTGTAGAATTAAACCATACAGGTCGAAAGAGAGGGGTGGTGGAATACAACTTAAGGATTTAGAAGGTGTCAGTGACATGAGCATCATCCCCTAGCTCATTGTCCTAGAATGGATGTAACAACATTATTTGTGGCACCCATATATTGTAAGAAGTCATTATACTAACCTCTATGTCTCTTCCTCCATTGCCAACATGTGAAGAACTATTGTTACTATAGGAATTCCTAATTGGTGAGTTTGAAATAGTGGGAATTGAATAAGTGGTAGATTCAACCATGCTTGGTATGCTAGGATATCTAGATTGTGCTCTTTTTGCATCCTTCTCTCAAATTGACATTCTAGTGGGGTGTAATGGAAGATAGTAGACATGTCGCTCATCATTAGAATCCCGATTTCAAAAATATCGAACATTGAATTGTTGATATTAGTAAGCAAGATGTAATTGGTTTATTAAAACATTAGACCAAACAATTATTATAGAAGCATGGGAATTTTTTGCAATAGTAAATGTCAAACCACAAGCAATATATAAAACAAAAGTTCAAATTGAGAAATACATTTACATTAATCCCATTGAAAATAATAAAATAAAATTAATTAATGATTTTTATCTTACTATCGAAGGAGACATCTAAACGTAGTCCCAATGCAGGAATCTTTGATGGGTGGTTGGTGGCATATGAAATTTATAGTGTATTAACAACTCATCACCAAGAGACAAACTACATGTTTCATGCACAACAACAAATTTAGATTCTTTCTTTTCCATAAATAACTCCTGGTCATTGGAGTGTTCCTCAAATGAACAATTTCCAGAAAATAAAGTGCACCTAGAACTATTTATGAGCCCTGTAATGTTCCCATGAGTGAGTGGATGACCATGGATATACATTAGGTTCCCACCATTAAAATTTCCTGAAGCATAACCATTCATGCACATACTATACATGGAAATGCTATGTTAGTATTTAACAATATTCAAGTAATCACACCGATAATTAATAGGACCTCCAATGGCATAAGTGCTACTAACTATTTGGCATGAACAAGTACATGTGAAAGGATAAACAACCCAAGATTTGGAACATCTATATTAGACTTGGAAATCATAAAATTATTACCACAAAAAGGAGAATTCAACACCAACATTCAGAACATGAAGAGAAGGCGGCCATGAACATACAAATTGTAGTTGTAACAAGTTTGGTATTTAATTTTAAAATGTAAGGAAATAGAGAAGTTATTGCTATCCTCCAATAATTGGATTGACCTTGGTGTGTTGGACATTTTTTCTCTCAACTCATGCAAATTTTTGGATATGCTAGTAGAGATGTTTTGGGTGGTATTGATACTATACTTTGGATCACCAGAACTTTAAATTCACTAAAGATAAGTATAGGGTTGGTTAATTTAGGATGAAACATAGTTTTTTTGGATTCCAACTTTTCAGAAAATGAGCATAGGGAAGTGCTCATACATGTTTTTTCTATATCACCTATTGTATTTTTTTACTGCAGTAAGAAGTATTAGACCATCAACATTGGTAGTCGATGATTAGTATAATGGGTGAGTGTGATGCACTGAGGTTTCTCCTTCAACCCTTGAAATTTTGAACAACTACATACTACTGGGGTGTCATGAAAGATATCTGTCTCATGATGAATTACCATCGATGACCCAATATTGTTGCTAGAAGATGTCATGTTACAATGGGTGGGGTAATGTGGGTGTCCATTTTCATCTACCAACTGCTTGTGGTATCTTTATCCTAATAAAATCTTATGATGTTTTGCAACTAGTGGAATATCTTGTGCATTCAAACTTGATCTCAAATCAAGATCCTGCAAAATTTAATACATTGCTATTCAAATTCATATAAAAAAAATAACATAAATTCTTTTTTGTTTGTTTATATGAATCTCCCTAATTTTTGCAAATGGATTGTGGTCTAAGGACCCATGACCAAGGGGCATCTAATCTATCAAAATAACCTAGATATTACACCCAGCCTGAGACACACCAACACTTATCATGGCTGGAGTTTTTTGGTTTCTTCTCCCACCAATGCTGAGTTTCGAACCCTAAGACGCCTAATAAAGAGAACCCCTTGAATACCAACTACACTAGTGGGACTTGACAGATTAATAAAATAGATTCAATTAAATAATAAAAATATGAATAAAATATGAAGCCACTAGAGATGGAAATGGAGAACTATTTGAACTTTGAACAATATGGAATGACCTGGAATTTGAATAATTTACCATTTTATATTATACAATTTTCTCCTTGCATTTGAGACAAATAAAAAATCAATATGTATCTATAGTCCTAAAATAAATTTTGAGAACCATATCACATTCTAACTTCCAATATAGTTTTGAAACCATTGTTTAAGAATAAGGTGAGTTTAACCAACATATGTATACTATGAAGTATTCCAATTGAGGTGGTTGAATCCTAAAAGAACATTTGATATTAGCATATATTTGAAGTTCAAACCTACATTCATATGGATTTTTAATGACTCCAATGTGCTATAATAATACAATCGAATTGGTTCATCCTAAGTAACTATACACATCGGTGGGTCTAAACCATGTACTCAACATCTTGGAACATCAACAAAAATGTTTGCAAAATAAAATATCCTCTATATTTTATAGTGGATAGTTATCTATGCAATTTTCAATATTATTGATATTGGTGAACTAAGTATATGTAAGCGCACAAGTGAAACCATATTTTTAATATGCACCATCATATGCCATTTATTTTTAATTTTTCTATTGTATGACAACATAGTGCATCATACAAAACATAGAACACTAGTGCATGCATATATTTATGGCGCACCATGTTTTTGGAAAACGTGGAAAGTATATCTTAACAATGCATTGTCTGTTGTGTTGCACCGGTGCGCATGTATATATAGTGCACTGGTATTTGTAAAATAAAAAATAAAAATTTGCACAATTTTTTTCCCCATAAACTGAAAAAGGAATGGGAATTTCTTTTTCAAAAAGCAATTTTATAAAGTGTTTGAAAATAACTAATATTTGTTTCATTATATTTCTAAAATTTCAAAGGGAGAGTTTTGGAAGAGCGAATTACTAGGAGGACTTTGGAGGTACCATATTGTTTTAAAGATTGAAATTTGCAAGGTATGGTGAATCACACAAAACCCTACAGAGTAGAAATTTCAAGTATATAAATTATTCCTAGAGATCATAATGTATGATTGATTTACTTTCCTATTTAGGTTTTGAATAAATTCAGAAAAAAAAAATTTCATAATTACCTTCAACACTGTAACCCTTGTTTTTTTGTTGCTTCCATTCATTTTATGTGGCTACAAAATTTCACATTAGGGTTTAAGTCCGTCTATTGTTTCACATTAGCATTTTTCCTTTTAGGCATTTTAGATTTAATGGGTTTGTGGTTTTATATATAATGCGTTGGGTGTGATGAGACCACTTCTTTGTTTGGATCCGAAACCTATCGGCCTTGTAAATTATATTTTATTTTATTTTTCTAAAAAATGCTTTCAGACTTTTCGGTGCAGATGTTTTGTTCTAACACACCAGTGCGCTTGTACTAAAGGTGCATTATTTGTTTACCAGTGCTTTAGATTAAATATATCACACCAATAAAGGCATGTATCAAATTGCGTATTTATTTTTCTTTAAAGGTGTTTTTAATATGACGCATTGGTGAGTTCAAGTATGATATGCACTGGGGCGTCTATATTATTGAAGTACACCGAAATGGTAGACTACTTTTTTATTATTATCTTGAAGTTATGTAATTTATTTGTATAATATATTTAATAACTTCTCTATTTAATATTCCATGTTGTTTATAGATATAAAATGCATGGTAAGAGTTCAATGAACAATACTTCTAGCTGACGTGATGGACGCACATTCAAAATTGTGAAAAAGGCACGTTCTTTGTAATTTATGTTAAATATCTATGTTTAATTATATGTAAATTTAACTAATATGTATTGGTTAATGTATGACATGCAAATCCAAAAAAAGAGGAAGCTCAATAATATTCTTTGCAATATAAGTGAAGAAGAGCGTAAAACCTTTATGAAAAAGTTGCAGAGGGATGAATCAGGTGAACTACAAAATAATCAATATGATTCTTTTTCTTTAATTTTTAGTAATATTGTAAATAAGAATATTCACTAATATGTTTCAAACAATCAAATTGACATATGTTGAATGTTATGTAGGAACTAATAACAACAAAAGGGAATTTCATAACAACAATTTTTTTATGGAAGATGCAAATGATGATGAATTGGTCCTTAGCTCATCTAGAGTGGTGTTGGAAGTTAATCAAAGGGGAGGATTTGTTTTAAAAACTATGAGGGATATAGTGGAAAGAATATATAGATTTACTTTTTTCATGTCCCCTCATTGATGACCAATGGACTAATTTCCTAGCCCAATTAATCCCTTTGGGTTGAGGAGAAGAAAAAATAATATGCTTGGGATTAAATTTTTGAAACAAGGTAATTAATTAGTAGTGGCAATTATTATTTCTCAATGTTTGAAAATGCACCTTAAATAATTTATTTTCCATGAATAAGTTTTTATCTTAATAAAATAATAAACTTTAATGGGCCATGAGGGTGAATTAGGAGATAAGGTTTTTCCAAAAAGAAGTTTACAAAAGAAGGAATAAATGGGAAAGAATCTAAATCTGGAAAGAAGAAAAAAAGGAGGAAACATGATAAAGAAGAGAAAAAATGGCATAAAGAAGGAAGACATAAAAACAATACAAAGTAGGAAAGAAGGATAAAGTAGGATAAAGAAGAAAGTAGGATAAAGTAGGCCAAAATAAGAAAGTAGAATAAAACAGGAAGAAAAGTAAGATAAAGAAATAAAGAAGGACGAAGCAGTAAAGACATAAAGAAAAAATAAAATCTTGGAAAATAAAAGAAATAAAGTCCTAATATTCCTCATGAGGGTGCACTAGGCTAGCTAACTTGGTCAACAAGTCACTCACTCTATAAAAGAAAAGGATCACACCACTTTCCCATCTTTTGACAGTTTGTGTTTTGCATTGATAGCATTGATCTTCTTTTACTTGGGAGATGTGCCCCTTCTATTGAGAGGATGATGGAAGACCAAGCTCCAATTCGAATCTTCCAAATTCCTCCTCTTCCTCTTCTATTCTCTATCATTCTATGAATATGTCAATCCATGATGTAATGATTGTTGGAAAGGGATTAGTTGCGCAAGGCATGATAAAGAAGAAATCGACAAGTGGCAAGTTGGTTGTGTAGGAGAAAGTTACTGACAACTATGGTCGGTTTGGTTGTGAGTAGTTATATTTTTTGGTCCTAAGTAGTTAGAGAATCGGCTGGTGTGGACCATTTTGTAAAGGCACAAGCCTATAAAGAAACTTAGAAGTAAAGTCAATAGATCATCAGATGATAAGTTGATTGGTTTATAAGCAAGTTTTGAGTCTGAACTATGATCTGCGGATGAATGGGTTTTTGGTCTAAGGATTTCGACCAAGGGATGTATTTTGATCTTTAAGGCTAATATGAGAAGAATGTTGATGAAGAAAACTATGTATTTGCTTTAATTTCCAATGGTGTGATCTATGATGTTCTTCTTGTATGAATGATGCGAATATTTCCTATGTTTGTCGAATTTTCTTATGTTGATGGCTTTGTTATATCGATCTGAATTATGTTGATGTGATATTTATGCTTAATACGACTGAAGATAAGTAGTTATTATGCATGGTATTTATTAAAGCCCTCTAGATCTCTGAGTAACTCTATGAAATAATACTAGTAGTGTGCAAGTCCTCTTCCTTCTACGGAAACGTGGTTCCTGCATCTCTCCCCCACACATCTCGGGTGAGATGACATCTGCTTCACAGGTGTTGATAGATAGGGTAAAACCTATGTGGGCCGATGTTTAAGGAGGATGTTTTGATGGATATTGATAGTCTTGTGGAGTGAACCCCCATCGACATAAGTGTGTCAATGAATGTTTCCCTTGTCAGGACCACAGTACAAAGAATAGGAGGATATGTTGTGGAATCTGACAAAGCTAGAGATCCAGGACTGCTTTGATCAAAATTCTTGAGAGTTATCAATAGAAGAATGGGTGGGGAGGTAAATCTACTTTGATTTTCATGAAATTTTCTTCACCGAGTTTCCAATAATTCTGTATGAATGGTTGGTGC
Source organism: Pseudotsuga menziesii (assembly GCA_001517045.1). Lineage (NCBI taxonomy): Eukaryota > Viridiplantae > Streptophyta > Pinopsida > Pinales > Pinaceae > Pseudotsuga > Pseudotsuga menziesii. The sequence continues at coordinate 31,384 of LPNX010322092.1, forward strand.
AACTCCCAAAAAAGGAACTTCCAGGGGGGAAAACCTACTTATTGGACCCCTGAACTGATCCAGCGGCTAACAAACAAAGCTTCAAGAGCATTCAAAGTGTGGATTGACAACATATTGTAAGGTTACATCACTAAGTTTGTTGTCAACATGGTCAAATCCTATAGTGATGCAGAGGGGGATTTCTTCCAGGGACCAAGTGGGAGATTCCTATTGTAGTTACAACTGTGGATTAAGATGCTCGATTGCAAAATGGAATACTGAAGATGAAATGATACATCATATATGGATGGGATTTACGATGATACTGTGAAGGAAACCAAGGAAGAGTGTGGTCTCTTACAAAGTGGGGTGAGGTTCTTAAAAGAGAAGAGGTGGAGGACTGAGGAGAGTCCTAGTGCGACTGGAACAAGAAACTACGAGAAGAGACCACAAGGCACCAAGTGACCCTACAATGATGAAGGTGATGGCCAGGCTATGATCGAGACTGAGGAAGGACCAAACCAAAGCAACAATGTACCTACACCTCCATGCACTCCACTAAATTCAGGAAGAAACACTAGATCATCACAAGCCTTCCTTGTGTGTTACCATAAGAGTAATAGTAGCATATCAATGAACACCGGAAGAAGACCTAGAATAGAGGGTGATGATGTAAAGATACCCGTGTTCCATGGGAACAAGACTGAATATACACGCATTGGATTCGTATATGAAGTTCGTATAGGTACCGGTAGGGCATCAATAGAAGAACCTGGCACAGATCACAACCGAACTAATTGAAGAATTCAAAAAACCCAAATTTGAGTCGTAGTACATTGTTGAGTTAAGGGAGATCAAGAAATACCCAAATGAATCTATATGGGATTTTGATAAGAGGTTCAAAACACTGATGGATAAATTCATCTTTGGAATGAGTGATGTGCAACACAAAGAATGGTTTATCACAACCTTGGTACCACACATTCGCATGCCTTTAATGCAACCGAAGATTGTGTCACAAACCAAGGTTCTGTAAATTGCGATGAAGTTGGAGGCTTCACCAATTGGTGAAACAAGGGTTGGTATAAATCATATCCAATCGCAATTGGAAAATTTTACTATTCAGTTATAGGATATCAATAAAGGAAAATAAGTCCACGAAGAAGTATGGTGTAGTCGATGTCACACAGAAGGGAATCACAAGGATCAATGCCTGGATTTCCTCGACTACCTGCAGGATGGTACTCCAAATACACCAAGTCAGGGTGGAATTCCATGGTGTCGAATTTTTCAAATTAGAGGACACCGGTCAGAGGAATTTGTGTACCTTCAAAAGATTGTGTTGAAGCCGACAAATATCTTTTGTAACTTTTGTTGATCAGTCGACCATGGAGGAAAGGATTGTAGAGCATACGAATTGCTCCAGTAGTGAACTATGGATACATATTTTATGAAAGGTGAAGAACACCAACCAATAGTGAGACCACAACTGCAATTCACACAGCAACAATTCTCTTAGCATCAACCACAATTTGCTCAACAAAAACCATAGTACAACTAGATGCAGTATAATCAACAAAAACCATAGTATGCTCAACCACGGCCTAATCAATAGTATATGTTCAACCAGCCATAGTATTAACCACAAGGAGGATTTCAAGGAGGATTTCATAGAGGTCGCAATGGATTCTTAGGTTGCAGAGGTGCTGCGGGATGAGTTCGGGGCCCAGTAACATGTTATAATTGTGGATTTTTGGGACATTAACAGTGAGACTTTCTGAATCTACAATCTCAATGTACTTATTGCAGTGCCGTAGAACACACTGTCGAAGATTTTCCATAATTTATTGCGAAGTGGCAAGCCAAGAATCAAACACAACTAAAACCACAACCGAAACAGAATGAAAACCAAAATCAAAATCAAAATCAAGTACCAACTCTAGGAAAAATATCGATGGAGCCCAGATCTCAGCCCTCAGATGTTAGAGTCATAAATCGAGGAGGAGCAATGATGGGAGATGGTGAGACACTCCCAAATATCCAGTTGGTGGCTCGAAAGAAGGTCCAATTCGATGTCAAAACTGATAAAGAAACTTTATTTGACACAAGAGACATATTGAACCAAAACATAGATAAGTCACCTAACTATGAAATTCCACCCACTTTTGATTCAACAGCTATGGAGGGATCATCACGAAAGATGTGTACATTACAATAATTTCTAGAAATATGTTTGTAGGTAGAAAAATATCCTGATGCGTTAGTAGAAATAGCGATATTGTTGTACCGACAGGGGAAAGGGAGACAAGACCATGCTGTGAATTCTTTACGTAAGAAGAAAACAGGAAGGGAAATGAGAATGAATGTCCAGATTAGGAAGTATGATGTGGACTCAGTCATCTTTGATCTAGGATCAGATGTAAACATCTCGAGGAAGTAGACATGGGAAAGGATGGGGAAACCATAGTTGGTTTGGTCTCTTGTACCCTATGACTAGAAAATCAAGGTAGGATATTGCCAATTAGACGAGTACCACACCTACTTTTCGAAGTAGATGGACTGAAGACATACGCAAATTTCGACATCATTGAGATAGTTTACGACAATAGCTTATATCCTACACTATTGGGGATTGGTTGGGAAAATGACAATCTAGAAGTTATCAACTTTAAGAAGCGAGTAATGAATTTTGAGAATCATGACATGCGAGTCATTTCCTCGTTAGATCCCAATGGAGGCCGACGATATGTTGAACTAGTGAAAGAAGAAGTTGTGGGAGTATGGGATAATGCCTATAATATCTCTAAATATTACATCCATCCTACCGCAGATAGGGAGCTTAGATGGTAAAGTACTAGATCCACATCATCGGACTCTGACTATGCACTAGAGAACTAGTAGAACCGATTACATGAAGTACCAGTCAGGAAACGTGGGAAAATCACCCAATCACTGTGTTGGGTCACAACTGAAGTTGTCAAACTTTCGACATACGAAGGACTACATAACTTGGATGGGTTTATTGGTGAATTTGAGGACAAAGTAACATAAAATTAGTGACTGTGAGCGATGGACGAAGCATTAAAGGCTACTCCGACGAGATGGTGGGATACGCATAAGAGTTCGATAGGAGTCTTGAAAATATGTCACAGACTAATGGAAGTTCAATTTGGAGAAGCAGAGCAATACCCAGGATGAAAATATGATGGAAGGAATAATATCAATGATCATTTGGTCACATACCAAAATGCATGGGTATTTAATCCCAAGGAGGAATCGGTACATGCATTTGTTCATACATTGGATTAAATACCAAGGTGCTAGTATGTCTTGAAAGAACTACGAAGGGAAATCACTAGGAAGAATTCACAATCGAATTCACTCATACTTTCAAGTTTGCGAGTGCAGAACCGATCATACATAGAACACTAAAACACTTCCACAACATCATGTTAGAAATAGTCCTATTAGCATTACCAATGGGATCATAGGAGACACCATTAACACAATTGATGAGCGAGTGATACAATGTAACGGGAGAGCTAGACGATGAGAATGATCCAAGAAACATCAACATTAAAGAATCAGAGGGCAGTCGGGATATTGCAACAGTAAAAACATCGGTCGAGAAGGTCCAACAACCAATGAAGACATGAAGGTCAATATCGGGATGACAGAGGACCCAAAGTTTACCAATGGAGGAGATTACTAGGATGAGGAAACTATGGAGAAAATCATTAATCTACTGCATGAGTTCCAGTATTTGTTTTCGACTAAGTTCGCAAAGATGAAAGGGATTTCAAGTGACTTGGTAGAAATGAGAATTCCTCTAAATACAGATGCAAAACCAATGAAGCAACTTCCTTATCGATTGAATCCACGATACAAGGAACCTGCCAAGGATGAGATTGATAGGATGTTGGATGTTGGCATCATCGAACTTGTGGAGGATTCATAATGGATAAATCCGATATTTGTAAAATACAAGAAGACAAGGGAAATCTTGATCTGTGTAGACCTATGAAAGTTGAATGATGCATGTATTCATGATCTGTTCCTAACACCATTCACCAACGAGCTATTGGAAGGAGTCGGATGACAAGAAATTTACTCATTCACGGACACATTTTCAGGTTACCACCAAATACAAATTGCGAAGGAATATCGACACAAGACCACTTTTGTAACATGGTGGGGATGTTTTCAGTACATAGTAATGTCGTTTGGTCTCAAGAATTCCCCTGCATTTTTATCAAGAATAGTTTTCTCCGTGTTTAAGGAATTCATTCCAAAATCTTGCCAGTCTACATGGATGACTGGATTATATATGGGATGGTTAAAGACCATATTACGAACCTTCGATCGGCGTTGGAAATAGGTTGACAGCACCATACTTCACTAAATTTGAAGAAGTGTATATTTTGTGCTTTGTTTTGAATCTTGTTAGGACATATTATCTTCAAGGAAGGAATGTTGGTCGATGTTACCAAAATTGTGATAATTGTCAACCTACCAGCACTAATGACAATAAAAAATTATGGGAAACGTTGGGCCACATAGGATATTACTGCAAGTTTATATGGGGCTATGCAACGAACACAAAACCAATGGAGAAATTATTAAAGAAATATGCCAAGTTTGAATGGAAAGACAAATGTAAAAAAAGTCTCAATATTTTGAAATAAAAGATGGTCGAAGCACCAATACTAGTCTTCTCGGATTGGAAAAAGGAGTTTCACGTCCATGTTGATGCTTCATCAGTTGCACTAGGTGTAAATTTGGCGCACCGAGGGAAGGAGTGATTGATCAACCAATCACATTTTCAAGTTGGAAGCTATCCACTGTGGAGAGGAACTATACAACGACAAAAAGGGAAGGATTGGAAATGGTATACACCCTACAAAAATTTCACCACTATTTATTTGGAGGACACTTCAAAATGTTTATAGAGCACTCAATGTTGAAGTACCCGGTGAATAATCCTATGTTGGGGGGGGGGGGGAATTTGTCTATGGTNGGTTTTGAGATCATTGTGAAGCCCGGACAATTGAATGCAGATTCAGATCATTTGTCAAGTATCGAGATAGGACAATAACCTAGAAGTATTGAGTATGTCCTATCTGATGCACAATTGTTTAAGATCGGGATGGAAGGTGACCATTAGGAGCAAATTATCCATTTTTTCATTACAAGCATAAGCGATGAAGGAGCGATTGAAGAACGATTGATACAGTTGTTACTACTTGTGGAGGATCGATTCATCACAGTATTCCATCAAAAAGTGGAAAAGGATCGACATAAGGCATGGCACGACCGCCATGTAAAAGCGAAGTACTTCCAGTGCAAAGACATGGTTCTCCTCTATGAAAACAAGTTTGCAAAGCATCCGGGTAAGCTCAAAATGCATTGGTTAGGACCTTATGTGATTCAATTCATCACCTATGGAGCTGCGATGCAATTGCAACATTTAGATGGGAGATTACTACCAAATTTATTCAATAGAATCCAGCTAAATCCCTATTGGGATATCCAGGTGCGACACCAGGACTGAGAAGCTGCACACTAAAAAAAGAAAAGAAAAGAAAAACCAAGGAGCAGGGAGTCAGAGAAACAAGGAAGCTTGGAGACAATAGAAGGGAGGTGCAAATTGCAGAGAAACGGGAAATTGGCGATACCAAATGAAGCATGATGCAGTCAAATCAAGCAATAAATTCAACAGTAAACCAGATGGGTGACGATGCAAGTGGATGATACATGCATTTATGGAGCAATCAGACTGTTGGATTTGCATAATCGATGGAGATTTGGTTAATAATTCAATGGATTTGGTTATGATGATCGCAATCCTTTGCACGGGTGCAACAAAGGTTATAAGAATCGGCGGGGAGGAATGGATTGCACAATTATGAGCAGAGTGAGAGAAATATATTTGAGCAAAGGAAACTAAGTAGTGAAGAACAAAAGAGTGGAATAAAAGGTATTTATGGCACGGATCATTTTGAGCTATAGCACACAAGGATCCCTATTACCAAGTGTGTCGATTGTAGACGAGTGACCGGAAATCCAAGATTTTCTCTCACAACCACCTCAGAAGAAGAGGGGCACAAATCGATTGACTTCTCCGTAGTGAAGGACCAAATCAACTAGGAGTTCCACCAGGGTGGCAGAGGCAGAGGCTGGCCCATATACAAAAAGAGGAGAGGATTCCACATCAAGGAAAGGACCAACAACTACTGACGTTCCAGGATACCTACCACCACAAAATCCAGATGCACCAATTGTTCATATTAGTAAGAGATAGAGGTTTGACATCAAAATGCGTGCCATATTGAGGGGGGTTTCGATTATGATGAATATTGTTTTGTACCTATAGAAGCTAAAGTATAGTTACCAAGACATTCTATCCCATCTAAAATGTACTGAGAAACTCTACAAACCTCAAGCGCATGGTATCGGAGGACCTGTTACTCGATAACCAACCGATTGGGCACGAGAACTATAGAGGTCGAGACTATTGGCCATTACCCATATGTCACACTTTCGATGATCAGCGGAAGTGAATGCATGCATGAATTAGCTAGTTACATGTTTCCATGGAGGTTTTCTATGGTTGCATACGAAAGTACCCATCACATTCGACCTAATTTCACAAATCACTAGCTTTCCTAAGGTAGATGTCGATCCCTCACAGTACTTTAGAGGGAAAGACAATGATAAGAGATTGGCTGTGAAACTCAAAAAGAAATAGTATGGGATAAGCGCACACATGTCATTAGCAATATCAATGACAAGGTGGTTTGGGTCGTGGAAAAGTTACTAACGATAAAGATTATGCACAAAAACATACCCAACCAATGTACCTATGGAGTGATTGCATGCACAGAGAAATGCACCGCAAGAGTCCAAATGATTTGGGCACTATTTTTACTAAATCAGTTGATGGAATATGCCACATTAGCGCATGAGGGGAAACGACCATTCACGTATTCCTGGTTTTTAATATTGATTGCGTTAGTGGGTTGGATGGAACCCAAATACTACCAAGGGATGGAAGTTGGTGTTGTAAACACTTGTAGGGGAGCGAGGTATTAAAAACTCTGGGTGATTAACAAAAAATAAAGGAAAACCAACTCCAATGTCTAATTCTATTTACACTTGGATGGACTCCAGGATTCTGCAGTGAAGGCTACGCGCCTCATAGAAGAAGCTACGACCAAGTAAAAAAGACTAGTGAGATTTGCGATAGGCCCACACACCATTCACCTTCAGGGAAGGAATGACGAGGAGCACCAATGGCTAACAACACAGTATAAACTAACAAATGAATAGATTAATGCCATTGTGAATGGATGGCCATTAGAATGGAAGGTTTTGGTCAGTGTTGAGGAGTTATATGACACATAAGTGAGAGTACCACTAAGCATTCTAGTTGAGAAAGTGCAGGTACCATAATATGACGTGAAATGAAAAGAACAGTCTTAAACCACTCCGATGGATTCAGAGTTAGAAAGGAAATAAGAAGAAGGGAGAACCAAGTAGAGACTTGAATAAGGAAAAAGAAGTAGCACAACAAAGCTTGTCAAAGATCATGTATACAGGTTCTTGGTCGCCATTGCTTATGTGATCAGTGAAATTCATGCACAAGTAAAGCAACATGCAACTGAGTACTTCCACCAGGTGAAGGGATTGTTTCAATCCTTGACGAATGCTGTGTTGGAAACCAGGGTGCCACAGACAGAGTCACTGCAATGGGTAGCTGAATAAAGTTTTGGACAAAAAAAATGGATTATTGCAATTATGTCGAAATCACTTTCAATAGGAGATGAAGCTCTTGATAGAACATTGAGGTAGTTTGAATTGATTAGCCTAGAATTCAACACATTACTGATGCACATAGTAACTCGATTACAAAAGGAGGTAAGTCGTGTGATCCAATATCACGAAGTGATAGTACAAGACCAGTTGGTCAAATAGCATGAGAAAATATCACAAACATAAGAAAAGATAGAGCGGATGAAGATAGAACAAGAAGAAATTTCAATTGAGAAGATAAATGAATTTGATGATAAGAAACGACTGAAGTAGGCAATCTCTGCTGCATGTGAGGAAATTTCAGACATCACCACAGATATGTTCGTAGAGGTGAAGGTATTGTGACTAGGACAAATAGTCTCCAACTTAAAGAAAGAGAAAGAGGAGTTGCAAGTGGGCCCCATACCAAGTGCACCTACAAAACAAATAATAGAGGCAAAGAGTAGAATCGATGAGGGAGTGACACAAATTGAGGAGATAGAGAAAGTACCCAACTCCAGAGCAGAAGTGACGACACAATTTTGGATGAGCGTTGTTCAAGATGAGCAACTGCAACAGTTAGGGACACAACTCAGTGAAGCAGAAGCACAGCTGACGGAATTACATGGATCACTCAAGACGATGCCCCCAATCACGTAGATGTACAAGGAAACATAATTAAAAACATTTAAATAACGATTTAACAAGGAGAGGGAAAGACACCAGTGAAGGACGGTACAGATGGATCAATTCCAGGAGGGCGTAGAAAAAACTGGAACTTAAATCTATGGAAGGTATTTCAAACACAAAGGAGGCACGAAAAAAAGTAGCACAGGTGTCTGAGGAGCAACCAACATAACACGAGGTCTAGGAATGTACAGCTCTAAGTGCAAAGGTCAAGGAAGATATTGAGTAGCTCCAGCAAGAGCATGACTGCTTTAAGGCCAAGTTGAACAAGCCAACTATGTCCAGCTGACATGGCTCAAGGATGAGCCACAAGTTTTTGTTTGGGGCCTGTTGGCAAGGGATTAGTTACATAAGGCACGAAAAAGAATATTTTGACAAGTGGAAAGTCGACTACGCAGGAGAAATTTACCAACAAGTATGGTCGGTTTGGTCACAAGTATTTAGAGTTGTTGGTCCTAAGTAGTTAGAGATTCGACTGGTGTGGATCATTTTGTAAAGGAGAAAGCCTATAAATAAAGTTATAAGTAGAGTCAATATATCATTAGATGATAATTTGATCAGTCGATAAGTAGGTTTTGAGTATGAACTATGATCTGTGGATGAATGGGGTTTTGGTCTGAGGCTTTTAACAAAGGGATGTATTTTGATCTTAGATGCTTAATACTACTGAAGATAAGTAGATCTGATGCATGATATTTGTTAAAGCACCCTGGATATTTGAACAACTATGCGAAAGAATACTAGTAATGAGAAAGTCCTCTTCCTTATGTAGAAACATGGTTCCTACCCCCCCTCAGACATATCGGGTGAGTTGGAATCTTCTTCACATGTGTTGCTGGATAGGGTAAAACCTGTCTCGGCCGATGTTTAGGGAGGTTGCGTAGATGGATGTCGACAGTCTTGTGGAGTGAACCCATGTTGACATAAGTGTGTCAACAATGATAAATCCTTATGGAATCCCATTTAAATTTTATGTATGACCATAAAAAAATTTATCAGTCCTGAAATTATTTCAATAAATAAGTTTACATCTCTAAAGTTATCTCAAAGACCCTCTCTAGAATTGCATAGAAATTGTCTAGTTTTCAATGAAATTTCAGTAATTGAACTTATACTCAGTGAATTTGAATTATTTCTATTCTTGAAGTTATTTAATACCTTAATGAACATCAAACATGTCTTATTTTGAAATTTTGAAATTCCTTGAGGTCATTTGGGAAGCCTTGAATCAAGACTAGGTGAGTTGTGCTAGAGAGATCCTAGTTAAACTTTGACTCCCAAAATATGATAAAATTTATATAAAACTATGAATTATACCTGTCCCATATCAAGTCTATATTTTTATTATGATTGGGTTCCTATTATCCTTGGATTATATTTCACCCTTGCTAATGCTTGAAACATAAATGGTCCCAACACATTGTGTAAAGGAAACTTAATATTGTGCAACTTTATTGATAACCTATGAATGAATTATGATCTGAATTATCTTTGATATATTGTGAGTAATTTTAATTATTTCTTTCATATCCATTACCCAAGTCTTTATGGACTTAAGTAAATCCTAACACTGTTTTGAATAAATCTAGTCAATCCTGGTCTATTTTTAGCACTTGGTCTTTAGTTTTTATGATTGAATCCTTATTTTAAAATTGGCATATCGTAAAGTATGGTTTGGGGATATTATAGTGGTATCATATAATGTTCCTCTAAAACTTCTTGGGTTTTCATTAATGACTTCCAAAAAAAATTCAGTTTCAAGGGGTAAATGTCCAGAAGAAGAAGAGGCCAATTAGATAGAAGGAAAGATCCAAGGAGAAAAAGACATGTCAAACATGGATGAAAAAGACATGTCAAACAAATTATTCTGAAAGGATTATAATATATATCTCATAATATCATTCATTCTTGACAAGAAACTAGAGATTTCTTGGTTAAGCAAATAGGAAACAAGGATGGAGAAGGGAGAAATAATGGCTTTGAACATGGTGAAAAGAAGAGTCCTGGTAGGTTTGTATTTCAAATATAAGGCCATACAATCACCTTGATGAATTCAAGGGTGAAATGAATATACACTCTCTCCCTACCATGCCCAAGTTTGTGGAGGAACATAAGGAGGAGCATGCAGTGAAGAATGAGTCAGTTGCTTCATGGGAAGATCGATATGTAGAGCACCAACCTTTAGTGAAGAATGCAGAAGAGATTTACCATTCAAATGGTTTTGTGAATCCTAATACAAGACAAATCCAAGTGGGATATTTCGAATTCCTACTAAAAATTTTGAGTTAAAAATGCTATTGGTAAGATCTCCTCTCCATACTTTGATGGTTCATCAAAGTGCACTACTAATCTTTGGATTCATAAATTAGATACCTATTTCTAGTTGAATCCTGTTGATGAGAGAGATGCTATCAATATTGATACTCTACACTTGTGGTGAAGTCAATTATTGGTGGTTTCATGGCATGAAGACTCTTGGACATGATCAAGTAACAACCTATGAATATTTCACTCGACTATTGGCTGAAAGATTTGAAAGGAAATACCCTAAGATCACTTTCTAAGAGCTAGCACATGTGAAGCATATTGGGACTCCTAAATCCTACATCTATGAGTTTCAAAATTTAGTTGTAATGGTCACTGATATATATGAATCTTGCTTGATCCTTTTTCTCATCGAAGGATTTGCATAACCCTTGAAAGGATTGGTGAAGGCCTATAGACCCTCTACCCTGCAAGAGGCACTGAATAGAACAAGAGACTTTCAAGATATTATTCCAAATACAAGATTCCATCCTATATCTACTGTTTTTTATCTATTCAATAATAAAATACCACCTATGAAAAGTACTTATGGAAATTTAAAGAGGGATAGCTTCTCCAAATATCAGGATGAATTGAGAGGAAGGAAGTTGTCTTTCACCTATCAAGAACCATGGGTTCCAAGACATGAGTGTGATAAAGGGAAAGTGCACTGTATTGGAGTAATTTTTAGAGAGTGAAGCCAAGGAGGAATAGGAAGAGGACCCAGTTGATGCAGAAGGAGCTTATGACATAGTAGATGAAGAACCTCCTCTGAGGTTAGAAAACTTATAGTATTGTTGGGAGTACCTTGCTTCCACACTCTCAGATTCGAAGGAGTGGCGCAAGGGAAATAAATTACTTTTTTGGTAGATGGAGGTGCTACACATAATTTCATTGATGCATCATGGTGGAAAGAAGGAAGCTTTCCATTGAAAAATTAGAAGGATTTATTATTATCATACCAAGTAACCACTCTTTAAAATTCTCTAGATGGATTCCTAAATTGCAAGTGACCATAGGAGATTACATTGTGATATATATATTTTATGTTGTGAATGTGGCTGATATTAATATGGTTTTTTGGCAGGGATAATTTTAAGGACACCCCCAAAATTTATATGTATAATAAATGGAAGAATCTCCATAATATATTGGAAAATTTGAAGGCTATTTTATCAATAATATAATATGTATATATAATTTTTTGGGCAATTAATCTTTAATTCTATTATAAAATCTTGTCGAATATTTCACTAAATTATAAGATATTGTAAAATATTGGTGAATATTTCACTAAATTATAAAATATTGTAAAAACTTGGTGAATCTTTCATCAAATTATAAAACCTTGTAACGTATTGGTGAATCATTTGCTAGGAAGACTCAACTTTTGATTTTGCAAATCACTAAGGTAGTGAAATATAAGAGTATGTACAAAATCTTGTCTCTCTCGACTCCTATACCCTCAACTGAGAAAATGCATGAATGAGGAGAGGAGGGATTTATTTATACATTACACAAGTAGTATTGGGTCACTCACAACTGGAGGTGTTGGTGAAACACAACTACACTAACTATATTCAGGGAAAGTGGGGACTCCACTTTTTATCTTGTCCATTAATGGTCCAACAGACATGTGGGGACCCAAATATTGTCATGCTGAAAAACTTATAGAATTGAACACTTTACAATATGGAGTAATAATGGCACCCACAAACTGTTATTACAACGTGAAGTATTATCGAGACCCAAAAACTTACTATAGTGTATGAGTTCCCAATTAGATTATTTTCCAAATCTCTCATTTTTAAGCTACATTCTAAGGAGAAATAACATTCTTATATGTTTACAGATACAAATGCCACTTTTTCCTTTCTTTTGTTAACAATCAAAATATGAATTATGTCATTTGATTTAGAATTTTTAGAGTTAGTTAGAAACTTGCAATGGTTATTAGAAAAAAAACATACACTAACAAGAATAGAAACCACATTAATTCATCATCATGCATATCATTAGAACTAAAGACTGTTTTTTCTCATATAAACTAAGGAGGTGTTTGTATCCATGTCCTTTAAAATTTTGAAAGCATGCAAAATGTGGTAAAATTGTTTTAACACCCTCATTGAATGCAAAGGACTATATATCAAATAGCATAATGTCTACATCTTAGGTCAAACATGCCTTGTACATATTATATAAAATCATGATGGAAATAAAGTATCATGTTCCATCTAAATAATATAGTTATCATACATAACTAGATCCATTTCTAGATGACGATAACAATTACACATCAAAACAAATCACCAAATTTTTTTTTACTTTTCAATGATGCTTACAAAGAACAAAATCCCGTAAAACAAGTACCGCACCCAACAAATTTAGGTCACAACTAAAATTGACAAACTTGGAAATACAAACAAAAGAATATTCCAGTCATGAACTTCTCAATACATATAAAAGAATCTACCAGAACGCTTTGGAAAACTCTATAAGAAGACAACCAACATAATGAACATTCCACTATAGCACCACCAATATAATTAGTATGCATTCATTTATATTACAGACATCCCAAACATCAACAATAAAAGACATAAAATATGAACATATACACTCTCATTAACGCCTTAGATCCAATAATAATTGCAGAGAACGATCCTAATAAAAGAAAATTTTAAACAATTGGATCAATATCAATTTGAACATATAAAAACCATGTGGTGTCTCTCCATCAAGAGTAGCATCCACTAACAACATATAAACGTCAGTCAATAGTTTATACATGAAAAGGAATAAAATAAATCATATCATTTTATATCTATAACACTTTCATGTAACCAATACTCCTATGATAGAATAAAACCCTAATAACATTGAATTGGCCAGCAGCATCAAAAGTTCCCTAGAATTCAACAAGACTTAAAAAGAATCCATGATAGAAAGCATTATAAAAGGTAAATTTACAATATAATAATCTATTGTAACTGTGGATTAAAAGCATAAAAAGCATGAAAAAAAGAATACCACGTTAATTATTTAATAAAAAGAATAATGCAAGTTTGTATTCTCTGATAAATTGCAGGTGTGGCATGCCCCTTCCAGACCCGAGATTTCGATAATGGAGAAGTTATGCGAAGATTAAAATGTTGAGAAAACTAAGAATGATAAATGGAATTTCATCAACCAGTTGCTTCACCATGTAAGAACAATGTGATGTGGGTGAACCATGAATCATTGTAGCCTTTATATAGAACAAAATATCCCCTGATTTTCCCTCCAATACTATAAATCAAGGGCTCAAAGAAGGTATCACATGAAATTGACTAAAAATACAGCTGGATGCAACCATATGCGTGAATTTCAAGGAAAAGGGAGGGAGGAATAACCCTTGGGAGTGTCCATTACTGAATATTGGGGGTGAAGGAATGATTTCACTATAATCTCTCTAGAAATTGGGGGCAAAGGAATGATTTCACTATAATTTCTCTCGAAATTGGGGGCAAAAGATAGATTGGAGGGAGAATTTTCTAGGGAAAAATCTTTTTTTTTTAAATTTTCCTCATTAATATATGGGATGCTATTCATTTTGGATTTATTTTTTTCTAATAAATACTGGGCGAATATATTTTAGCTTAAAGAAACCCTTTCCATATAAGAAAATAGCCCAGTAAATTTTTGTAACTCCCTTAATATATCCCATGGGTTATATATAGCCCCCAAAATTATCTGTGGTTTTGGGAGTGAAATGGTTGTACTCTAATGGGAAGCACACAATAGACTACCAATTTCCTGAAATGAGATTCAAAGATGTTGGTGGGAAGAACATAGTATTGGGAGGAGTCAATACCTACCCAAAACAAGTAGTGTATGCACATAGAATGAGATCCATTATGAGACATGGAGATATTGAAGGGGATGTGGAGTGCCTAGTTACTACTCAAGGTACCTCTTTGGAGATAATACAATATCCATAAGACATTTATAAGTTGCTTCGAAAGAATGAGAAGGTGTTTGGGGATATTCCTCATGGTAGGCCATGCGACTGGGGAGTTGAGTATAGAATTCAATTGGAGATAGGCACATCACATATCAAAGCACAAACCTACAAGCATACAGAAAGATTCAAGGTTGAGATAGAGAGAACCATTAAATAATTGATTGACTTAGGATTCATTAGACCAATCTCAAGTCCTTTTGCATCCTTTGCAGTTCTTGTCAAGAAGAAGGCTGGAACTATTCACACGTATATTGACTACAGAGCTCTCAACAAAAGGAAAATCAGTAATAGATATCCTATTCCCAAAATAGATAAACTAATTGATGAACTTCATGGAGCTAAGTATTTTTCAAAAATTGACCTTTTCTCTGGTTACCACCAAATATGGATGGAGGAGGAAGACATTCAAAAGATATCTTTTCGCTGTCACTATGGAAATTTTGAGTTCTTAGTCATGCCTTTTGGATTTTCTAATGGACCAGAAAATTTTCAATCATGGATGAACCGTATATTTAACAAACATCTCTGTAAGTTTTTTCTTGTTTTATTTAATGATATTTTGATCTATAGTAGGACCACTGAGGAAAATTTGTACCATTTGGAGGTTGTATTAACCATATTGGAAGATCAATCCTTATATGAAAAATTGTCCAAGTGTGAATTTGGGATGAATGAGATTCTCTATATTTTTTACGTGATTGGACAAGGAGTTAAGGTGCATATGGACAATACCTTATCCATTTTGGATTGGCCAAGTCTAAAAAACATCACTGAATGAAGAGGATTCATTGGATCATGTACTTACTATCGAAATTTTATTAATTTTTTTCCAAACTTTCATCCCCATTGATAGATCTTACCAATGAGGGATCTTTCAGCTGGTCAGAAGAAGTAGAGATAGAATTAAATAGAATTAAGGAGGTAATGAGTAGTTGTCCTGTTCTTACAGTTCCATATTTTTCTAAACCTTTTGTTCTTGAATGTGATGCCTTAGGAAATGAGATTGGAGTTGACTTAATGCAAAATAAGCTTCCCATAGATTTCTAAAGTAGGAAGTTGAAACCACATGAGAGGATTTATTTAATATATGATAAGGATATTTTGGCTATCACACATGCACTAGTTATGTTTATACAATATATGGTGGGGAGCAAGTTTGTCATCAAGACTAATCATAATAGTTTGAGACACTTTCTATCACAAAAGGAAATGAATGATAGAAAAAAAAGTGGGTAAGAAAATTCCAAGATTCTGATTTTGATATTGAATATAAGAAGGGACAGTTGAATGTGGTAGTTGATCCACTCTCTAGGAAACCAATACTTTCCTTAATGAAATTCCATGATGATTGGAAGTTACAACTAGAAACAGAGTATTCCAGAACCAGTTTCCATGTTTTTTATTTGATGGATTGATACCTGATGATACTTATCAGAACCTTAGTGATATAATCTATAATAAGGATAGAATTTTCTTGTCTCTAGAATCTACTTTAAAGAAGAAGATCCTAGAGGTTGCTCATAATGCGCCCCTAGCAGGACATTCGGGGTCCTTGAAAACATACTGAAAGGTGAGGGAAAGGTTCTCTTGGAAGGTCCTAAAGAAGGAAGTGATGGAGTATGTAAAAGAATGTGTGGCATTCCAACAAAACAAAGTGGAGCATACACATCCATCTAGTCTCCTACAACCTATTCCCCTTATGAAACAAAAATGGGAAAATGTATCTATGGATTTCATCATCGGACTTCCCTAAAGTAAAGGTAAATATTGTATTTTGTTGTGGTTGATTGACTAAGAAATTTTTCACTTTTTTATTATTTGTCACAACCATTATTACATCGAGCTAAGTGGATGCAATTTTCATCAAAGAAGTCTTCAAACTTCATGGCATGCCCAAGTTTATCATCGTGATAGAGATAACAAATTCACTAGCAACTTCTGGAAAGAGATGTTCAAGTTAGTGAGGACAATATTGGACATCAGTATAAGATACCATGCACATAATAATGGTCAAAAAAATAGGGTGAATAAATGGCTCTAAGGGCACCTCAGAAGTTATGTCACTTGCTAGAAGAAGACATGGACTACTGAGCTACATTTTGGAGAATTCTGCTATAACTTTACTTTTCATCTATCCATTGGAATGACACCATTCAAATAATTATATGGATATTTTTACCACATATTTCTAGATATGATATTTGGTGATTGCAAGACGCATTTTCAAGTGGCACAAAACCGATAGAAGGTGAATGCAAATAACTATAGAATGGAGCGGACCTTCCAAGAAGGTGATCCAATTTACTTGAGGTTGAAACCCCATAGGAAAACATTGTTGAAGTTAAAGGGAGCTTAAAATTTTCATCCAAGGTTCTATAACTCGAAGTGGCATATGAACTAGAATTTCCTTTAGAAAGTTTTTGGTGCTAGGAAAAGACAATTAGAATAATGATTGAAAAGATGAAGATTCTGGTTGCAAGATGAGGAAAATCCATGACAGAAGGAGCTATGAAAAAAGAGTAATAAACCAATCGAAAGGAAAAGTTTGACTTATTTTGGGAAAAGAGTTAATTAGACTAAAAGCTCGCTTTCAGTAATAAAGCATGATTGTACTTTTGGCCGATAGTGTATATTTCTAGATGTGACTGAATGTATTAAAATAGAAAGGTAGCATGTAGACTAACAATTGAGAGTTAGTCAACGGTTGGAATCAAGAAGTATAAAAGAAAAATAATTATAAAAGCACCAACCCAAGTTGTGTGGGGGTTGTATCAGTCAAAGGAAAGGAGAGGATTGATCTAGGATGTGTGTGGGTTGATCGATCATAGAGAGAGTTGCTTAGTCATAGTATCGATCCAGGCTATATATACGAGAGAGAGAGAGAGAGAGAGAGAGAGAGAGAGAGAGAGAGAGAGAGAGAGAGAGAGAGAGAGCATGATACGAGAGAAGAAGGTATGAATTTTAAAGAATATATAAATAAAAGTCTGCAAGCTGAGTGCACAGACCAAAGCTGCTAACCTATTTCTCATGCTAGATGAAGAGCAACTTTGTGGTTTTTTCCAGATGGGCTTCCACGATATATCTTGTATATGTGTATCTTTTATGTTTACTGTTTATGTCGAATGCATGTATTTCGTGAATGAGTTAATATGAATATGCCGCATAGCCTATGTTACACACATCTAATAAGTTGAATATATGCTAATGCTTTATGTTAATTACTGTAATATGTGTTGATGGATTAGAAGACAACTATCTTAAATAAATGAATGAAAACAAAAATATAATTTGTTGGCAAGGAGATCAAGTGCCCAAGGTGCAGCGAAGGAGATAGCGACAAGTGTCAAAGTGGATTGTGTAAGAGGAAGTTACTAACAAGTGTGGCTAGTCTGGTAGAAAGTAGTTAGAATTTTGGTCCAAGTTAGTTAGAAAGTTGGTTTATGTGGACCTTTTTGTAAAGGTGTAAGCCTATAAATAGAATTAGGAAGGTAGTTAGTAGATCATCCTATCTTTTATCGACAAATTAGAGAGGATATGAATGTAAGGATCTTGCCTTTTTGTGTATTTTCATAGATGAATGGGTTTTTGGTCAGAGGATTTCAACCAAGGATGTTTTGTGATCTGTTGAAGTTAATATGAGAATGATATTGATGTAGAAACTATTGTATTTTTTATGTTTTGTGATCTGTGATGTTTCCATGTTTTGAATGATGCAAAGTATTTATGTGTTTAATGATTTTCTGTATGTCGATATATTTGTTAAGTTAATTTGAATCATGATTGGTGTGATATTGGAACCTGATGCAAATGATGATAAGTAGATGGGATAAATGATATGTTAAAAATCCCGATCTATGAACTGTGTTACAATAGAATAAGGTTAAGTGTGCAAGTCCTCTTCCTTTATGCAAAAACATGGTTCCTACAACCCTCCCTCAAGTATCTCAGGTGAGACTACATCCTATTCACAAGTGTTGTTGGATAGGGTAAGACCTATTTAGGTTGGTGTTTAGGGAGATTGTGTCGAAGGGTGTCGACAGTGACAGAACCCCTATCAACTGAAGTGTGTCAACAAATGGTTCTATTTTTGATACCATAGTGTGAGGAAGAATAGGACATGTTTTGGCACCCAAAAAAACCATATATCCAAGACCGGTTCAATCAAAAGGACCAAGAGTTCGCAATAGAAGAAAACTAGAGCTCTAGACTGATAGCCGAAGAGTGGTTGGGAAGACATATTTACTCTGATATTCACAAAATTTTCTTTTTTGAGTTCCCAATAATCTTGTACGAGTGTTTGGCACAACAGAATTTCCAAAAAAGGAACTTTAAATGAGGTGAACCTACTTACTGGACCCCTGAACTGATCCAGCTACCGAAAATGGTAAACAACAAGGCATCAAGAAATGTTGAAGTGTGTCTCAACAACATTTTAGAAGGATATATTACTGAATTTTTTGTAGACATAGTAAAATCATATAGCGACGCAAAGAGGGAACTCTTCCACGAACCAAGAAGGAGGTTCCTACTATCGTTACAACTCTGGATTAAGATGCTCATTTGTGAAAAGGGTATATTGAAGATGAACTCCGACGAGTAAATATTTGGTGTGTGGAGGTTATGGGTACTACAGAGATGAGGGTTAGATGGAATGATATGGGGTAGATGGACCGGAGTTATGACGAGATTGTGATGGAAGCCAAGGAAGAGTGTGGTATTATGTGAAGTGGTGTGAGGTTCCAAAAATAGAAGAGGCAGAGGAATGAGGAGAGTCCTGGTGCGACTGGAACAAGAATATGTGAGAGGAGACCACAAGGAATTAAGTGACTCTACAGTGACAAAGGAGAATACTAGGCTATGCCTGAGCCCAAGGAAGAACCAACCCAAAGCAACAACGTACCTACAACTCCATGTAGTACGCCACATTCAGGAAGAAACACCAAATTATCACAAGACTGCCCTGTGTGTCACCACATGAGTAATAGTAGCTATATCAACAAATATTGAAAGAAGACCTAAAATAGCGAGGAACAATATAAAACTTGCCTTGTTCCATGGGAATAGAACTAAAGATCCCGAGTAGTATTGGTTTCTCTACGAAATAGTATGGACTGTGAAGCAAGTCTAAGAGGAAGACACGAAGAAAGGACAACTAGTGACAAAATTTTGAGGCTGAGAAGTGGATTGGTACATGAAGTTTGTATAGGTACTGACAGGGCATCAGCAAAATACCCTGGCATAGATCAGAACTAGGCTAATTAAAGAAATAAAAAATCCCAAATCTGAGTCGTAGTACTTTACTAACTTGAAGGAGATCAAGAAATATCTGAACAAATCTGTATGGGATTTTGATCAAAGGTTCAAAGCATTGATGGCCAAAGTTATCTTTGGAATGAGCGATGTGCAACACAAAGAATGGTTTATTGCAATATTGGTGCCTCACATCCTCATGCCACTAATGCAGCAGAAGATTGGGACACAAATCGAGGCTTTGGAAATTGCAATGAAGATGGAAGCTTCACTAGTAGGAGAGATAGGAGTTGGTATGAACCAGATCCAATCACAATTGGTGAATATTACTATTCAGTTGCAGGATATCAAGAAGGGAAAGGATATCCATGAAGAAGTATTGTGCACTCGATTTCATGCGGAAGGACATCATAATGATCAATGTTTAGACTTCCGCGAGTATTTGCAGGATGGAGCCTTGAATCCACTAAGTCAAGGCAGTCTACCATGGCGTCAAATCAGTCAGACTAGAGGACATCGATCTAAGGAATGCGTATATCTCCAAAAGGTTGTGTCAAAGAAGATGAATCTATTTTTCAATTTATGTCAATCAGTTGGACACGAAGAGAAGGATTGCAGAGCATGTGAATTGATCCAAGAAAGAACAATGGATAGGTATTTTATGAAAGGATAAGAACACCAACTAGCAGAAAGGTCGCAACCGCAGCAACAACAACCACAGTTTTCTCCGCTGCAACCATAGTACAACCATATGTAGTACAACCAATAACAACCATAGTATACTCAGCCACAGTATACTCAATCATAGTACACTCAACGAAATCCTAACCAGTAGCAGCAACATAACCAACCATAGTATCAACCACAAGGAGGATTCCAAGGACGATACCATAGAGGATGCAACAGAGGCTTCGGTCACGGAGGTATTATGAGATGAGGACGTGGACTAGTGATGTGTTATAATTTTGGAGTTTTTGGAAATTACCGAAGGGATTGTTTGAACCTACAGCCGTAATGTACGTATTACATTTTTGTAGATCACTATGTTAAAGACTTCTTGCAGTTGATTATGAAGTGGCAAGCCAAGAACCAGCCACATTCATATCCACAACCGAACCAGAATTTAAACTAGAATGTGAATCAAAATCAGAACTAAGGGCCAACTGTAGGAAAAATATCAGTGGAACCCAGGAATCAGCATGTAGATGTTGGATTCATAACTTGAGGAAGAGAAACGATGGGAGATGACGAACCACTCCCACAAATCCGACTGCCCCCCTGAAAGAAGGTCCAATTCAACGTTGACACTAAGAAAGGAACTTTCTTTGATATAAGAGACATACCAAACATAAACACTAGTAAGTTTCCTATCTATGAAATGCCACCTACTTTTGATTCAACGATTGTATCAGGACCATCGCTAAAGGTTGGAACATTTAAAAATTTCCTAGAAAGTTATCTAACGCTAGCGAAAGATCCAGATGCATTACCGAAAATAGCAAGTTTGTTGTACCGATAGGAGAAAGGGCGACAAGACCACAATGACAATTCTCTGTGCAAGAAGAAAACAAGAAGGGCAATGAGGATGAACGTCCAGATCATGGATTATGATGTTGAATCAGTCATCTTGGATCTAGGATTCGATGTAAATATATTTACGAAGAAGATGTGGAAAAGGATGGGGAAAGAACAGTTGGTTTTTTCTCCTGCACAACTGCGACTAGCAAATCAAGTTAGGGTATCTCCAAATGATAGAGTACCCCACTTACTTGTCGAGGTCGAAGGAATGAAGACATATGCATATTTATACGTCATTGAAATAGTTGATGACAATAGCTCATATCCCTCACTATTGGGGATAGGTTGGTCCAACGATAATCTGGTGGTTATCAAATTTAAGAAGAGAGTGATTATTTTTTAGAATCATGACATGTGATTCATTGCACCTTTGGATCCCAGTGAAGGATGAAGATATGTTGAACCAGTGAAAGACAAAGTTGTGGGAGGATGGGATAATGCTTATAACATATATGAAGACTACTTACATCCCACCACAGACGAGGATCTAGGCTGGAGAAGTTATAGCTTCGCATCATTAGACTCTGATGATGCACTGGATAATTGGAAAAATCAGTTGCATGAAGTATCGATCAGGAAGTGTGGGCGAATCACCCAATCACTGCATTGGGTTTCAACTGAAGTTGTTGAACTTAAAAAATATGAAGGACTACCTAATTTGGTTGAGTTTATTGATGAATTTGAGGAGAAAGTATCAAAACGTCAACGACTGTTGGCATTGAACGAAGCACTGAAGGCTACTTTGATGAGATGGTGGGAAACACATAAGAGCTCAATAGGATACTGGAAAAGATGTTGTAGACTAATGGAGGTTTGATTTGGAGAAACAAAACCATACCCAGGAATGAGATATGCCGAAAGGAAGGATCCCAATGATCCTTTGGTCGCATGCCGAAATGCATGGGTATTGAAGCCCAAGGAGGAATGGGTACATGCATTTGTTCATACATTGGATGAAATACCAAGGAGATGGTATATCTTAGTAGAACCACGAAGGGATATCATGACTTGGGAATAATTGATAATTGATTTCACTCATACTTTCAGTTTTGTAAGTCCGGATCTGACTATCCATAGCGCACTACAACACATCTGCAACATCATGTTGGAGATAGTTCCAGTGACATTACCAATGGGATCGTAGGATATCCCATCAAAAAAATTGATGGAATAATGCTACAATGTGACGAGTGAGCCAAACAAAGAGGATGATCCACAAAATATCAGCATCATAGAATTAGAAGGTAGTCGAGATATCGCGACACCAACAACACTGACCGATAAATTCTAACAACCACTCAAGATGTGAAAGGTCAATATTGGGATGATAGAGGACCCTAAGTTCACCAATATAGGAGATTACTGGGATGAGGAAACTATGGCGAAGATCACTGATCTATTACATGAGTTCCAGGATTTGTTTCCAATGAAGTTTGTTGAGATAAAAGGGGTTTCAGGTGACCTAGGAGAAATGAGAATTCCTTTAAATCCATATGTGAAACCTGTAAAACAATTTCCTTATTGATTGAATTCGGGATACAAGGAACGTTTGAAGGCTAAGCTCGATAGGATGCTGGATGCTGGAATCATCAAACCAGTGGAAGAGTCAGAATGGATCAATCCAATGGTTGTTCAAGACAAGAAGACAGGAGAAATCCAGATCTGTGTTGACCTTCAGAAGCTAAATGATGCATGTCTTCATGATCTGTTCCCAACACCATTCACCTTTGAAGTATTAGAAGGAGTCGAAGGACAAGAGGTGTATTCGTTTACAGATGGTTTTTCAGGTTACCACCAGACCAAAATTGTGAAGGTAGATCGACATAATACCACTTTTGTAACAGAGTGGGGCTGTTTTCAGTACATACTGATGCCATTTAGTCTCAAGAATGCCCCTATGATCTTCTCACAAATAGTTGTTGCTGCATTTAAGGACTTTATTCAGAAATTCTTGGCAATCTACATGGATTATTGGACTGTATATGGAATGATCAAAGACCACATTGCAAACCTTTGACTAATGTTGGAAATGTGTCGATATCACCAGATTTCGCTAAATATGAAGAAGTGTATATTTTGCACTCCATTTAGGATTTTTTTGGGACATATTGTCTGCAAGGAAGGTATGTTGGTCGATCCTGCCAAGATCACGATAATTGTAGACCTCCTAGCACCAACGATAATAAAGCAGTTAAGGGCCACGTTGGGCCACACAAGATATTATTGCAATTTCATAAGGGGCTACGCGGTGATTACAACACTACTGGAGAAACTATTAAAGAAAGATGCAAAGTTCGAATGGAAAGAAGAATTTCATAAAAGTATCGATATTTTAAAGCAAAACATGGTCGAATCACTGATACTAGTCTTCCTAGATTGGACGAAGGAGTTTCGTGTCCATGTCAATGCTTCATCAGTCACATTAGGAGTAATTTTGGCTCAACCAGGGGAAGGAGAGATTGATCACCCAATTGCATTTGCAAGTCAAAAGTTGTCCACTGTGGAAAGAAACTACACTACAATGGAAAGGAAAGGCTTGGTGATGGTCTACGCCCTACAAGAATTCTACCACTATCTATTGGGAGGACATTTCAAAATATTTTTGGATCACTCCGTGCTAAAGTACCCAGTGAATAATCCTATGTTGGGGGGGGGGATATGTCGATGGTTTCTACTTTTTCATGAATTTGATTTCAAGATTTTCCTAAAGCTAGGAAGGTTGAATGCATGACCTGATCATTTGTCCAGGATCGAGACAAATGAAGAACCAAGTAGCATTGAGGATGGCCTACCTGATGCGAAGTTGTTCAAGATTGGGATGATCGATAACCATTACAAGAAAATTAACCAGTTTTTGATGACAAACAATGCACCAGAAGATTTTACCACTAGTATGAAGAACCAACTGGTCATAAAAGCTACGGATTTTCAGCTAATCGTAGGACAGTTGTACAAAATGGGACCATATGAAATTCTGTGTTGGTATGTTCTACCACATGATCAGGAGAGGGTATTGGATGAGGCACATGCCAATATAGTTGGAGTACATTATGGAGGACATGAAACTTCCAGAAAGATACTCTAAGTTGGTTTATGGTGGCCAAAAATGCATAGTGATGCCACATACTATGAGAAAAGTTACAACGTTTGTCAAAGGACAGGGAATCCATCACGATGAGATGAGATGTCATTAGTACCTGAGGTGATGCTACAACCATTTGATAAATGGGAAGTGGATTTTTTGGGACCCATAAATCCTCTATGGAAACGAACGGGTGTGCGATATATCATATTGAGGACAAACGATTTGACACAATGGGTAGAAGCAACACCAGTGATGGATTGTACAGCTGCTATAGTAGCCAGATTCCTCTTCGACAATATAGTCACTCGGTTTGGTTGTCCCAAGATACTGATAAGAGACAAATGGAGCCACTCTATAAACTGCACGATTAGTGTAATTACAGAGGAATTTCAAATCTATTATAAGAAGAGCACTGCATATCACCCACAAGAGAATGGAACCATCGAAGTATTTAACAAGGTGCTAGAACATGCGCTAAATAAGGTCTGTAATACAAATAAAAAAGATTGGGATCTGAAAATACCTGTGATACAATGGGCTTATAGAACAACATGCAAGCGGTTGATAGGACAAATGTAATTCAAGCTTGTTTATGGCCAAGAAGTGGTAATGCAGATGGATTATCTTGTTCCCATCCCGTGCATCATGACAACGATAGGCATAAGTAATGAAGGAGTAATTGAATAAATATTAAATGAGTTGCTACAACTTGATAAAGATTGGTTTGTCACAGGAACCCATCGAAAAGTGGAAAAGGATCGACAAAAGGCATGGCATGACCACCAAGCGAAGACCAAGTATTTCCAGCATGGCGACATGGTTCTACTCTATGACAACAAGTTTGTGAAGCACCCAGGTAAGTTACAAATGAACTGGTTAGGACCTTATGTCATTCAATTCATCACTGACGGAGGTGCGGTACAATTGCAATAGTTAGATGGGAGATTAATAACAAAGTTAGTAAATGGAATCCCACTAAAACCATATTGGGACAGCCATGCGCGACACCATGATTGATAATCTGCGCAATGAGAAAAAAAATTGGGAGGGGGGGGGGGGGGGGGGTGTTAAAGATTTAGTAAGAAACATGAAATCACAACAAAAAGGATCGATGGCAAGGAAAATAAAGACAGATCATAGCAAAAATGGAGCTCGAAGATACCAAATGAAGTGCGATACAGTCAAATC
Organism: Pseudotsuga menziesii; assembly: GCA_001517045.1. Classification (NCBI taxonomy): domain Eukaryota; kingdom Viridiplantae; phylum Streptophyta; class Pinopsida; order Pinales; family Pinaceae; genus Pseudotsuga; species Pseudotsuga menziesii. The sequence goes on from LPNX010322092.1 coordinate 57,249, forward strand.
GGGTAATAAATGCAGCATTAAAACCAGATGAGAAATGATGCTAGTGGACGCGACGTGCATTTATGGAGCAACCAGACTGTTAGATTTGCAATATAGATGGTATATTCGATTAATCATTCATTTGATTTAGTTATGATGATCACAGTCCTTCGCATGGGTGCATGAAAGGCTATAAAAATGGACAAATGGGGCATGAATTGAATCATTGTAACGATTCTGAGAATTTGAGCATAGGAAAGAAAGTAGTGAAGAATGACAGTGTGAAGAGAGTTTGCAAGTGATAGTGCATATCATATCTAGTGGTAGAACCCCAAGGATCCCCACTGCTGAGTGTGCCAATTGTAGAGGAGCAACCGATAATCCAAGATGTGCTCTCGCGACCACCTAGGAAGAAGAGGGGCACAAACCGGTCGACCTCTCCACAGAGACGAACCAAGTCAACTAGGATTTCCACTAGGGAAACTGAGGTACAGGATGGCCCATCGACAACAAGATAATATTTTATGTTGATAAAATGGCCAACTACGGCCGACGTTCCAAGTTATAGACCACCATAAAGGACGGAAGCACCAGCTATGCGGATTAACAAGAACCAAAAGTACATTATTAATATTTCTGCCATACCGAAGGGGGTGCTGGTGACAACGAATATTTTTCTGCACATACAAAATCTCCAGTATAGCGATCATGACATTCTGGTTCTACCAAAATGTACTAAGAAACTCTACGCACCTCAAACGCATGGCAATGGAGGACATGCCACACAAGAACCAGTTGAATAGGCACGGGGGTTGCATAGGTCGGGCTTATTAGCTATCACTCATATGACACACTTTGGGTGATCAACAAAAGTAAACGGGTGCATCAAATAGTTATTGGAATTCTTCCATGAGGGTTTTCTATGCTTGACACCTAAATACCCATCACAGTTGACCTCATTTTGCAAATTACTGAATTTCCTAAGGAAGGCGTCGATCCCTCACAATACTTATGAGGGAAAGATAATGATAAATGACTTGCTATGAAGCTCAAAAATAAATACGACATGGTGCAAGACAAATGTGCGTATGTGGTCAACACTATCAATGAAAAAGTGGTTCGGGTTGCAACCAAGTTACTAACAATAAATATTGTGCACAAGAACATATCTAACCAATGTACCACAAGAGTAATTTTATGCATAGAGAAATGCGTCGAGGGTGTTCAAATGAATTGGGAATTTTCTTACTGAATGAGTTGATGGAAGATGTCACATTTGCACAGGATGGAAAACACCCATTCACATATTCCTTGTTTTTAATCTTGATTGCATTAGTGGGATGGATGAAGCCTAAATACTACCAAGGCATGGAAGTTGATGCAGTGAACACTTGTAAGGGAGCGAGGTATCAAAACCTCTGGGCGATTGCGGACAAAGCAAGGAAAAGAAGCTGCAATGTTCAGTTCTACTTATACTTAGACGATCTCTAGTACATCACAGTGCAGGTTCTGTGACTTACAGAAGAAACTACGACCAAGTACAAATGAATAATAAGATTTGCGATAGGTCCACATGTCATGCACCTTCAGACGAGGCATGACGAGGAGCCCTAGTGGCTCACAACATAGTTCAAAATTACAGACAAAGAGCTCAATTCCATCATGGAGGAATGGTCATTAGCATGGAAGGTACCGGTACACATGGAGGATCTATCCGACAAAGAAGTGAAAGTGCGACCAAGAATCCCAAAGGAGCAAATACAGGTACTCGATTCTGATGAAGAGTCCCAGGAAGAGTCGTCCATAACTCTGACTGATTTGGAGTTGGAAAGGAAGCAAGAAGTAGGAAGAACCAAGAATAGGTTTGAGCAGGGAGAGGAAAGCAGTACAACAAAGCTGGTCGATGATCAGGTGAGCCAGATATTGGCCGTCATCAATACCGAAACAAGTGAGAGTCAGGAATAGGTCAAACAACATGCAACATAGTACTTTCATCAGGTAAAGGGCTTGTTGCAGTCATTAACGAATGTGGTGTTGGAAACTAGAGTACCCCAAACAGATTCGCTATAGAGGGAAGCTAAAGAAAGCATTTTCCAGACAACACATATAGTTGTCATTCCACCAAAAGTAGTTTTGACGGACGATGAAGCTCTTGATACCGCATTTAGGAAATTTGATGTGATCACTCTAGATATCAATGAATTTCCTATGCACATAGTAACTATACTACAAAAGGAGGAAAGCCATGAGATCCAAGATTGAGAGGGGATTATCCATGACCAGTTGGCTAAATCACGTGAGTAGATAATGCAAGATGAAGTTAAGATGGTGTGGATGAAGGCAGAATAGGAAGGAATTGCAGTTGAGAAGACAAAGGAATTTGATGCCAAACAGTGACTAGAGTGGGAAATCTACGTTGCATGTGAAGACATTGCATATATTACTACGAAGATGTTCATTGAAGCAAAAATACTATGACTGGGACAGATAGTTGCTAATTTAAAGAAGGAAAACAAGGAACTGCAAGCGTGCACCATATTGAGTACACCTCCATAAATGATAGAGGAGCATAGAAGTAGAATCGATGAAGCAATGACACATATTGAGGAGATAGTGACAACAAATAAATCCGTTGTAGAGGAGACGATGGAATTTTGGACAAGCGTCATCCAAGATGATCAACTAAAATAGCTAGGGACACAAATTAGTGAAGCCGGAGGACAACTGATGGAATTGCATGGATCACTTAATATGATGCCCCCAATTGCGCAGATTTCCAATGCCACCAAACTAAGAGCATTACAACAACGAGTGAAAAAATAAATGGAAAGACACTAGCGAAGGATGGCGCAACTAGATCAATTCCAAGAGGATGCAGAACAACTAGCACTTCAGTCCATGGCAGGTACTATGCACACAAAGGGAGCATGATCAAAAGTGGAACATATGTCGGATGAACACCAAACAGAGCAAGATGTCGAAGAGTGCACAACACTAAGTGCTAATTCCAAGGAAGAAATTGACCAGCTATAGCAAGTGCATGACAAATTCGAGGCCAAGTTGAATGCACTCGCTGTATCAAGCTGATGTGGCTCGAGGACGAGACGCAAGTTTTTGTTGGGGGCCTATTGAAAAGGATATCAAGTACTAAAGGTGCGACAAAGGAGATAGCAAGTGTCAAAGTGAATTGCGCAAGAGGAAGTTACTAACAAGTGTGGTCAGTCTGGTCGAAAGTAGTTATAATTTTGTTCCAAGTTAGTTAGAAAGTCATATTATGTGGACCTTTTTGTAAAGGCACAAGCCTATGAATAGAATTAGGAAGGCAGTTAGTAGATCATCCTATCTTTTACCAATAGATCGAAGATTCTATGAATGTAAGGATCTTGTCTTTCTGGGTATTTTCGTGGATGAATAGGTTTTTGTCCTGAGAATTTCTACCAAGGATGTTTTGTGATATGTTGAAGTTAATATGAGAAGGATATTGATGCAGAAACTCTTGTCTTTTTTATGTTTTGCGATCTGTGATGTTTCCATGTTTTGGATGATGTGAACTCTTTATGTGTTTAATGAGTTTCCATGCTAATCTACAAATCTAACACACTTTCATAAATAAATAAACTTGAATTCAAATTAAATCTACATAAATAAATGAATCAAAGTAAAATGCATACTATGCAAAGCAATAAAAAGAAGTTAGTCTAATTACAAATTACGAAAGTGAAAGAACTACTATCTACATCAACAAAAGAGAAATAAATTAAAGAATTACAATCTAAAGTACAAAAGAGATAAAAGTAAATATAATTTGTATTCCATCACAAATTGGACTTGTTTCTCTAAGAGTCCTCCCCTTGGAATGGAGATGGAACTCTTATTTATATATGAATTTTCCATAATAAATAATAAACGAAGATCCAAAATATCCTCACCAAATTACTCATAAATTGGATCTCAAAATCAACTCAAATCTAATCCCAAATCCTTTGCTAACCTTCATGCTATTTAGGATGCATTTGAAGTCAAATTCGAATTTATATATTTGAGTCATCATAACATGCCCAAAACTCATCCTAAGTGACTCCTAATAGCATTTAACTTGTTGGGTCCATCATAAATTAGATGGAGGTCTTCAAATCTTTGTAAATAAACCAAATATGCATTCTCATCCAACACCAAATTGTCCCTTTTATCTTCAAATAATTTAACATCATAATTTTATACATATAAGAAGAATAGAAATAATGGATTTATAAAAATCCACCATCCCTAATGAATATTTTCCTCTCAAGGATAATTTTAAGAATACCCTTGAAATTTATATGTATAATAAATGGGCGAATCTCCCCAATATAGGAAAAATTGAAGGATATTTTATCCATAATATAATATGTATATAAAAAAATTTGAAATTTTTTTTATTATATTATAGAATCTTGTAAAATCTTGGCGAAACTTTCACTAAACTATAAGATATTGTAAAATCTTGGCGAATATTTTACTGAATTATAAAATATTGTAAAAACTTGGGAAAACTTTCATCAAATTATAAAATCTTTTAATGTATTGGTGGATCTTTTTCTAGGAAGTCTTAACTTTTGATTCTGCAAATTAATAAGGTAGTGCAATAAAATGTCATATACCAGAGCTTGAATCTCTCAAATCCTAGACGCTCAAATGAACAAATGCATGAATGAGTAGATTATGGATTTATTTATACATTTCACAAGTAGGATTGGGTCACTCGCAACTGTAGGTGTTGGGTAAGCACAACTACACTAACTAGATTCAGGGAAAGTGGGGACTCCACTTTTTATCTCGTCCCTTAATGGTCCAACGAACATGTGGGTACCCAAATCTTGACATACCAACAAACTGATAGAATTGAACACTTTACAATGTGGAGTGATTATGGCACCCACAAACCATTATTATAACATGGAGTATTGATGAGACCCACAATCTTAATATAGTATATGAATTCCCTATTAACTTATTTTCCAAATCTCTCATTTTTAAGCTACCCTTTAATAAAAAATAACCCTCTTATCTGTTTATGGATACGAATGCCACTTTTTCCTTTCTTTTGTTGACAATCAAAATATGAATTATGTCATTTGATTTAGAATTTTTAGAGCTAGTTAGAAACTTGCAATGGTTATTATAAATAAGAACATACACTAACAAGAATAGAAAGCACAGTAATGCATCATCACACATATTATTAAAACTACTCTATTAAAGAATACTTTTTTTTCAGATAAACTATGGAGGTGTCTGTATCCATGTCCTCGAAATTTTTGAAATTTTTGAAAGCATGTAAAATGTGGTAAAATTGTTTTATCACCCTCATTGAATGAAAAAGACTAGATATCAAATAGCATAACTTATACATCCTGGGTCAAACATGCGTTGTACATATTATAAACAATCATGATGGAAATGAAGTATCGTGTTCTAGCTAAATCATACATTTATCATACATAACTAGAGCCATTTCTGGATGATGATAGAAACTACACATAAAAAAATCACCAAAAAACATTTTATTGCTTAATGACCCTTACAAAAAAAAATATCGTAAAACAAGTACTGAACCCAACAAATTTAGGTCACAAATAAAATTGACGAACTTTGCAATACGAATAAAAAAATCTACGAGTCACAAACTTCTCAATACAAATAAAAGAATCTACAAGTGCGCTTTGGACAACTCTACAAGAAGACAACCAAAATAATGACCATTCCATTATAGCACCGCCAATATAATCATCGTGCATTCATTTATATTACAAAAATCCAAAAAATAAACAATAATAAACATAAAATATGAACATATACACTCTCATTAATGCCTTAGATCCAATAATAATTGTAGAGCAAGATCCTAATTAAAGCACATTTTAAACAACTGGGTCAAATTCAGTTTGTATATATAAAAACCATGTGCTCCATCAAGAGTAGCATCTACTCACAACATATAAATGTCAGTTGATAGTTTAAACATGAAAATGCATAAAATAAATCATATCTTTTGATCTCTATAATAGTTTCACAAAACAATGAGTCAATCTTTTTCGAGCAAGCGATGAATGGAAGGATGCGGCTCTACTCTGTGGCTAGGGTTTCCCTAGCCACCTCCTCTCGTCGAGCATATCCTCTCTTTCCTGCTGCGTTTTTCTGCTGTCGCATTGGGTCTGTGGGTTTGGCTCTTCCTGGTGGCTCAAGGCTTCCTGGTTATGGTTTCTCATGACCAGATCCTAGCCTTCAAGGCCTTAGTTCAAGCGGTCGCTCCTCCGACAGCCTCTCAGGCCCCCTCCAAGTTCGTGAAGAATATAGATGAGATCCCCTCTCTATATATCTCTCCTTTGAATCCATGTCAGAAAGCACTCATCCTCTCAGAGAAATCTCTCGTTGGTACGTTTACAGGGTTGTGGCCCAGCCCTAAGGTGGTGGAGCTCTGGATTGCAGAACATTGGAACCCTATTTTACAAGGACAAGTCTCTCTCTTTGCAGCTGGTAGGGGGTATTTTGTTTTCCTATTTCTAAATAAATAAGAATGAGATATACTCTTCTAATCATGCCCTTTCTTTATGGGATCGAGAGGGTTGTTTTTAGATCCTTGGAATCTGGGGTTTAACCCAGAAGCAGAGATTACAACTGCTCCAGTATGGGTAAGACTGCCAAACCTCCCACTTCATCTTTGGGGAAAAAACACTCTTGTGGACATCGGTAATAATCTAGGGCGCTACCTAGATAGTGCAGATCCAAAAGGGGGTCAGTTCAGATGTGCCCGCATTTGCATAGAGGTAAATCTAGAAAAAGGGCTTTTGGAGGCCCTAAAGCTTACTTTGGGAGATTGGAGTCACATCCAAGAACTAGACTATGAGCAGATTCCATGGAAAATGAAACTTTTTCCATGTATACAGCCACTTCGCCAAAATTTTCCCCAAGCTTGCAGAATCATAGAAAACAACAACTCCTCCCACTCCCAAATATACAGAGTTCCAAACGGTCATCAATAAATGATGACCCCCTCGAAGACAGTTCTTTCCTCAAGCCTCACAGCATAAGGGCTAATCTCAAGATCTGACTCCTCTCGCAGAATCTCCTCTGATGGAAAATAAAAATAGCTTTGAAGTTTTGCAAGAAGTTGAAGATCAAGAATTGGAAGTAGCAGATGACTAGGTGCAGGCCATGCCCCCTGGCCCCTCGAAGACAGTTCTTGCTGCTCCTTTCGTAAAAGAATATTCTCGAGGACCTGCTCCTCCTAATCCCCCCCAAGCGTTAGGTCACGAGGCTCCAACCCAAGTAGGATTGGCATCCTTAGTCCCTTCATGTTTGAGGGAAAATCTGATTCTAAAGACTTTACAGCCCCTTCTCCCCCCCTCACCAGAGGGTGAAATACCAACAAAGAACGCAGGGAAACGGAAGCGTCCTCAAACATTTTGTCGCTCTCCCAGAAGTAATTGGACCCTTTCATTAAGGGGAATCTCACGTCTCCTTCCATTTAATGCTTTGCTTCTGCACTTTTCTCTGCTCACAATTCATGAGAGTTTACTCTTTTAAGCATTCATTTTTTTCTCGAAAAATCTCTAGAAGCAAGTGGGATATTTCTCCCAAAGTATTCATAAGAAGGCTGACAATACTTTTAGAAGTCATTAGCCCTCTTTTATCTGAACTCACCCCTTTGTAAGCTTGGCTGGGCTACATCCTTTTTAAACTAATACAATTTTTATCCGTTTCTGTTAAAAAAAAATAGTTTCATAAAACAATACTCCTAGGAAACCCTTATAACACCGAATGAGCCCTAAGAATCAAGAGTGCCCTAGAATTCAATAAGCCTCAAAAAGAATCCATGCTATTAAAATCATGATAACAAGTAAATGTAAAATATAATAATCTATTGAAGCTGTGGATACAAAGCATAAATTTTTTGATAAAAAACTATACCATGTTAACTATTAGATGAAAAGTGTGATGTGAGTTTGCGTTTTCTGATAAATTACATGTGTCACATGCCCCTTCAAGAATTGATCTTTCTACAATGGAGATGTTATGTGAATACTAAAAAGTCGAGAAATTTAAGAATGAAAAGTGGAATCGCATGAATGATAACCTTCACCCTACAAGCACATTATGATGTGGGTGAACCATGAATACTGTAGCGTATAAATAGAAAAAATAGCCCCTGATTTTCCCTCCAAAATTGGAAATCAAGTGTTGAAAGAAGGTATCACATGAAATTGACTAAAAATATAGGTAAATGCAACCATATGCCTAAATTACAAGGAAAATGGAGGAAAAAATAACCCTTGGGAGCCTCCATGATTGAAAATTGGGGGCAAAAGAGTGATTTCACTAGATTTTATCTAGAAATTGGGGGCGAAAGATAGATTGGAAGGAGATTTTGCTAGGGCGAAAAATAGTTTTTTTTTTCATTTTCCTCATTAATATACACGAGGCTATTGAGTTTGGATTTATTTTTTTTCTAATAAATATTGGGAGAATATATTTTAGCTAAAAAACCCTTTCCATATAAGAAAATAGCCTACTAAATTTTGTAACCCCCTTAATATATCCCATGGGATATATATAGCCCTAAAATTAATCATGGTTCCTCCATAGTGGTTTCGTGGAGTAGCAGCAATAGTAACAACATGAGTAAGAACAGTAGTAATGACTTACTAATCCATCATATAAAAATATCAAGTATCCACTTTCATAGATATTCAACCATATGAGTTGCGACAAATATCCTGGAGTAACAACAACTGGCCTAGAGCTGGTTTTACAAAAATCATCAAACTCATCCATGTTTCAAATATAAGTGCAAAATATATTCAAATTTTCCAAAGTTTAATCATAATTCACATGAAATACTAATGAAATGAAAATGGAAACCGCCTTAGGTATAAATCCCGCAAATAAGCATAAAAATGGATTAATAAGCATTAATACAAGGCCATGGGAATGCAAGAAGGGATTAAAAGTAGAGAAAAAGTAGTGTAAAATAGGGATATTTCCATGACCCAATAGAGCTTGAGAAATCTTTTCACAAGTCATCCTACCAAATGGTAGATAGGGTAGAACAATTGCTTGTAGATTATCGAGTGAGGGTGACAAAGAAGGAGAAGAAAAAGAAGAGGACAAAGCTTCAGTAAATCAAGAATATGGGAGTGCTCCTCCTAAACCCCCATCTCCATCTTCAAGTTTGGGCTTCTCTTCTTCCTCCTCCTCTCATCATTCTAGTTTTCATCAGAAAAATAATTCTAAAAGAACATTGTTGAAGCTTGATGTAAATTTTGATTTGCCCATGTTTAATGGAGAATGCAATGCAAAGAAACTTAGCAATTGGATAATACAGATCGAGGTTTATTTTCATGTGCAATATATTGAAGAAGAAGATATGAAGGTGCAATTGGCATCTCTTCGGCTATCTGGAACCGCTCTCGTATGGTGGGAGAGGAAGATTGAAAAATGTATCAAGAAAAATGGTAAACTTCTCTCCTCATAGTCTGAATTTACTTCTACATTGAGAAAACAATTTTACCCATTGGTTTACATTTAAAAGGCTATGATGGAATGGTGAAATTTGAGGGTAAGTAAGGGTCAAAATGTTCAATATTTCACAAAAGAATTTAGAAATAAGGCCCTTTAATTTAATTTTTCTTTCAATACTTCAGAAACTTTGATGAAATACATTGATGCACATCCCAACTATATTCGCCATACCGTTGTTGTTGTTGAATACTACTAATATGTATGAAGCAAGTGTGCAAGACACACACATTGAAAGTAGGGGAAAATATGTACAAGATGAAAATCCATTCAAGAACAGAGAAAACCATTCCCAAGAAAAGGAAAAGTGAAAGAGAACAACTACAACAAAGAGAGATAAGAAAGCGCTCCATTGCACTCATTGTGAGGTTGATGGACATGATGAGGAGCATTGTCGGAAGAAGCATCGAGAATTAAGAATGAATAAATTTGGTGGCAAGGAGACGTAGAATATTGTTGCTACAACTCAACAAGACTTGGTATCTGATTCAAAATATGAAGAGTTGATCATTGTGCCATGGTCTACAAGGTAAAATTTCCTTTCATTGTAGTTCAATTTCTACATGCATCTCATGATTATCAAATAATAAGGAGTGAATTATTTCACACAAGAGTTGTTGAAAAACATACAAAGATCAAAACACTATTTGATATAGTCTCATAAGTCAATTTGATTTCTGAAAATATTGTGAAGAAGTTAGGACTAACCACAACACCTCATACCAAAACTTACCCTCTAGGTTGGGTGCATGAAAATACAAAACTTCAAGTTACCAAATAGTGTAGAGTAAGGTTTGTTATTGGTTCTAAACTATTAGATGAGGATTATTTGGATGTATGTGGCATTGTACTTGGGAGTCCTTATATTTATGATAGAAAATATATCTTCTTCTGACATGAGAACAAATACCATATCACAAAGGAAGGGGTGGAATATATTGTTAGAGATCATGGCATGAAGGATAACTCATCACTTGTTAGTATAGGTTCAATGAATAGAATTGTGAATGCTAACAAGAATCTTGTGGTTACATCCATAAAAGAAAAAGGTCATGATACATCTAACGATGGTTTTGATCCTTCTTTTAAAAATGAAGTGCTTGAAAGGGGCTAAGCCTCTCAATGGGGAGGAAATAAACCACAATATTTCCACACATGGGAAGGGACAATTAGTGTAGGAACATTGTTGGCATTACCAATCCTTTAGCAACCATTCAAGATTGATACCATGAGAAATGGCATGCTTTTTAGTCATCCTATTTTTGTACCTATTGTTTTGAATAATGTTTCTTTAGTTCATGTTAGAAAATATGTTATTGATGAGGTATTAAAGGATATATTTCAGGGGCTAATCCATGGTATGTAGGTGAATATATTTTGTTTGCAGGAAAAGCTACTCTACCATTAAGTAAAATGTTATGTCCCTACCATTGACATGCATGTAATTGGAGAAGCTTTCAATCATCTTTTATTTGGGAATTTTGATACAATTGTATGGCATATGTTTGTTCCTTGGATGAAAATGATTGTAACCATAAATGTAAATGGGTGTGTGTTGTGTATTTTTTATCCCACTAATACAAAATTGAGGTTGTACTCACCACTACCTAATGTTTCTCTTCCTTAGGAGACTTTCTCCATGGATTTTGTAAGAAGGTTTTCTATTTAAAAAATGATTCATGAGGTGGATAGTGTCATGTGTAACTCGATTCAATGTAAAAATTAGATCATTATTGAGAAAATTGCTCATCCTTCTTTCAGCATGTAAGGGTCCACTTCGGAATCTCCAAAAGCCTATGGAGAATGATGGACACTAAGATGAAGAATAATATTGCTTTCCATCCATAGATAAACACAGAGAAAAACATGGCATACATGACATTGGTTCAAGGTTCCTACAACAAACAAAGAAATGAAGGAAAAGCCTGCATGTCCATTCAAGAATTTTAGGTACACCAATTAGTTCGAGAGAAGAAGGAAGAGATTGTCACTCTCCTAGTAAATCATGGTTGATTTAGAAGTGGAAAGTGAGCGAGCATTCCCTGACCTATTTTTTGACTGATAATGCTTTTGGAGGCCCAAAATCCTTTTAATGGGGAGGAATGGTCCAGAAGGATCTCCAAAGGGTAAAAATTTCAAAACTCAACAAAACTCGACAAGAAGGGCACCACCACATAGAGCTCCTCGAGATGTTTTTGGCAGCATTCGTTTCACCTCAAATGGAATTCAAACGTGAAATTTATTCAACTCTGGAATTTCGACATAACAATATTTTGTGTGTGCAAAATAGGGAAAAAAGGGGGTGCAACGTGGCACCACTAAAAGGGTGACACATGTCATCCATATAGGTGTACGGTAATTATGTGGAACCCCCACATGGAACCACATGCTAGGTGATGTGGAAGTATGATCCTGATTTGGCGATCTAGTTGGCAGTAAGGTGGACCAATCTAGAGTCGCCATGTGGTAGTCCCGATTGGCCACCATTGGGTTCAACTCACAAAAAAAATGGGTTATGAGGCCTACAGGGATTGAAATTGTGACATCCATTAGGCCAACCCAATTCCCTAACCAAAATCACTACATGTGTTGCTTGATGGATGGAAGGAATTCCATTTGATTTATATTGGCAAGCATTGGGGGATGGGGCCAGCTAGCTAGTGCCTAAATCCAATCATCAGACCGACCAACCATGAAACGGTTGTGGAAAAAGTTCAAATATGGACCACCAACATACATACATACATACATACATACATATATATATATATACATATATATATACATATATATATATACATATATATATACATATACATATATATATACATATATATATACACACACACACATA
>LPNX010322092.1:70334-97504 GCA_001517045.1 Pseudotsuga menziesii
CCCACAAATGTGGGATCCTGTGGGCTTGATCTGGGTCTATTTCCACCCATTACAATGAACTAATCACTATTCCAATGGGACTGACATTAGTAAGTTCGTTTTCCCCCCTCTATTTAATATGACCCATTACTAGCGCCAAGGGAGGGATCACATGCTCAGAGCGCCTGGAGGTCAAGTTAGAGCATGCAGGAGGTTGAAGAGGGGATGATTCTCAAGGAATATGGATACATTTATCGTGGTATAGATCCATACAACTATACAGATTTATGTGGGCATGCTATATGAGGCAGAGAATCCAAGAGGAAGCATGGGTTGAAGGTGGCATTTTATAGTCAACTTTATACTCTTTTTTCATGATTTTTCACTACGAGTCCATTTGTGCAGTCTATTTTTTAATATGAGTAGAATATTTTCAGGTCCTCTCCATATTTGAGGTATCATGTTATGTTTTTCCTTGTATTTTCCATTTTGTTGAGAATTATAAAAATGATTCCCATTGCAAAAGCAGTACTGGAGATGTAGTCCTTACTGGAATAACTGTGTTATCAAATTCGTGTGTTCATTTGTTTATGGTGTGCTATTCTTTTGGACTCTCTTCACTATTATGCACAAGTTTATGATTTCCATGCTCGTTTTAAATAGATCCATGATAATTCTAGAACACAAAGATCATGGATTAGTAGGCCTACCATGTGGCACCCTCCTACAACTTTTGTTTGTTCCATAAAAACTTCAGAAGGGCATATATTCCTCGTAAAACATTTGTTTGAGGTAATTAAAGCACCATTGTAAATATCTCATTATGATATATGAAATGGTTTTTTTTCTAATGGTATTGAAGAAAATTTAGTGTTTAGCTTTCTCAGATCCACCTGGATCATTCCTCCCCACTAGAAGAACTTTTGGACCTCCAAAGTATGGATCTACTCAGCTACTCTATGATGATAAATATCCATAAATTTTCTAGTCTCTATCCATATTGTTGAACTTCATTACATCCTATTCGACTGCAATGTCTATGAGGACTGATAACAACATCCTCGTCAACTGCCATTCCCGCAAGACTGACATCAACATCCCCTAAATGGCATGTGATATCTATCTTGTATTTCCATATTGGAACTAGATTTCATCCTTGGATATCCATATTGGAGATCTATCTTGGCTCTCCATATTGGATCTTCATCGTGGATCTTCCACTTTATATATCCATATTGGATCTCCTTCTTGGATCCCCATATTATATCTCCATATCAGATTTTATATCCATCCTAGATATCCATCTCGGATTTTATCTCCATATTGGACCCCTATCTCGTTTCCCCATATTGGAGGTTGATTCTCGAACTCTCTTTGCTTCTGCACATTCTCAGAAAAGGATAAAAACTATGTTGTATATCAAGTGATGTTATATCAGGTCACCAATTTTACCTTCTTTGGTGACACCACTTCAGTTTGATGCCACCTCATCTCACATACATGTTAATTATTCCCACTAACATGTTTGTTGCTTCTTCCTAATTTAAAACTATTTTCTAGAGAAAATTTTCCAATGAAGTTCCTCTTTACCCATCTTTCCAACTGTTATAAGAATGGTAAGCACAATATGCTATCCATAACCAATCATGCAAAAATGATATCCATTTCTTACCAAGCAATTCTAATGGATTTCCTTCTTTAGGCTCCTCCTTCTCAATAAGTTCTTTGGATGATTGTACTTATTCATGAGCTACATCTTATATTGTAGGTGCTTTATCAACTCTTTCATTAGATACCTTTGTCTATGTGGATAGTTGTACAACTTTCCTCCAATTCTTTCCAGGTGCTTGCAAAACTTTTTTTCCCTGCTTTGGACGAAGCTACAGATGAACTTTCCATCATTTGTCAATATAATGGACACTCATATTACAGTGAGTGTCACATAGTTGTTTCTCTTGGACAATAGACCTTCCTTTCCATTCTCCACTTTTGGATTCAGAGAGTGGTCTTTACACCTTGTCTTATTCCTTTTATGGTTGACTTTGTCACAACAATACTGAGGATAAACTGATTTGACCCCTCTCTTGAAATATAACGGTGTAGGGGAATGCTTCCAAAGCATCTATTTATTCAATGCTTTTGAAGAACTCTCCAACATCCTCTTTACTGTATCCCAAACCTGCAAATTGAGGCCTTTTACCAACTCTAGTAGTTGAGTAATTCCTTGGCCATTAATTCCAAGTCCTCCTTCTTTATAACACATCTTGGTTAGCATCTTAAAACCAATACCTCTAATGTGCTTCTCAAATGCACCAAAAGAAGAATCTACATCTTGATGGGGTGAGAGAGAATGTGATGAATCACTTACAGTGCATACCTCAGTCTAGTTTCTACATTTGTGGTAGAATATGGTCTTCTTCGCATAGTAGACTCTTCATCACTATTATAAAACTTCACCAAATATCATCCCTAGCTTGCAACTACGATTGCAACTCTTGAAATTTGGCTTGCAGCTCTTTCTTCTCGTATTTGGAGGACTACAATCTTCTCCTTAATTCAAAATTATCTTCCTGAAATTGATATCTTATGTCTTCAGCTCTCAGAGTATTTCTCTCTTCAAGATGTTACCCATGATTGTCCTTCTGCACCTGACTTGGAGTTGTTTTCCTTTACCAAACTTTAGTTTGGCTCTCGTAAGCATCCACCTGTCAAACCTACTCTGATACCTCTTGATTTGAAAGTGGATAGTTGGTTTTGATTTCACTTGATCCAATTAGCTACATCAATCCACTTTCCTTAAAACCAAGAATCTTTTATTGATAGTGCACTTCACATGAAAGTGAACTTAACCAAACTTCTTCAACTTGCATAACGGAAATGCACAAGTAATTGCAGAAATATTAAGAGAATAGGATATGAACACCATAACAAATTTGATAACATAGTTAACCAAACCTCCTAGCTACATCTTCGGGCCCACTTTCAATTAGATTGTTCTATTATAATGCTCAAATCATAACAACTACAATGGTGACCTAAAATACAATTTTTGGAGACACACTCCAAATACATGGCTTAAATGCACAGATGTATGTCATCGTTGAGATGCTCTCGAAAAACCAAGAAGAACAAGTATAAACTCAACCATTATTAGACACAATGCTCAAAGACCCCCTTTGGAACATACATATTAAGACAATTCCTTGCAAATCCACACGTTGGATGCTAAAACAATCACTAGAATCAAAATTCCCTCGAAATTATGAGAAAAATGACTATTAAATTGCTTATGCGTTCTTCAAGTGCTCAATGACCCCCCTTGACATGCAAAACAAGGCTATACTTGACATTGTACAAATCCCACCTCAAGATTCATCCCAAACCCCTTAAGAAGAGTTCACCCCGAATTCTATGGAAGAACTTCACTTCGAAATTCCATGAGCAAATAGTTAGGATGCCTCCCCTTTTAAAAGCCCCAAAGGGCATTTTTACTACAAAACAAATAATACAACCTGACAAGAACTCTAAATAGTTCTCATTTGTTTATAGGTTCCATTTAGTAGGTATTTTTACTCTCGAATCGAAAATGGTGGTACCAGTAACACACCATTTTTTTCGGGGATAAAATTACAAAGTTTTTGAAACCTATTAACTGAATGTTTGTTAATCACATAAAAAAGACCAAGTTTTAAAAATAAACAAAATTAACAATTTTTTTATTTTGAAATTATGTATTAATCTTTAAAAAAAATATAACAATGTTAAAACTTGAAAAAATTCAAATACAAAATTAATAAACTAGAAAAACTTTAAAAAATACAATAATTAAAACTATATATATATATAGATAATATAATAAATTTTCTAAAAATTATTAAAAAATTTATAATCTTTATCAAACAAATGAATTTTTTTATTTAAAAAACTAAAATTTTATTAAAAATTAAAAAAACTTATATTAATTTTTTTTGTATGGATGTTTTCATAGTGATAAGACATAGCTTCCTTGATTTTGGGTTTTCATTGTGTTGAAGTTTGAAACCAACATTCCCAGAGGACACTTCATCCATCTTCACAAAATCTATTTAAAGAAACTACTCAAAGTAAAAAAGGAGTGAGGCTAAATTTACATAGGAATGAACAATTTAGATGTTATGAAATTAGGTAAAAAGATTTGAGAGAAAAATTGGAAGAAACGAAGAAAGAAGGGATGGAATAATGAAAAAATTAGTAGATTAAGGTTAATAAAGATATGTTAATAGGAAGAAAGAGAGTAATTAAAACCAATTCAATGATTAAATATTAAATAAAAAGACCGAGTTTAGGTCGATTGATTCTAAAATAAGGGGTAGCCCTTAAAATAATAATAATAATAGGGGAGGAAGTTAAACAAATTTAATATGTTTTTAAAAAAATATAGTTTTTTTTATTTTTTAATAAAAATTTCAAATTTTTAATAAATTTTTTATTGTATAAAAATTTCATTTTTTTTAATCTAGTTAAAAAAATATTATAAAAAAAAATTAAAAAGGTGGAGGGAAAAGTGATAGCCACGAAGAGGGGAGGTCTTATTTTTCAAGGCCATGGTTTCAAAAATGTTGCAATGTTAGCATTACTTTTCGATTTAGAGGTTGATTTTAATATTTTCTACCAAGAATACTCATTGTCAAGTCCATGCTTTCAAACAAGTTATAGTTTTAGCATTTGAAAAAACTAATGTGTGGCTAGTAGCATTAATTTTCTATTCAAGGGTTGATTTTAAGGCTATTGTTAGCAGCAATATGAGATTTTAAGGAAATGGTTGTATTCTTAAAATTGAAGCAAAAAAGAGTGCTACTTGTAGCATCACTTTTCAATTTGAAGGTTGATTTTGGTGTTTTTCACACAAAAAAATGGATTTTTAGGGATAGAGTTCTTGTTGTGATTATAGAATTGTCGTCAGGTTTTATAATGTGTTACAGGAATATCATCTTTATAACAAATATATTAATCATCATTAATTAACATAACTAAATTTGTTGACATATTGGTTAAATATTTGGAATTATGCCCCAAAGACCAAGGTTCAAATCCCATATAAAAACCATATAAATACAATATGTTGAACCATGTGAACCACTTGCACGCAAATTGAGGATTCCACAGGGATGTGTGACATGGAACCATGTGATTGGTCAACATGACAGTCATTCATTGGTTGAAGCCACATCATTAACGCCCAATCATGTGCCACATCACCATACCATGTCATCATGTCACATCACTATGCCATGCCGTCATATTGACTGTACATTCTTTCCACCTATTAGCCACATCCTATTTCTGGTCTTCCATGTGGCAGTTTGTGGGCCTACCCTATGGCACCCTCCTACAACTTTTTCATGTTCCATCAAAACTTTAGAAGGGCGTATCTTCCTCCTATGACATCTGTTTGAGGTGATTCAAGTGTTGCATCTGGTGTTTTTTCCATTGACATCCAACAAATTTTATTTTTGAGCATTCTCAGATCCACCTCGATCATTTGATGATAATGAGGATGAAAATATGCATCTAACTTCTCAATTTCCTTCAATTGCACTGACACAACTACTTAATATATAGGGTTGTATAACATGTGAAGCCGATGGTGGTCTTGTCGATGATCCTAGAGATTAAAGTCGAATACACTCACAATGCAAATGAGCCTCTTCTGTTTTGGCTCAATTTTTGAGATAATAATGATCGAGAGACATTTGCAGAAGCTTTTGGCCATCCATATTGGGATGTAAAAATGAATGAATAATATTGTTCCCTAATTGTGAATGACACTAGGGATATTCTACCTATTTTGAAAGGATGAAAACCTGTTAGATGTAAATGGGTCTATAAAATTAAGTATGCATCAGATGGAAGCATTGAAATACTAAATGAAAGATTAGTTTCCAAATTATTTTCTGAAGTTGAAGGAATTGCATTCTCCCCTATCACAAAAATGAATTCCATCCTCCTTGTTCTTTCCCTTCCTTCTTCACATAAATGGGAGGTCCATAAAATGGATGTTTAATCCATCTTCTTGCATGAGGATTTTCTATAAGAAATATACATGGTGCAACCTCTCGACTATGTTTAGAATGAATCCACCCTTGTTTGTTTCCTTTTGAAATATTATATGGCCTTAAGCAATTTCCTCAAGGTTCGTATGCCAAAAGGGATAGCTTTCTCCTTGACAATGGTTTTTCTAGATGCCACTCTTACACTAATGTCTATACCAAGAAAGTAGGAAACCATCTCATCATACTTATTATTTATGTTTATGACCTTAATCTTACTGGTAGTGACCATAACCTTTTAAACCATGTGAAATCCAACCTTAAGTAGAAATTTGAAATGATAGATTTAGGGAATTTGCATTATTTTCTTTGCCTCCAATTCCTAGAAACCAAAGAAGGAGTTTCTCTTTATCGTTCTAAGTATGCATGTGACCTTCTGATTATAAAAAGACCCAGTATCCATTCTGGTTTGGACTCAAACTTACTATCACTTTCATTTCACCCAAACTAAATGCAACCATGTACCATTATCCAGTTGGTAGTCTCTTGCACTTGACTCATACCCATCCTGATTTCCAGGTATATGCAAAAGCCACATGAAAACTATTGGAAAGTAGGAAAAATGATACTTTGGTACATTCCGGGTATAGTTCAGTTCGGGATTCCTTACACTTCATGGGGGACCCCTTTATTGGTTGGTTTCACTAATTTAGATTGGGTCGCTGACTCTGATGATTGAAAGTCTACTACATGTTACATTTTCAGTCTTAGTTTCAGACCTATCACTTTTGCTTATAAGAAACAACAAGCTCTTTCTCTTTCTTCAGTAGAGGCAGAGTATTGAGCCACAATTAATGCAAGTTAGGAAGCCTTGTGTCTTTGAAAGATCCTTTCATAGTTAGGATTCAAGCTGGACCATCCAACTACCCTTTGGTATGACAATCAAAGTGCCATCAAGCTCACCAAATATCTAGTTCAACACCAACGCAATAAACACATTGAGATGCAAATGCACATCAACAAACAGATTCTTCAAGATAGCATTCTCGAAGTTCTCTTTTTCCCTATAGATGATCAAGTTGCATTCATTTTTAGAAAGTATTACAGAAGTGAAGTGTAGTATCCCCAAAAATTGACTTGGAATCTATTTAATCAAAATTATGTAAATGTTGTAAATATGCTAGTATGGATTCCTTGTGTGGAGCTCAAAGCCAAGACCCAACTAGCGAATGACATGTATGGTGCATATATTTTTATTTGGACCATATGGTTGGCTTTCCATTCTAACTCAAAATATATGTAAAAATTATGTTGCATAAATAATAAAATGATCCAAGATGGTTGTGTAAAGAGCACTAGAGGGGTTATGATTCCACAGAGGGGAAGAGGAAAGGGAGCCTATAGAAGACTAAATCCTTTGTTGCAAAGTGTCAACCATAGAACTCATCCAAATTTTGCAATGTGATTTAAATTAGACAATCACCTCCATTTGGCTATTTCCAATCATTGAATGCATATGTGAGGTTGGTGGTAAAACTCACCTCATGTAATTATTGAAGCATGAGATTGAATGCACTTTGTGATAGTTCTGTCAAATGTGTTAGGATTCCTTTATCCTATGGTTAGAATCTATGTTAGTTTTCTTTTCACCACCATATCATATCTCATGGAGTTAACACTCATTCTATCGCTCTCTCATGTAGATCTACACTACGTAGACCTCCCCATTGATGTTCATGACCATTACCAGCCTCTGTATAACCTAGAATTTCAAATTTAGAGACAAAGAAACATATTTGAAGGGAAAATAGATGGTTGTAGGCGATCAGAGAGGTTGGAAAAGCTAGGAACCCTTACCCATTGCATTTTTCTACTCATAGATGTTTGAGAAGCCTCAAATTGAGCTACAGATGGTTCTATAATAGTATATATCATATTGGTATCCTTCAATTCAGACATTGGAAGCATTTGAAAAGATGGATCACCCAAGAGAATCACGGATCGGTGAAGAGGATACCTAAGCCCGGAACGGTGTTTTGTGGTGCAGTCATTGTTGGAGCCAAGGCAATGATGGTTGAGTGAGATCAATATAGAGCTATGTATGAGAATTTCACTAAGAATAGAGAGAATAATGGGTTTTGGGAAGAAAGAGACAAGCCTATATGTGTTTCCTTTGCCGTGGTGGCCTCATAGCCCAACTTGGGGGTGGCCTCTCAGCAGAAAGCGTATATGTTGTATAGAGTTCCTAGCGTTGGGTGGAAATTGCCCTTGCATAGCTATTACTTGGGTCTTATTTGTTTAAATATAAGTATTCTCTTGTATTTGAATATGCAATGTTTCTAATTAAAGCATGTAATGATTACATCGGTATATGCATGCTAAATGTGTGTGGATATAATTTTTATTTTTGTTGTGCATTTTTCTTTATGCTTTTGCACACACATTTTAAATGTTATAAATTTGTAATATGGATATGGGGTGAAATTTAGAGTCCCATATTTTGTTCATGTAATGCACCTTAAAATTAATAATTTATTTTTAATTTATGCTGAAAATATTTTATTTATTATTTTAAATATTTTTTTACAGAAAGTAAAAAATAAAACAATTGTAATGAATTATTCTTTTATTAATTAAAGATACTAAAGGGGACATAAATGGAATAGTTTATTAAGAGTCTTTACTAACCCACAAATGGGAAAACACAAGTGGTTGAAGCTGTGGAGTGAGAATTCAAGGTGTGGGAGGCATATTCCCCAAAATCAGGTCACAACTCCTAGTTGAGTGCTAAAGAGAATGAGGCTCATAAATGACCAAGTCATAGGAAAAATACTATATAATAGTATGTCCATTAGCAAGAGGGAGGAAAACATTGGATGGGGATTGAATATGATAATTCAAGAGATGGCGCATTAACTCAATTTTTTTCTTGTGGTTCAACAAACAAGATCGAGGGTTCTGAAGCAAGTAACTTAGCTGCTATGGGAGTTGGTTAAGAGGAGTGGTTATTCCATTTTTGTTTTCCTAGAAGTGGAGCCAGGTTATTCCTCTATGTTTTTATTTACAGTAGACTATTTATTGTAGATCTGGAAGTATCGATGTGTCCATTAAGTAGAAATGTTTTACTTAATCTTATTGCATAGTTATCTAACATGTATTGATTAGATTCCGTTTATGTATAGATATTAAATATTTTTACATTCTATTTATATCTATGAACAGTTAATTCTGATTAGAATGGATTCTTACATCCATTAGGGATCTCTAAATGAGTTTATATGCTATAGAATCGAATTCTTTCTTGAAATTAGTAGATATCGATGAATTATATATGTTCTTTTCTTATGTTGTAGACCTAGTTTAATTTTGATTACAATACTGAAAGTTAACATGTTTAAATTATGAATGATTACAATCAGATCGAAATCAAGGAAAACTAATTAAATAAACTAAGATCAAATGATTTTAAAAATAACAAGATAGAGATACCAATATTACGATTTATAATCTAGCTAATTATTAATCCAATAATCGCAATCATCTACATTCGTAGAGTTATTTATATACAGTATAGATTTTATACAAACAATCACCTACAGAAATTATAACTAACATATAATTTATCTAAATAAATCCTTTACGGATCTAATGCTAATAGTCATAACGAGATTCAAGGAAATTGAGTAAATCTACATTACAACTCTAAACAAATCGTAAAAGCAAGTATCCCATTTCCAAAGACTGGTAGTAAGCCCATCTATGATGATCACCGAGCATTAATGTAAGACAATAAGCAGATCATTATTAAATGCAACCCAAAGCATAGGCATGCATACTATCTTTTAAACTACGATTTCCATAATTAAAATCACTCCACATAAATCGCAAGACCCAATGGGTCATATAAACATTAATGAGTTAAATATTATGGACGTAAGTCCATCTTAAATGGCTTCCATCATTACACAAAAGATTAACACAAGACATACATACAGTAGCTAACCGATGTTGTATAAACCACACTAAACCCTCATAAAGGTTAGTAATAATAATATTTGTGAAAATATAGCCATATGCGGTGATTTGTTTGTTTGAAGAGGAGGAAACTGCATTGGTTCTTTTTAAGGCTCGACGTTTCGATCTCTCTTTGAGATCATTATCACGAGTGCCCACTTAAACAAAAATATAATCAAGAGGCCAATGATCCGCTTATATATGGTTAGGTTATTGGTTTCGTGTGAGTGTGAGGTTATTATCAAGCTGGTCAGTTAGGTTGGGATACAAATTATTCAAAGTATTCCATTTTTGTTAAGATTAATGGAGTTAGGGTTTACTGATTTAAAAATTCAAAGTATTATTTTTAATTAAGATTGATCAAATTAAAATATTTATTTATTTAATTAAGATTAAAAATTGAAAATATTTTCAATTTGATTATTAATAATAATATTATAAATATTAATAGAATTTTTAATTTAATTCATAAAAAGTGTTTTGACTTAAGTTTTATAAATTTTATAAATTAAAAATATTATTTTTAAGGAAAGTAATATTGAGTTCCTTGATAATAGAGGAGAGGACTCTACGGTTAAGGGTGGACTAGGGTAATGAACAAAGTGGGGGGGGGAGACGACCTCTTTGGGCCTTAGGGGTTCTACGAGGAGTGTTTTTTGAGTGAGTGTAGAAGGGGAAGACATATGCCACTAAGTTTTGTGCCATCATCTCTATTTAAGCAATCGATAGTCATGTTGATTTCTATTTTCTCTCTTATTTTTTGTTTAGTTAGGTTGTCTTACCTTGCAATAACTTTAGCATTATCAAGACAAATGTGGTGTTGGGTAAGGTGAGCGTGTTCAGCTAGGGAGGACTTCTTGTGCCTATCATTCCTAAGGTCTGCTTCATGTTCTTTAATTCTAGTTACTATGGATCGTCCCGTTTCATCGATGTAGGGTTTACTACAAGAACATGGGATTGAGTAGACACCTTTAAAGTGTTTGGATTCTATGGGGTCTTTAAGAGAGTCTACCATCTTCCTAATAGAATTGGGAGGGGTAAATAAAACCCTAAACCCTCTCTTTATTAGGGTTTTGGACAATCTATCCGTGGTTCCTTTTATATATGGAAGGAAGATTGTTTTTCCTTGTTCTAGTCATTTTCTTTTTTATTAATTTTATTTTTATTTTTATTTTTAGTCCTTTTAGTTTTAGATATTATTTTCTTTATTTGTTTACTGTCATATCCATTCATTATAAAAACTTGGTGTAGGTGCTCCAATTCTTGATCAAGGTGGTCAACGTCTGAAATTCTATATGCTCTTGTAGCTAAGGTGGTGATGATACCAAACTTTTGAGGGGGGAAGTGATGTGAGTTGGCATGAAGGTATCTTTCTGTGTGTGTCTTTTTTCGGAATAATCAGTGTGCTATAGAGCCATATTCCTTCTTTGATATTAACACATCTAGAAAGGGAAAATTTTTCTTTGTTTCCATCTCCATGGTGAACCTGATACTTTTATTTTGCTTGTTTGGATGTTCTAGAATTTTTTCAAGGTTATCTTCCCCATGGGGCCAAACCACATCCGTATCATCAACATAAAGTTTCCATCTTTTTGGTTTCAAGGGGAAGGATTCTATGGCTTGTCTTTCAAATTTTTCCATGTAAATATTTGACACAATGGGTTAGAGGGGTGATCCCATTGCAATTCCTTCTACTTGCTCATAGAATTATTTTTGGAAGGTGAAGTAAGTTGTAAGTTGGTGATGCTACCAAAATTTTGAGAGGGGAAGTGATGTGAGTTGGCATGAAGGTATCTTTCCATGTGTGTATTTTTTCGGAATTATCTTCCCCATGGGGTCAAACCACATCTGTATCATCAACATAATGTTTCAATATTTTTGGAAACATTATGTTGATGATACAGATGTGGTTTTTGTTAGGATTATTAATCCTCCCTTGGTCATACTATCTATTAGATTAATTATTGCCTAACTTAGGAACCTTAATTAATTAATTGGGTCCACTAGTACAATTGGGTCCACTTGACCTAATGGGGCCACACGTACTAGTCACTGGAGTGTGGGAAACACTGCTAGAGTTTAAATACCACTTACTGCAAGTGCATGCATCTGTTTGGGTGACTCCTAGACCAATCCATAAATTTTAGGAGCCACTAGAAGTCTCAGCACCAACCTACTTCAGTTAGTTGGAGTTAGTACTAGTTAGTCTCAGTTAGCCCTTTGTTACTTTCATTTAGTTCACAAACAGTTTGCTAATGCATGTATTGCATGGATAATGCATGGATGCATGTGGAGTAGGCACATTTTCCCACCTACCACACTCAGTTGCAATTAGTTAACTAGTTTTCACTGTTTGTTGAGCTGGTTGGACATTTGGGAGTTGATTTTGGACTCTGATATTGATTGAGAGGACCATGAGTTAGAGATTCAGTTAGATACAGTCATATCCACTTCGTAGATTCGAATTGCTCCCTAATGCATTCGAATTCTTCCTATGTAAACTATTGTAACACCAGATATTATTATTGTGAATGATACTGTAAATTCCTAAGAAATACTTGTTCATTTCCTGTGTACTTTGTTTTGTTCAGTTTGTATCTTCATTCTCCATTCTTTTTCTGCAAACATTATTAGAACTATCTGATTGAATAACTAAATGGAATTCAAATTCTAATATGGTATCAGAGCCTTGTCAGACAGGTTTCATGCTTGTTTCTCCCCATCGAACATTAGAAGCAGTTGGGCTTCCACAGAAGTCCCCTATGATGATTTGCTAGCTCTAAATTTATTTAGAGTAGTGGAGAGGGCATGATGGACCCTAAAAACATGTTCATGTTGGGAGGAAAAGCATGATTCTAACAGTTCATATGTTTTAGTGTGTTATTGCAGTGAAATTGACAAGTGCTACGTAGCTTGTGTGAAGTATTTGCGGTGTTCCAGCTGGAGAACTTATGTGTTCTCAAACTCCTGAACCATGGATCCTCACAACTTCCAATTATCTTGATTGGAGGATTGATATACAATTATCGTTGTGCAAGCATGGCTACCACATGATCATACATGGATGGGAGCCTGAGCCTCATCAGTCGGTAGAGAGGAACAAGTTTCTGAACCATTGTGATGAAGCATTTGGGTACTTATGTACTTATATGTACATATATTTCCTCTTCCACCTAGAAGTATTAAGGACTCCCAGAGAATCTTGGGAGAATATTTATAGCCTATTTAACAAACAAGATGAGCTTCGAGGACACATTATGGAGAATGAGTTGGTATCTTTACATCCCAGCAATTTCGAGACTATTGAGAAATTATTTACTAAATTCAAGTCACTAGTACTCCAATGCAGACAGTGTGGAATATAGCGGAAGGATGAGAAGAATGTCCTTTCCATACTCAACAAACTAGGCCCTGAGTATTCTATATTTGTTTCCATATTTCATTCCATCCGGGAAATATTTCCTGATTGGAAGGTTCATTTCTTAGATTCTTTTTTCAAGTCCTTAATCAAGGAGCAAGACAAATTGATGAGAATGGGAGTCATCAAGACATCCAAAGATCAATCTCTC
Organism: Pseudotsuga menziesii; assembly: GCA_001517045.1. Taxonomy (NCBI): domain Eukaryota; kingdom Viridiplantae; phylum Streptophyta; class Pinopsida; order Pinales; family Pinaceae; genus Pseudotsuga; species Pseudotsuga menziesii. The sequence goes on from LPNX010322092.1 coordinate 83,926, forward strand.
CTAGTTTTCAACTCTTCCAAAGCACAAGAAAAGAGGAAATCAAAGAAGAAGGAGCCAAAGGCAGCTGATTCGAATCCTAAACAAAATCAGCAAGCTTCCGAAGGGGCCTCTGGCTCTAAGAAGAAGAAATTTGAGAAGAAACTATGTCCCTACTGTGAAAAATGGTACCATCTTGAAGAACATCTTATGAGGAAGCAACTTGATGAGATGACTTCTCTTCTCAAGCAGCATATCATTGCTTCCCCATAGAGAGAAAAGAATTCAGATAATGGACATGAAAGATGTCATCCTTTGAAAGTAGGACTACCTCAGTCTACAGCCTATTTGATTGATTCTGGAGACTCCAATCCAATGGTGGCCTCTAAGGATCTCTTCTCCTCTCTCAACATCAATGAAGGGACCACTATTCACATGAGAGATGATTCCCAAATTCCAGTAGCAGGAAGAGGCACCATCAGACCAAAGCATGGTGTATTCAGAGATGTCCTATATGTACCCTACCTTGTAGCTAATTTGTTTTCTGTTTATCAAATGACCCACACCGACTCACCAAAGAAAGTGTTGTTTGGACTTGACTCAGTGGAGATCACAAAAATCTCAACTAGGGAGCTTGTACCGAAAGGAATTGCTGATAATTCCTCCAAGGCATATATTTTCTCTCACTTCATGCCATACTCAGTTCCAGCATCACCTCAGCTTTCATTCGAAGTTGATGAAGGTATAAAAATTACTTCACTTCCTATTGCAGTTTTAGTTTCAAATCCTGACATTTCAGATTTAGATTCAGAAGAGGAGTCATCCCAGTATGATATAGACATTGAGCTTACCACTCAAAGGGATCTTGATCCAGATCCAACATCTACCTCATTCTAGTAGCCTAAATGGGCTAAGCAGCTCATAGAAACAGCTAGAGATGGTGCTGGGGATCCATGAGACAAAAGAAGAACAAGGTCCCAGTATCAGAAGGAGAGTGTAGCACTATCTCACACAGATCCTCTTCTTGCTGAGAGATGTTTTATAATTCTTGGGTCAGATCCTCAATCCTTCAAGGAGGATTTCCATGATCATAGATGACAGGAAGCCATGTATGAGGATTTTTATTCACTACATGACGACCATACCTGGGAACTTGTCCCCTTACCTCTAGGAAGGAAGCTGGTACAATGAAAATGGATCTACAAAACCAAAATAGCTGTTGATGGGACCACAACCAAGTACAAGGCCTAGTTAGTGTAAAAAGGGTATTCTCAGGTTCACGGCTTAGACTACAATGAGACATTCACTCTAGTAGCTAGAATGGACTCCAACAAGCTAGTATTGGCCATGGCTGCTTCCAAGAGATGGGAAGTACACCACATGGATGTGAAGAGTGCCTTCCTACATGGTGATTTGAAGGAGGAGATATATATGAAACAACCTGAGGGGTTTATTAATGATCCTTCCTTAGTATGAAGACTGAGGAAATCACTGTATGGACTCAAACAAGCCCCACGAGAATGGTACTCCAAGATGGATTCCTTCCTCATCTCTCAGAAGTTTGAAAGGTGCAAATATGATTGCAATGTCTACATGAAGAAGAAGGAGGGGTTCTTGCTTCTGTTGTATTGTATGTGGATGACTTGCTCATTACTAGCAGCTCTGCTTCTAGATTGAGCAGCATCAAGTCTTCTCTTAATAAAGCATTCGCTATGACTGACTTAGGACTGTTAAGAAAGTTCATTGGTCTCGAAGTAAGTCAAAATACTTTGGGAACCATGATCTCATAGTTCAGGTATTCATCAAACATGCTTAAGAGGTTCCACATGGAGGATTGCAAGGCATCCCCCTACCCCTTTCTATCAGGAATTAGGCTTGAAGAAGGTGGTTCTACACCTTTGGTGGACAACACTCTCTACAGATATCTCATTGGGATTCTTCTCTATCTCACTCATTCAAGACCAGACATATCCTATGCTATGATTGTTGCTTCCAGATATATGCAGGAGCCACATGAGCTGCACTGAAAGGAAACAAAGAGGATCTTGCACTATGTGCAAGGTACCATTGATTATGGGATTCACTATGATGCTGGAGCACAACTGGATCTCACAGGATTTACAAACTCATACTGGGCATGAGATGGAAATGATAGGAAACCCACTTCGGGTTTTGTATTCATGATTGGATCTATGCCAATTTGTTGGTCCAACAAGAAGCAAGCAACATTTTCACTTTCTTCAGTAGAAGCAGAGTATCGGGGAGCTGTGAATGCATCTATTTAGGCAGTTTGGTTGCATGGCATCTTGATAGAGTTCGAGATTCAGACTTCACCTATAGTAGATCTTTATTGTGACAACCAAAGTACAATCAATATCTCCAGTGATCATGTTCATAAGCAGAGGACAAAGCACATAGAGGTTCATATACACTACATTCGAGAAATGGTGCATGATAGAACCATCACAGTGCACTACTGTCTAATAGAGGATCAGATTGTAGATTTTTTACAGTGCCTTTTTAACAAAAAGAGATTTGCCTTTCTCAGGTCTATTTTGGGCATTAAGGCTTGATTCCCAGTTCCTATTTTTGAGGGAGGTTTTCCCAAGAGGTTTTCCTACCTCATTTGTATTATGTCTCTTAGATTGTATATTGGGTGACCTATGGTCTTAATGTTACCAGGGCCCACAGTTGTCCAAGTTAAAATCCAGGGGGGGTGCTAGGATTATTAATCCTCCCTTGATCATATTGTCTATTAGATTAATTATTTCCTAACTTAGGAACCTTAATTAATTAATTGGGTCCACTAGTACAATTGGTTCCACTTGACCTAATTGGGCCACATGTACTAGTCACTAGAGTGTGGGGAACACTGCTAGAGGTTAACTGCCACTTACTGCATGTGCATGCATCAGTTTGGGTGCCTCCCGGACGAATCCCTACATTTTAGGAGCCACTGGGAGTCCCGACACTAGCCTACTTCAGTTAGTTGGAGTTAGTACTAGTTAGTCTCAGTTAGCCCTCAGTTAGTTCACAAACAGTTAGCTAGTGCATTTATTGCATGGATGCATGTGCACTAGGTTCCTTTTCCCAACTACCACACTCAGTTACACTGAGTTAACTAGTTGTCATTGTTTGTTGAGTTGGTTGGACATCTAGGAGTTGATTTTGGACTCTGATATTGATTGAGAGGACCATGAGTTAGACATTCAGTTAGATATATCCATATCCACTTGGTAGATTCAAATTTCTCCCTAATGCATTCAAATTCTTACTATGTAACCTATTGTAACACCGGATATTATTATTGTGAATGATACTGTAAATTCCTGAGCAATACTTGTTTGTTTCCTGTGTGATTTGTTTTGTTTAGTTTGTTTCTTCATTCTCCATTATTTTTCTGCAAACATTATTAGAACTATCTGCTTGAATATCTAAATGGCATTCAAATTCTAATACTTTGGCCCCATGGGGAAGATAATTCCGAAAAAAGATACACACAGAAAGATACCTTCATGCCAACTCACATCACTTCCCCCCTCAAAAGTTTGGTATCATCACCACCTTACCATTTACTTCACCTTCCAAAAAGAATTCTATGAGCAAGTATAAGGAGTTGCAATGGGATCACCCCTCTCACCCATTGTGGCCAATCTTTACATGGAGAAATTCAAAAGACGAGCCATAGAATCCTTCCCCTTGAAACCAAAAATATGGAAACATCATGTTGATTATACGAATGTGGTTTGGCCCCATGGGAAAGATAACCTTGAAAATTTTCTAGAACATATGAACAAGAAAAATAATAGTATCAGGTTCACCATGGAGATGGAAACAAAGAAAACTTTGCCCTTTCTATATGTGTTAATATCAAAGAAGGAAGATGGCTCTATAGCACACCAAGTATTCCAAAAAAATACACACGCGGAAAGATACCTTCATGCCAACCCACATCACTTCCCCCCTCAAAAGTTTGGTATCATCACTGCCTTAGCTATAAGAGCATATAGATTTTCAGACATTGACCACCTTGATCAAGAATTGGAGCACCTACACCAAGTTTTTGGAATGAATGGATATGACGATAAACAAATAAATAAAATAATATCTAAAATTAAAAGGAATAAAAATAAAATTAAAAATAAAATTAATAAAAAAGAAAATGACCAGAACAAGGAAGAGGAAAAAAGAATCTTCCTTCCATATATAAAAGGAACCATGGATAGATTGTCCAAAACCCTAAGAAAGAGAGGGTTTAGGGTTTTATTTATCCCTCCCAATTCTATTAGGAATATGGTAGACTCCCTTAAAGACCCCATAGAACCCAAACACTTTAAAGGTGTCTACTCAATCCCATGTTCTTCTAGTAAATTCTACATCGGTGAAACGAGAAGATCCATAATAACTAGACTTAAAGAACATGAAGTAGACCTTAGGCATGATAGACATAAGAAGTCCGACCTAGCTGAACACGCTCACCTTACCCAACACCACATTTGTCTTGAGAATGCTAAGTTCATTGCAAGGGAAGACAACCTAACTAAACGAAAAATAAGAGAGAAGATAGAAATCAACATGACTAATGATTGCTTACATAGAGACAATGGCACAAAAATTAGTGACACATGGCTTCCCCTTCTACACTCGCTCAAAAAACACTCTTCATAGAACCCCTAAGGCCCAAAGAGGTTGTCTCTCCCCCCACTTTGTTCACTTCCCTAGTCCACCCTTAACTGCAGATTCCTCTCCTCTATTATCAATGAATTCAATCTTACTTTCCTTAAAAATAATATTTTTAATTTATAAAATTTATAAACCTTAAGTCAAAACACCTTTTTATAAATTAAATTAAAAATTCTATTAATCTTTATAATATTATTATTAGTAATAAAATTAAAAATACTTTCAATTTTTAATCTTAATTAAATAAATAAATATTTAAATTTGATCAATCTTAATTAAAAATAATACTTTGAATTTTTAAATTAGTAAACCCTAACTCCATTAATCTTAACAAAAATGGAATACTTTGAATAATTTGTATCCTAACCTAACCGACTAGCTTGATAATAACCTCACACTCACACGAAACCAATAACCTAACCATATATAAGTCGATCCTTAGCCTCTTAATTATCTTTTTGTTTAAGTGGGCACTCCTGGTGATGATCTCAGAGAGAGATCGAAACATCGAGCCTTAAAAAGCACCAATGCAGTTTCCTCCTCTTCAAACAGATAATAATATTATTATTTCCACATACTCTGATTGAAAATGAAACTGATCTTGTAATTGTAAAACGGTATTACAAAAACATAGTCATGGATGTAAGACCATCGATAGATGGTAGCCAGTAAATAAAGATTAACCACGGAGTAATTCGCAACAGATACCCTAAGGGTTGTTTCATTTATTCATACAAGAAAAATTATCAACACATTGTACGCATACAGGGTGTGGTTGTAAGACCATCTATGATGGCTTCCACCTTGGTTTAAAACCATAAATAAACTTCAAGTAATAGAGTAAGCGAGGTGGTGATAAGACCATTTGAAATGGCACCCACATTACCCATGCAAGCACTAAAAATAAAACCCTAATGCATTCAAGACCTATTCGAAGCAGAGAGGCTGTAAAATCCCCTCGTAAAACCAAGTGTAAACACCATGGGTTTTGAACAAAAATAAACAAAAAAATTATCTTGTGCATAACTGGAGAATTCCCTCCTCTAAGATCCTTATGCTCAGGATTTAAAATACTTGCAGCAAACCATACTATATATAAGCAACAATGGATGCATTGTATTTAAGCAAACAATATGAAAAACCAGAGATGTGTTTTTGTTCATTATCTGAGGCATTATAAGACGCAGGCCTGGGTGGAAGTGACCTTGTCACCTTCCTCGCCGACACTTCCAAAGGCGTTAGGGGCAGTTAAAAACATTTTATTAAACACTATATAACAAGTTTGAACTTAAATTTCAATGTCTTTACCCATACCTGGTGCAAGTTACAGAGAGGCCAAAGGTCAGCTCCTCTAAGAAGACCCTTATCCATCCTCTGCTTGCACAAACCAACATTGCATATTAAGATATAGAGAAGCTTTAAAAATATTTTTCATTATAATCTTGCAGCATTAAAACCAAATATACCTGGTGAAGGCAGCAACAAACTGGAATGGATGGTTGAGTGAAGCAATGAGTTGCAAATGACCATGAACGCCATGAACAAAAACAAGAACACATTGGCAAGAAACCAATTACACCACCTTCAATCACTAGTAGTGGTTACAAAAGAAAACCCAACATTTCTCCATTAATAGAGCAGAGTTTGGCTCTCTTCCTCTTACATACCAAAAAATAATAATGCAAAGTTTGAACAACAAATGCCACATTAAACTATCACAAAAACCTAATTGTTTAAATCTTAAAAATGGACAGCCAAAATGATATCACGAGGCCATCATGGAGGCCTGGCCGCGCTTTCAACTAGTATCTAGGAAACGCTTTTAAAGCAAGTCAAATCAAAGTACAAATTCTTTTAAACCTCAACCAGATCAGTGATAACCTTTCAATCATTGTTTCGAACCATATAAACTATTCCAAGAACCTTATCACATAACATAAAAACCATTGCGATTCTAGGTATGAGTTTCCTCTGGCTAAGCCAATCCGCCAAGATTTGAGCGAGTGATCGAGCCCTAGCCTCTATCATCGAGGGATTCCGCCACTGGTCGGTGGCCCTGCTCACGGATCCTCCTGATCCAGCATCTGTAAAGGACAGATTCTAGACCATTGTGGCCGCTCTTCCTCCCATCCAAGTCGTCGCGGCCCCTTCCTCCAAATTCGTCAAACGTGCTGATGTCCCGGAAGTGAAACTCTGCTCTGCTGCTTCGAAGAGAAAAGCAGTCACCCTCTCTAAGAAATGCCTCATTGGTCTGTTCACCAGCCTATGGCCTTCCCCGCGCTCAGTGGAGGTTTGGTTGAATAAAAATTGGAGAACCCTAATCCAGGGGGAAGTCCAACAGATCTTTTGTGGAAAAGGATACTTTGCTTTTATCTTTGAAAAGAAGGAGGACTGTGACCTAATATTCAGGAATGGACCTTATTTCCTGGGCCCAAGAGGCATGTATCTGAACAAGTGGGATCTGTCTTTCAATCCAGAAAAAGATATCCCAAAAGCAGTTCCTGTCTGGGTCAAGCTCCCCCATCTTCCTCTTCATTGCTGGAATGATGAGGACTTCCGAGCAATAGGGAATACCCTAGGGAAGTACGTAGACAAATCTGAACCGAAAGCCCCAATGTTCTCCTGCGCTCGAATCTGCGTTGAATTTGACCTTGAGAAAGGCCTGTCGGAGTCAATCATGCTCTCTATTGATGGATGGAATCATCTACAAACAGTAGACTATGAGCAAATCCCGTTCAAATGCAAATATTGCCATGAATATGGCCACTTCTCAAAATCATGTCCGAAAAAACCTGAGAAACCCATCTCAGACAGCCCACCAAGTGAGGGATGGAACGTTGCAAGCGGGAAGAGGGTAGCCAAGCCCTCAAAACAGCAAATCCCCATGTCAAAGAGCCCCCCGAAAAAAGGTTTGAGGCCTTGGAAGTTGAGATGCAAGAAGAAGAAAATCAAGAAGAAAACCCTAGATTGGAGCAGCAGCAAGATACTGAACCCCTGGCTATAGTCCCGCAGCATCAGGAAGAGGGTATTGGGCACCCTAAGGAAAGGAAAGATAAAGTGACAAACTCTAAAGGATCTGTTACATGATCAAGGGAAAAAGCAAGCTCGGAAGAAATAACAGATGCCTCTATAGAAGAGAAAGAACCTATTTCCAGAAAAGGAAGGGAATCTAACAAAATCATCAGAGAGCAGGAGGCAGCAAGAGAAAAGGCGGCAGGAAAGTAATCTAATATAGACTTTTTAGTAAAAAACTTGCAAGCAAACAAATATCTGCTTAGTGTGGAAGAGGAGAGAAAGGAGAAAGATAAGGCCCTCAAACAACTCAGGAAATAATGAAAGTAGTCTCCTGGAATTGCAGAGGCTTGGGAGGTATGCAGAAGTTAGAAGTTATCAAAAGGTTTAAATCAATGGAAACTGCCTCAATCCTACTCATCCAGGAGACAAAAAATCAGCTGAAGACAGTGTTGCAACAATTAAAAGTATCTGGCCAAAAGGGACAGGCCTTGCCACCAGTGCAAGTGGAGCCTCTGGAGGGCTACTATGCTGGTGGAATACAGATAAGTTTGAATTGAGCTCTGCTATAGAAAACCAAAATTGGCTTCTTATAAAACTTGAAAACAAAGAAAGCAAAGAAAAATTTTGGATTGGGAATGTATATGGCCCAACCATGAACTCGTAGAAGGAAAGATTTTGGACATCGCTAGAGGAGCAATGCGAAGATAAAAAGCTTCTACCCTGTTACATCGCAGGGGATTTTAATGCCACTATTTCAGCAGATGAGCGTAGAGGCGGTTCTAAGGTGAGGGATCCATTCGGGGAAAGGATGGAAGATCTCATCTCTCAGTGGGGCCTCACAGATATCAAAACAAAAAATGGCATCTACACATGGAGCAATAAAAGAATGGGGCCTGGACACATCGCAGCCCGGCTGGATCATTTTTTGGTTAGTACTCATCTCCTCAATCCCCATCCGGAAGTCAAAATCTTGTGCTCTACTGTGTCGGATCATAATTCTATATGTCTCTTCTTTCCGCCGATGGAAAACCTGGGGCCCCTCCCATTTAGGTTCAACCAGATATGGCTGGAATCAAAAGAATTCAAAGATATTATATCCAATGCCTGGCGTTGTTTCATTCCAGGATCTCCAGCATTCTCCTGGGAACAGAAGTTAAAAAGGGTGAAGGTAGCTCTCAAGTCGTGGGAAAAAACTCAATATCAAGAACCCGCAGAGCAAAATCAAATCATCATAAAGGATATGGAGCTTCTCCAAGCAGAAATGGAAGTAAGTACGATCACCAAGGAGCACCTTGTCAAGGAAATCGAACTGGAATCAAAACTCCAGAAAATTCTAAGACAAGAAGAAGAGGGATGGAGGCTACGCTCGCGCATATTCTGTCTCAGAGGGGGAGATCAGAACACGAAGTTTTTTCAAAATCAATGCAGGGACAGGCAACGATGGAATACTATAAGAGAACTCAAAACAGAAGATGGTACAGTAATTCAAGGACAAGCGACTATTAGCACAGAGGTAAGGACTGTCTTTGAACACTTGTATAATGATGAGGAGCCAGTCTCTCAACACCTCATGGAAGAAATGGTTTCTGACATTCCCTCCCTTATCAGCCCTCAGGAAAGACTCAGGCTTGAATCCCCCATTTTGGAAGAAGAAGTCAAAAAATCTATTTGGAGCCTCCACCTGGATAAGGCCCCAGGACCGGATGGATTCCCTATTTGTTTCTATAGAACCTTCTATTCCCTTATTAAGAGGGATTTGATGTGCCTTATCTCTTGGATGGAAAAAGGTAATATGGGGGGAGACACTAACTCCACCTTCCTGGCCCTGATCCCTAAAGAGTCTAACCCCACTTTGATTAAAAAATTTCGACCCATCTCTTTATGCAATGCGTCCTATAAAATATTCTCAAAAGTGTTGTCCTTGTGACTCAAGAAAATCATCCCTTCCCTTATCTCTCCTAATCAAGGTGGCTTCATATCAGGCAAGAAAATCAGTGATAATATTCTTTTGGTTCAGGAAGCAATTCATTCCAGCACCAAAAGGGGTGAACCCGGGATGGCCACTAAGCTGGATCTGGCCAATGCTTTTGACAGATTGAGACACACCTTTATCATTATGGTTCTGGAAAGATTTGGGTTTCCCTCTGTCTTCATCAATCAAATTCAATCCTGCATAACTACTCCTTGGATAGCACTTCTCATCAACGGCAGAACCTCAGAGTTCTTCAAAGCCTCCCACGGGGTAAGACAAGGATGCCCGCTATCCCCCTTTCTTTATATTCTGGTTGCTGATTCTCTTAGCAGAAGACTGCTTAGACTCCAATCTGAAGGGTCTCTTCCGGGCCTTTCCTTTAGGAATGGATTCTCTCCCATCAATCATGCTTTGTTTACGGATGACACTATCTTTCTTGGAATAGATTCCACTCAAATTTCCAGGAACTTCCTCAGCCCCCTTGAAATTTTTCTCCAATCCTCAAGAAGTTCAGCAAATTTGAACAAATTCCAAATATATGGTTGGAATTTCCCTATAACAACTCTCTGCAGCATATCTCAAATCCTTCAAATCAAATCCAATCCTAATTGGACCCATTTTACCTATTTGGGTATCCCCATGGTTAAAAAATACTTGACTTCCTCAATGTGGAACCCGGTCGTTCAAAAAATTAAGGACAAGACTCAATCCTTGGGATCGAAATGGCTAAATTTAGCAGGGAAGATAGTTCTAATTCAGTCCATCCTATCCTCCTATCCCATCTACACAAGTTCAATGGTCCTAGCTCCCAAGAATATCGTCAACAACATTGGTAAGGAAATTAGAAAATTCTTATGGCAGGGAGGGAAAGTTCAGACTAAGAAGTTCCATCTGGTTAAGTGGGACACGATCAAACGTGCCAAAATTCAAGGCGGCCTAGGCATTAGAGATCCTGAGCAAATGAGCAAAGATATTGTAGCCAAAATGATATGGAGACTGGTTACGGGGAGAAAGGAATGGTGGAAGGAAGTCATCAGAAAAAGAAAAAAAAATATTAGAAAGCCCATATCAAAAATGTTGGACAGCGTATGGACAGGTAAAGGAACCACTCTATGGAAACTATGCAAAGCATCCCTTAACACAATCCTTGAAGACTACTACTAGATCCCAGGGAATGGGAAAACAATTAATGTTTGGAACAGCAATATCCTAGGACAGCCCCCTCGCTCCTTGCTTCCAGGACTGGCTCCTCTTTCTAAATGGGCGAGTGAGCAGGGGATTAACACTCTTTATGATCTCTCTCAGTGGGATTCGAAGGGACAATGGACAGGATGGAAGGAGATATCTCCCCCAGCTCATCTATCCAACGCTACAGCCTCCTTTCTCTCATCTCTCCATGGCCTGTCCCCAATGCGAGTCACAGCTAGGGATCGCTTTGGATGGGATAAATCAGTGCAGTACAGTGTCAAAGAGGGATATAAGAAATTAACCACGAAACAGAATATGGAGGAAATACTATGGAAGAAGGTGTGGCATCCTGATAGTATCCCTAAAGTTAATAGCTTCACCTAGATTCTCTTCCATAACAAGCTCTTAACAGCTGAAAAATTAAGGAAAAGAGGCGTTCTTGGTCCCTCTCGATGTGCCCTGTGCAATTCAGCTGAAGAGACTTCCAGCCACATTTTTCTTCAATGCAAAGTCTCCCTCTCATTTTGGAGGATCGTTCTCCCTTCGGATTTTGGACAAGACCTCCCAGGTACTGCAGTTCAGCTCTTCAAAGACTGTCCTAATCATTTTCCAGGTTCCTTGAGTAGGAAACCAATCTTAAGCCGCCTCTGGGCCTCTATCCCAAAGAACCTTTGTTGGAACTTTGGCTTGTTAGGAATCGTGCCATCTTCAAGGAACAAAAAGCTGTCCCAATCTGTATAGCTGCTAAAACCATAGGAATGATAGTTGAAAAGTTTGCCTCAAATAACATTATCTTCCCTTCGCAAGAGTCCATCCCTAAACCTTATTCATCTTGGTGCAAAAACTTCTCGAAAGAGAGGAGCTCCCCTCAGTCCAAAAGCATCTCTTGTAGGGCAAGCCAACCTAGCAGGTCCCTTCCGTGGGAGTTACGTCTACCTAGTAATGAATTTAATGAATTTAAGTCCTGGCTCAGGGAGAAAAACTCATTTGCTCTCTTCTTTGATGGCGCTTCGAAAGGTAATCCAGGGGTGGCAGGCGCGGGGGGGATTCTTTTGGATCCCGGAGGATATGTAGAACAAACCTTTACATGGGGTCTAGGTAACAGAACTAACAATGAAGCTGAGTGGCTGGCTCTTATCCGGGGTCTTCATCTTCTAAGTACTAAGAAGTTTCAAAAGGTTTTGATATTTGGAGATTCCAGGCATGACATCTACAAACTGATCAACGGATACCCTACTGGAGCAGTCAAATGCCGCCGCCTGTTTGAAAAAGCTAAAGCTTCTCATGTCTAAATTCTATGAGGCTTACCACATCCTTCGGCACAATAACAATGCAGCAGACAGTTTGGCTAATGTGGGCACCACTCTCCCACAAGGTCATTACAGTCAAGATGGAAGCCACCCCATCCTCAAAATTCATTCCCTAATGTGGTGCTTGAATCCCCATCCCCGATCTCTCACTATGCGGATTATCATAATGAAATTCTTAACCCTCCTTCATTCTTATGGAAGCCTTAAAGCCCCTCCTTCTTCTCCGCCTTTTCTCTTTTTCACTCCCCTTCCCTTATCTTACCCCCCTTATTCCTCCTTTCTTATCCCCCCCTCCTCCTTTCTACCCATCTCTCCACTTCACATCATCGCAGCTAGCCTCCACTCCTTCCATCCTCTCGACAGTTCCAAGCATTTACTAAACTGTCCCGCCAGTTCTCCTCCCTCCATCGCGTGGACTCTCTCCTGTCCTCTCTACTTCTCAATCGCAGCAGGCTTTAAGACCTTCTGGCCCTTGGTTAACTGCAATCCTTCTTCACACGTTTTTTATCACCTTGTTTATTATTCTATGCCATCTCCTTGCAGCAACATGCTTATTTTCTCTGCTTCGGACCTTGGCTCTGGTTCTCCTGAACCCGTGCGAATACTCCTGAATGTGGTAGTAGGTGTTGAAGGAGGGAGGCTGCTGGGCATCTCGTGGCAAGCTCTCCCTCTCACTCGTTCCTTTGTGAAGGAGAGGCTTGATCTTGTAGCCTTCTCCAATTGCCATTGTAGTTTCCCCTCCGTGTCTTGGTCTACAGGCCCTGGCTTTGGTATAAATATTATGCATTCTGGTAGTTTGAGACGAAGTTCGGTCTTGGGTTGTCTCTGTACTTGTTATAGCAGATTTCACCTCTCTAGGTGAATCACACTTTGTATGGCCTTCCCCTATCCCGCTGCAAACTCTTTAGACCCCATGGACTATCTTTTATCCTTTGATGTTTCCTTGATCATCCCTAAAACTATATGAAAAATGATATACGCGGCTTTTTACCCGATAACCTCGTACATACGCGGGTTTGACCCCTATAACCGTGTACATCAGGATGTGTGCATAATCCAAATCCTTTTGGATTTTTCCCTGACATGGATCCAACTCATTCGACTCCTAGCCTTCCATATGCCTTGAGATCGCTCAGATTCGACCCTTCATTATCCCTTGTGAATCTATATAAGGAACCCCTTGGTACATTGAAGGCATATAGAGAGATTGAGAGCAACGAAACTATAGTCCATTGTTGCCAGAATTTATACTTGAGTCTGCATCCCTTTGTCCCTTGGAGCACTTTTGTGTTCTTTCCAAGCTTCCCTTTTTTTAGTGAGCTTGCTATCATGAGATGGAGGATTGAGGTGGTGGAGGCCCAAGTGGGGGATTCAGTTTCTCCGGTTCGCAGACGTGCCGTCAGAGGTTGTATATATCTTGTAATCTCTGATTTAT
>LPNX010322092.1:110275-148501 GCA_001517045.1 Pseudotsuga menziesii
CATAAGACCCCTCTGACCTCACACATTAGGGGGCATATGTTATAGCGGATTTCACCACTCTAGGTGAATCACACTTTGTACGGCCTTCCCCTGTCCCGCTGCAGACTCTTTAGACCCCATGGACTATCTTTTATCCTTTGATGTTTCCTTGATCATCCCTAAAACTATATGAAAAATGATATACGCGGCTTTTTACCCGATAACCGCGTACATACGCGGGTTTGATCCCTATAACCGCGTACATCGAGATGTGTGCATAATCCAAATCCTTTTGGAGTTTTCCTTGACATGGATCTGACTCATTCGACTCCTGGCCTTCCATATGCCTTGAGATCGCTCGGATTCGACCCTTCATTATCCCTTGTGAAGCTATATAAGGAACCCCTTGGTACATTGAAGGAATATAGAGAGATTGAGAGCAACGAAACTATAGTCCATTGTTGCCAGAATTTGTACTTGAGTCTGCATCCCTTTGTCCCTTGGAGCACTTTTGTGTTCTTCCCAAGCTTTCCTTTTGTTAGTGAGCTTGCTATCGTGAGATGGAGGATTGAGGTGGTGGAGGCCCAAGTGGGGGATTCAGTTTCTCCGGTTTGCAAACATGTCGTCAGAGGTTGTATATATCTTGTAATCTCTTATTTATATTAATGGAAATATATTTTCTTGACCAATGATGTGTATTTGATTAAATATTGTATCCATTGGAATATGTCAAATGCTTTTACATTATTGATTATATATGCTAGAATAGATCTAACACCATGATATATAGTATGCTTGTATTGTTTACTTGTTGTTGAGGAAGTATTATATCAATTCAAGCTGAATATTGGAAAGCTCAATGGGGATATACTTCAACCGTCCGGAATAAGGAACGAGGTCTGATCCTTTAGTGTTAGACATTTTATTTCTATTGCATATTGGGAAAGATTGATTTTTAGAGTCAAAGTTGTCTGTTGTGGTACCCCAAGCCATAGGAATTTCTCTCCGTAACAGTACTGGGTGGCAGGAAGGTGCTGTGGGTACTTTAGTTTATTCAGAAAAGCACAGGGGCTATGTGTTGAAGCAGGAGCTTACAGTGCTCAGGCGTTTTCTTAGTTTTCCCTCGGTTGAGATTCAAGACTGTGTCCTCGCTGCTCGTTCCTTGCACAATCAATTTGCTTGCATTGAGATCTCTGCTGAAGCTGGAAGAATGTCTCAAGCTAGTGAAAACGCAAGAATAATGGATATTAAGAAGAACCTGCGGCGTCTGTATGAGATGACAGCAATTGGAGTCATGGACAACAAAGAAATAGCACGGGAAATCAAAAGCTTGGGAGAAACAGTGAGTTACACCTCTTTGCAGATCAGTAACCACGACGCTCGGATTGATGATAATGAAAGCAACCTGCGAGAGATGATGGGCAAAGTTGACAGGATTCAGGAAGATCTTGAGCATTTGATCACCATGAATCAGGGAAGCATGGTGAATGAAGCAACTGCAGGAGCTGAGCACCCAATGGAGGAAGAATCAGTAGTGCAGCCCAAGAATTTTAGAGGCAACCCTTAATCTATTTTCTTTTCTTATGGTTAAATGTTCTACTATCTTTTATTATGTAAATAGTTTATAAGGGTATATACTACCCGAGACACTAGTTATTTTGAAAAAACTTTGTGTGCATTTTTTTGGAGAACTCTTAGGTTAAGCCTTCTCTGCATCCATTTTGAACTGCAGGAATACTTTGTCTTACCACTGCTGTAATGAATGGCTGTGCATAGCCTGTTTTATAAAATCCTTTTTTAGTTTTTGTTAAAAAAAACATAAAAACCATTGCAATATAAACCAATGAAATATCATATATATTAACCTTGCAAACCATGGTTTAGATAATGTCAATTACATGTTCAAGCTTTACACCTTCACGCCCTTAGAACCAAGTCCTTACAACACTTATGCCATGTACTTAGGCTATGGTAAGGCCCATGGACTCATAACCTTTTGTTAAAACCTTATTACATAGAAGGGTGGGATTAAAAATATTGTATAGTCTCCCAACCATTGTGGCTAGTAAATCCCTAGTGAACATAATAAAAAACAAAGCAAGAAAACTGTAAAACATCACCTTCGGGAGTGGTTGAACATAACGGATGGACTTCTCCATTATCGTAGCTAGTAAAAACTGGCATAGGAATAGAAATTATATAAGTAATTTACAATAATTAACACATGAGTAAAACTACTTGTTAAGAGTTGTATGATTAAATGCATGTACACTTTTTTTTTTTTACAAATTTTGAGGTCTGTGACAAAATGGTATTAGAGCATGGTTATAGCACTAGGCCTAAACTGAATCAACACTGAAATTGTTAAAGAAATCATTAAAAAAAAAAAAATCTTACTTTATTGTTGGTTTCATTCTCTTACAAAACAGGAAGATAAGGATAACTTTATGTTTTGCAGGAAAAACATGGAAGAAGTAGGGATGTCTGAAGAAGAAGAGTCTCACCCAAGAAATCCTATAAATAATGAAGAGGGTAATTTAAGGGATGGGGAGATCTGGGGAAACCTAAATGAAAGTCAAGATAGTAAATTTGAACTGCAAAGAACTGTCAAGGTATTAAGATCAAAGATAAAAAGAGTTAAGGAGGATAATGAACGAATCCTAAAAGCTCAAGAGGAACTAAATACTATTTTATTAGCTAAAATACATAACGATGAAAAAGAGAAAAACAAGTTCACCTTACAATCATAAGGGAAGGAAACTAGAATTTTCCAGTCATAAGGATAAACTTCTAATGAAGAATCAGTCAAACATCACTCAGAAAAAAAACAAGATTTAAGCAAAAGTAGTGATGATAGTAAAAAGAAAACGAAGTACAAACCATATGAAGAAATATCTGGGGAGTTTAAAAAGATTAAACCACCAATGTTTAATGGTGAAATTGAAAAAAGGAGAAGAAGTGGAAGCCAGGTTGGCAGGGATGAAGAAATACTTCCAAATCTACAATCACTTCGATGAACTGAAAGCTAAAATGGCCGTATATAATATGACTGGAAAAGTGGATATATGGTGGCAAGATACGAAGAAAGTAAAGGGAATAATAGAAATATATGTAACCTGGAAAACCTCTAAAAAACATTTTAAAATAAAATACTTGTCAGAACAGTATTACGAAGAGAAGGCTAAAGAGTTTTACAAGTTAAAAATAGGAGCTATAACTATGAAAGAGGTCGACAGTAAATTTCTGAGTTTGCTTCGTTGCGTACCTTACATAATTGATGAAAAACAAAAGATACAATGTTTTCTCAGTTGTTTACCTATAAATTTTAAAGAACTAATTGAATATGACAATTTGAAGACACTGGAGGAAGCAATGAGAAAGGAAAATTTCTATAACGACCAAAATAAAAATAAAAGAGAAAGTGTACCAATTTGGAAAAATAAAAGACGAGATGATTTTGATCCAAGAAAGAAAAATAATAAATTCCACAAAAACACCAGGAATAATTATAAAGGGTATTAAGAAAATAACTACAAAAAATTTTAAACACAGAATTTTTTAGTAAAAGAAAGACAACCTTCCACTACTTTAAATAGGAACACTGCACAGAGGGAACCCTTAAAATTTTGGGAATATGGTGAGCCACAGTATTTTAAATATTTCCCAATAATAAAGAAAAACTTTAATGTTCACTCCATTTAGTAAATTGTTACAGTTGGAGATTTGGCAAGGAGCATGCCCAGAATCAGCGCTGCATTGGAAAACCAGCAAGAAGACCATAAAACTTCAATGGTCAAAATTGAAGGTATGATAAAAAGTCAACCTATTTCCATATTGATTGATCCATGTGCAAGTGTGAGTTATATATCACCTAGAATAGTTGAATTAAGTAAATTAGTACCAGAAAAATTTGATAAGTCATGGCTAGTACAATTAGCCACATGTACTAAACGTAAAGTTACTAGTTATGTTAAAAATTGTGAATTATTAATGAATGGTTTCATTATGCATGTTGATTTGAATATTTTACCTTTAGGTTCCTATGATATGTTAATAGGAATGGATTGGCTATAAAAAGACAGATTAATGCTAAATTATTTTGAAAAAACCTTTACATGCATAGGAGATACTAGAAACACTATAAAAGTAAAAGGAATTCCTGGGAAAGTTACGATCAGAGAGTTCTCTTCTCTACAAATGAAAATATCAGTACGTAAAGAATGTAAAGTGTTTTCTATTTATGTAATGGATGATAAAGATAATGAAAATTAAACTAAATAGAAGAAATACCCATCTTAATGGAGTTTGAAGATATCTTTCGAGAAGAACTCCCTGGACTTCCTCCGTAAAGAGATATAGACTTCACAATTGATCTGATACCCAGAGCGGTGCCAGCATCGAAAGCTCCTTACCGAATGAACATAATAGAGATTACAAAACTCAAATAACAATTACAAGAATTGATTGACAAAAAGTATATTTGACCTAGTGTTTTCCCTTGGGGGGCACGAGTCTTATTTGTAAAGAAGAAAGACGGAACCTTAAGATTGTGCATAGACTATAGACAACTAAATAAAATGGCTTTTAAAAATCGATACCCACTACCTTGGATAGATGATCTATTTGATTGATTCTGCAAGGAAACAATATTCTCTAAAAGAGACCTAAGGTCTGGATACCACCAGGTGCATATCAAATATGAGGACATATTCAAAACCTCGTTTAGGACCCATTATGGTCACTACAAATTTGTCATAATTCTTTTGTGTTGAAAAATGCAGCTACACCATTCATGTCCTTAATGAATAGTATTCTAGGTAACTATTTGGATAATTTTGTAGTTGCCTTCTTCGAAAACATACTGATTTACTCAAAGAATGAATAAGAATATGAAGAGCATTTAAATATAATTTTACAAGTACTAAGAGAACAACAATCGTATGCTAAGTTCAGTAAATGTGATTTATTTAAGGTTAGGATTCAATATCTAGGACACATAGTGTCCAAGGATGGAATCTCTATCGACCCCGATAAAATTAAGGTTATCACCAAATGGACAGTTCCTAAAAATGTAACCCACATAAGATCGTTCATGGGGATTACCGGTTATTATCGAAAGTTCATCGAAGGATTTTCTAAGATAGCCTACACCATAACTTCATTGTAGAAGAAAGGTAAAAAGTTTGAGTGGACTGAAACGTGTATGGAAAGCTTTAATAAATTAAAAAATATGTTAACTAATGCCCCTATCCTAAAGCACTAGGGGGGTTTTGAGGTCTAAAATGGGCCTGATCAGGGAAATAATAAAATAAGAGTTATAATAATAAAATATAAGTTTTAAATTTTTGAGGGGAAAAATAAAAAACTACTTTTTCTTATCCTATTTTTGGCATATATCGTTATCTGTTCACCCAAATTTTGAGTTTGGGACTCGCTGGATGTATAATTTCATTCCACATCCAACCCATACCCACACTACATACTTATAAGGTACCCATGGCACCCAAAAATGAAAATTTCAATAAAAAAACGTATTTTAATATTTAAATACATTTTTATTGAAATTTTCCTTTTTAAGTGTCGTGGGTACCTCAGAAGTATGTAGTGTGGGTATGGGTTGGATAAGGAGATATGCCAAAAATATGATAATAAAAAAGTAGTTTTTTTATTTTTCCCTCCATTTGTTTTACAAATTTTACCCTTATGCTTGATATCATCATCTTAAATCATATTGGTTCTTGTAAAGTGAATTTTAATGGTACAGTTATTTTTAGGCCCATTTTTACCTCAAAACTTCCCTAATGGATTGTTGATCCTTTTAAGGATTTTGTCGTATGTACCGACGCTTGTAAAGAAGGATTATGCGGGGTATTAATACAAGAAAATTATGTCATGGCTTATGAATCTAGAAAATTAAAGAAACATGAAAAGAATTATGCTACGCATGACTTAGAACTTGCTGCGATAATTCACACTTTAAAAATGTGGCGACATTGCCTCATTCAAAGGAAATTTATGCTTATGTCAGATAACATAAGTCTAAAATATTTATTTGACCAGCAAAATTTAAATTCTAGACATGCAAGATGGTTTTCTTTCTTAAGTGGATATTATTTCGAAATAAAACACAAAAAGGGAAAGGAAAACAAAGTTGCAGACGCTTTGATTCGTCGTGAAAATTTACTCTTTGAAAGAAGTAGTTATGAATAAGATCTGGAAAATCAGATCTTAAGTGCAAAGAATTCTTATAACAAATACCAAATTTTAAAATAAAATACTGTTGAAAATGAAAATAATCAAATAAAAACTAGATTTCAGCCTAAATAGAAGAGGATTGTTGCTGCATAAAAACAGGTTGTACATACCAAATACAACCGAAATCAAATTAATAGTCATGAATGAGTAACATAACCGAGCTTATTTAGGACATCCTTGATATCACAAGATGATCACCATGTTCATAAAATATTTCTTTTCACCTAACATGAATAAAGAGGTAGGAGAGTACTTATCTCCTTGCATAGAATGTCAGCAAGTCAAGGAAGAACACCAACATCCAACAGGGTTGTTGCAACCGCTACCCATTCCGGAATGGAAGTGGGAAATTATTAGCATGGATTTTATAACAAGCCTACCTAAAAATTATAGACAGCAGGATTAAATCATGGTCGTAGTCGATAAGTTAAGTAAAGAAACAAATTTTATTCATGTAAAAACTAACTATAAGGATGTTAACATTGTAGATATTTTTATGAAAGATATTTTTAGGTTACATGGTGTACCAAAGGTAATAGTCTCAAATAGAGACACAAAATTTACAGGAAATTTATGGAAATATTTGTTTAAAGGGTTACATACACATTTGAACTTCAGTACTGTGTATCATCTGCAAACGGATGGGAAGATTGAAAGGTTAAAAAAATTCCTAGAAGACATGCTAAGAATGTATGTAATGGAAAACCAGGTTAGTCGGAATACTACCTCCACTTAGTATAATTTGCTTATAATAATAATTTTCAAGTATCACCATGTATGAGTCCTTTTGAAATTCTGTATGGACGCAATGTAATACTCCAATTTATTAGAGCAGTCCAATTTATAGGTTAATGTTAGGACCTGATTTGTTAAAAGATATGTAACTAACCGAGAAATGGGTGCAACAAAACTTGAAGGCTTCCCAAGACAGGAAGAAAAGTTATGCTGGACTAAAAAGAACTCCCAAAGAGTTCCAAGTGGGTGAACATGTGTACATAAAGGTAAAGCCCAAGAAAATCTATTTGAGATCAGGAAAGTATTCAAAGTTGGCGCCCAGGTATTGCAGACCATTTGAAATTTTGGCTAAAGTAGAGTCGGTTGCATACCAATTAGCCCTACCTCCCACTATTAAAGTGCATAATGTTTTTCAAATTTATATTTTAAAAAGATATATTCTTGATGCTACTCGTGTGATCAATTGGAATGTTATCCAAGTGGAACCCGAAGGAGAGTTCCAAGTGGGATCAGAGCATATTCTCGATAGGATATAACTTTTACTGCAGTTATGTACCATCGAACAAGTCAAGGTGCAATGGAAGCACCTTTGTATGGAAGAATCTACTTGGGAATTCGAAAGTGTTATGTGAGAGACATATCCAATCCTATTCCAAGATGAGGAAATGGAAGAATAAAACAGAAATTTAGTGACGCTGAGGACATTGTTATCCTTTAAGGGGAGGTGTATGTAATGCACCTAAAATTAATAATTTATTATTAATTTTTGCTGAAAATATTTTATTTATTATTTTAAATATTTTAGACAAAAAGTAAAAAATAAAACAATTGTAATAAATTATTATTTTATTAATAAAAGAAATTGAAGGGGACATAAGTGGAATAGTTGTTGAAGAGTGTTTGCTTACCCACAAGAGGAAAAGACAAGTGGATGAAGCTACGGAGTGAGAACTCAAGGTATAGGAGGCAACTTCCCCAAAATTAGGTCACAACTCCTAGTTGATTGCTAAAGAGCAGGATTCTCATAAATGACCAAGTCCTAGGAAAAATACTATATAATAGTATGTCCATTAGCAAGCAGGAGGATATCATTGGATGGTGATTGAATATGATAATGCAAGAGATGGCGCATTAAGTGTATTTTTCTCTTGTAGTTCAGCGAATAGGCTTGGGGGTTTTGGAGAAAGTAACTTAGATTCTATGGGAGTTGGTTGGGGGGAGCGGCTATTCCATTTCTGTTTTCCTAGTAGTGGTGCCAGGTTCTTCCTCTATGTTTTTATTACAGTAGGTTGTTTATTGTAGATATGGAAGTATAGTTGTATCCATTAAGTAGAATTTTTTTACTTAATCGTATTGCATAGTTATCTAACATGTATCGATTAGATTTTGTTTATGTATAGATCCTAAATCCATTTATGTTATGTTTATAACTATGAATGGTTAATTATGATTAGAATGGATTATTAGATCGGGCATCCATACCCGAGTTAGGGATCTCTAAATGAGTTTATATGTTGTAGAATCGAATTCTTTCCTTAAATAAGTAGATATCAATGAATTATATTTGTTCTTTTCTTATGTTGTAGACCTAGTTTAATTTTGATTACAATATTGAAATTTAACATCTTTAAATTCCAAATTACAATAGTGACAGTTAACATGTTTAAATTCTAAACGATTACAGTCAAATCGAAATCAAGGAAAACTAATTAAATAAACTAATATCAACTGATTCTAAAAATACCAATATAGAGATACCAATATTACGATTTATAATCTAGCTAACTACTAATCCAAGAATCGAAATCATCTACAATCGTAGAGTTATTGATATACAATATAGATTTTATAGAAATAGTCACCTACAGGAATTATAACTAACATATAGCTTATCTAAATAAATCCTTTGCGGATCTAATGCTAACAAGCATAACCAGATTCAAGGAAATTGAGTAAATCTACATTACAAGTGTAAACAAATCACAGAAGAAAGTATCTCATTTCCAAAGACCAGTAGTAAGCCCATCTATGATGGCTACTAGGAATTAATGTAAGATAGTAAGCATATCAGTATTAAATCCAACCCAAATCAAAGGCATGCATACTATATTTTAAACTATGATTTCCATAATTAAAATCACTCCACAGAAACCGCAAGACCCAATGGGCCGTATGAACATTCATAAGTTAAATATTATGGTCGTAAGTCCATATTAAATGGGTTCCATCGTTACACAAAATATTAACACAAGACATACATACAATAGCTAATCGGTGTTGTATAAACAACACTAAACCCTCATATAGGTGAATAATTAATATTATTATTATTTCCACATATTCTCATTGACAACAGAACTGAGGTTTTAATTGTAAAACAGTATTATCAAAACATAGTCATGGCTGTAATACCATCAAAGGATGGCATCCAGTAAATAAAGATTAACCATAGAGTAATTCATAATAGAGACCCTAACAGTCGTTTCAATTATTCATATAGTAAAAATTATCAACACATTGTGCGCATACAGGGTGTGGCTGTTAAGAGCATCTATGATGGCTTCCACCTTGGTTTAAAACCATAAATAACTTCAAGTAATAGAGTAAGTGAAGTGGATGCGATTTTACACTCGTTGTTCGATGCTGGTTAGGGTTTCTCCAAGCACCATCTAGCCTTTGTCCTACGGCACCTACAGTACCTTCTATCCTTTGTCTGACCCCCCCAGTGTGAAATTTAGTCACATCATATTAATACTAAAGCATAATCTTACAGAAGATTCAAGACAATTTACACACAAAATGACATAATAGTGATGCAATTAGAGGTTGCAGCTGTATATTATCAATAATCAATAGTGAGATTGTGATACAATGTCATACACTTGCATGAATAGCAAGAAAATATGAATCCCAAGGAGGTCATTCGAATTGGAAACATGAGAGTGGCTTAGCTGTCAGTTAGCCACACTAAACACATAAGTTAACCACTAATCATAGCCATATTGACTCTAACTGAGTGCTAACTGAATCAGAGGGCAGTAATGACTGAGTCTAACTAAATAGAACTCAACTGGATGTCAATTAGTAGGTGGGGGTGCATATCTAACTCAAGTCAGCTCCGATGAAGTGAACTGAACTGAAACTAGTCACCAGAAGTTGTTGGAGGCGCCTTAGATCACTCCAGTTAACCCAAATCAACCCACAATAGACAAATGGATGAGGAAGGTGCTTTTCCAACTCAACTTAACTGATTGTTAGGTGAAACAACATTTAGTTAACTAATTGGTGCACTTATGACAAGAAGAGCACCCCATATTTTCTCCCTGCTTGAAGGAGGAAACCTAGTTAGCCTCCCTGATTGAAGGAGAAGGCTTAGCTGGCATCCCTGATTGAAGGAGTGTGTTGGTACTAATGATGATGTCAGGAGTGTGATGGTGCTGATGCTAATGTCAGGAGTGTGCTCCTGTGCTGATGTTGATGTTTGTAAATCGAGTCAATTTACTTAGGATAGTGGGTAATTAGGCCAAATTGACCAAATAAAGGCGTGTGTGTTGGATAATGAATCCAACACCCCCCCCCCCCCCCCCCCCNACTCTAAAATGCACAAAATAAATGCTAAGTGAGGAAAGAGGGAAAACCCAGTGTGAACCCCCCACCCCCTCAAGTTTAAAACTGAAGAAGTAAATTCCGTCACACTGATGAAATCACCCCCAACAGTGAACGGAGGTAAGTGAAAATTTTCTCAATAACATTCTTTGTGAAAATATCTGCAATCTACTCATCTGTAGGGCAGTATTGCAGAATAATTGTCCTATCATGCACCATCTCCCTGATGTAGTGCATATGGATCTCAACATGTTTGGTCCTATGCCGCTGAAATGGATTCATTGAGATATTGATAGCACTTTGGTTTCCACAAAATATGACTATGGACAAAGCACTACCAATATCAAACTGACAGAATGCCTTGCAGCCAAACTGCCTAAATGCAAGCATTCACTGCTCCCCTGTACTCATCCTCTACCGAAGAAAGTGCAATGGTGGCCTTGTTTTTGCTGGACCAGAAAATGAGGCCACCACCAAACATAAACACATACCCGAAAGTGGACTTTCGATCTATGGAATCCCCTTCCCAATATGAATCTGTAAAACTGACCAACTCTAGCTTAGAATCTGCAGCATAGTGAATGTCGTAGGATCTAGTTCCCTGAATGTACTGAAGGATCCTCTTGGCTTCCTTCCAATGGATATCATGAGGCTGCTGCATATACCTTGATACAAAATTCATGGCATAACAAATATTAGGTCTTGAATGTGTCAAGTATAGCAAGCTTCTGATCAATTAGCGGTAAGTTGTGGAACCCATGGGTGGAGTGGATTTTCCCTCTTCAAGACTGATTCCTGAGAGGAAAGGAAATGGTGCAGCCTTGAAATCATCCATGTTAAACTTAATTAACAGGTCTGCAATATATTTAGACTGATTTATCATTATCCCATCAAAGTCTTGTGTGATTTCAATCCCGAATAAACTATCTCAGCTGGCCCAAATCACTCATTTCAAAAGCATCATGAAGATCAGTTTTTATAAAGGAAATCGAAGCAAGTCTGGTTCCTATTATCAAAATATCATCAAAATATAATACTATGATCAGAATATTACCCTCATACTTCTTAAAATATACATTAGGATCATATTTTCATCTCTGGAATTTCTGTGAGAGAAGAAAAGCATCCATTTTGGCATACCAAGATCTTGGGCCCTGTTTCAACCCATATAATGATTTCTGTAATTTACACACCAAGGAAGGATATGAT
The DNA here is from genome assembly GCA_001517045.1 of Pseudotsuga menziesii. Taxonomy (NCBI): domain Eukaryota; kingdom Viridiplantae; phylum Streptophyta; class Pinopsida; order Pinales; family Pinaceae; genus Pseudotsuga; species Pseudotsuga menziesii. Next base: position 122,060 of record LPNX010322092.1, read on the forward strand.
GTATAGCCTTCATGTTGCTTCATTTATATATCCTCTTGTAGGTATCCATGAATAAAATCACTCTTGACATCCATGTGCTGCACCTCCCAGTACTTGGATGCAGCAATGGCCAAAACTAGCCTTATGGAATCCATCTTTGCATCCGGTGCAAAGGTCTCATGATAGTCCACTCCTTGGACTTGGGAGAACCATTTTGCAACTAGCCGTGATTTGTACTTGCAGGTTGTTCCATATGCAGAAACCTATGTCCGATATAACCACTTGCATTGAACCATTTTCCTCCCAGGTGGAAGGTAAACTAGCTCCCAAGTTGCATTTTTTCGAAGAGAGTTGAACTCTTCGTCCATTATAGCTTTCCATCTCGTATATTTCTGAGTGTGGTAGTAGGAATTTGGATCATACCCAATCATCAAATAACAGGGCTCGGACAGCAAGGATTCATGACAAGAGAGAGAAATACCTTCTCTTTGAAAATCAAACCGGGTTCTTCTTGGATCAATAGGATTTCCAATGTTTGTCCTGGCGGAAGAGAGTGTCTTTTTGGCCCAAGTTTGGAGATGAGTGGACACATCAGAGTCTGATTCTAAACCTGATATATTTTTCTCACTGATATCAAACATCATATCTGCAATATCAGATCCTTCACTCCCATTTTCATCATCCAAATGATCAACAGAACATGAGGGAATTTCAGCAGTGTTTTCCTAGACTAGTTCTACCTCTTGGAGAGGTTCTTTAAAACGGACACTTCTCTCAATGAATATATGTTTGGTTCTGATATTCAGAAGTTTGAATCCCTTTTATTTTTATGAATATCAAATTAACAAACATTCAATACTTTTCGGTTGCAAATATTTCCTCTTGTGAAGTGGAATTCGAGCCCATGTAGTGGACCCAAAAACCTTGAAATTTGACACATCTGGTTTGTGTCCAAAATAGGCTTCGAAAGGATTTTTTCCTTTCACGGAAGAGTGAGGGACTCTATTATGAATGTGAGAAGAAACGTTCATATCCTTAGCCCATAGGTTTTCATCCAAACCTTTGGCTTCCAGCATGCAGGTAGTCATCTCTTTGAGGGCCTGGTTTTTCCTTTCCGCTACACCATTTTGCTGGGGTGTGTAGGGAATGGAGTGATGGATTTGGATCCCATTCTCAACACATATTTTCAGAAATTTAGACTTGATATAATCTCCTCCATTATCATATCTGAGAGACTTTATCTTCCTCCCATAGGAATTCTCAACCAATGCTTTAAACTCAATGAATCTTTCCAAAAATTCACATTTTTTCTTTAGGAAGAAAACCCAAGTGTATCTAGAAAAGTCATTGGTTAAGGTGAGTACATACTGTGAACCACTCATGGATGTTGTAGGCATGGGTCCACTAATACCAGAATTAATCAGCCCCAAAATATTGTTTTCACGGGTTTCCTTTGCCCAATCAAATTTGTGCTCAAGGTGTTTACCGACAATGCAACCTTTGCAAATGCCATTGGAAGTTTTGATGGTTAGGAGGCCTTCAAAAATGGAATGTTTCTAAATTTGATGCAATTATTTGAATTTCAAATGACCAAATCTCTTATGCCAAATCCTACTGACCTCATTCCCATGAGTTAGAAGACCGTTGGGCTTTGCATCCACCACAAACTTGGAAAATTCATAGGACTTAGTAGTGTGATTTGCTATGACTGTTGCAATGAGTTTCTTGGATGCAGTATTTGTGATTTCAACATAATTTGAGCTGAAAGTCACTCTCTTGGGAACTCTGGTGTGTGTAATTCGATATACACTCAACATATTGGAGGCCAAGGAAGGTACATACACATCAAAAAAGATTCCATGTTCAAGTTTTATAGTACCTTTTCCTTTCGAAATAATATGAGAATCATCTCCCATGTGGATGGGAATTATTTTGTCAGAGTCCAAGGATGAGAAGAATTCTTTTCTTTCCATCATATGGTTTGAAGCACCAGATTCTATGAGGAGAGCTCTAGGCTTCAAAGTACTTTCCATGAGGGCATGTACTCTTTCTGGTTAGATGTCTCAATCATGATTATCTCTCTTCCGAACACTTTCCGAAAGATTGATATTGTTCCTCTCAAGGAGAAGAGTCATTTCATCAATCTTTTTTTTCATGCAGGCATGTTCAAAGTGAAATCCATTCCCGCAATAGGAACACTTGACTTTTTCTTTTCCTTGGTTTCCTTTGTTCTTGTGGTTCTTTGATCCAGAAGGATCTTCTTGCTGCTAGTTCTTCTCCTTTGGCTTCAGAGCATCAAACTTAGTCTTATATTCTTTTTCTTTCCTTTACCCTTTGTATCTTTGGGCCCCAAAGCAAACAATGCTTGATATTTGGAAGATATGATGATCCCCATTTGCATAAGCTTGTCATGTTGTTTTGTGAGGGACTCAATCAAGGCATTAAGAGAAGGCATGTTCCAATTTGGGGTTGTTAGCTTCCCAGTATCGAATGTGGAAACAAATACTGAGTAATACAATCCAAGTTTGGAAATAATGGAGAGAATGAGCTGATCATCCTCTTTCTCCACTTCACACTCCTTCAACTGGAGCACTAGGTGCTTAAATTCGATGAAGAATTCATTGAGTCTCGAAATTTCTTGGGTGAAGAGAAATCAACTCATTCTCTAGCCGATAAATCCTCATGTCATCTTGCTTATCAAATAGATCAGCAAGTTTGTCCCAAATTTTCTTTGGATTCTTCAAACCAGTGACATGGAAATGAAGAACTTTGGAAATCGATAGGAAAATAAACCCAAAATCTTCATCCATCTTGTTCCACTATATTGCTTTTTCTACAACATGATTTGGCTCCACCTCAGTGTCCATTGTGACTCAGTAGAGTCCCTTGGCATGCAATTGAATCTCCATGTCTCCCTTCCATTGGTGGTAATTGAAAGGAGTAAGAGGATCCATAGAAGAAGAAGCCATTTTTCTGTTGTAGCGAATGCAGTAGAAGTCTTAAAAAAAACCTGGAAAACCACAAAAAGGGCACTGTAAGGTCGAACAACCTGCAATTTTTTAGGTTTTCATCACACCCATCTGAGTCAATCAAGATAGCTTGATCAACAATTCCTTTGCTTGGAATTTATGTGGTAAACAATCGACTTCTGGTGCAGTGCTGGAATTTTTGAGCTTTCTTCTCAAAATGCATGCTAGATCTGTAAAAAATCTTGTTTTTGAGAAGAAGAGCTTCATCCCGCCGTGGCTCTAATACCATGTGAAATTAATTCACAACAATCTTGAGACTAAATCATAATCTTACAAAAGATTCAAAATGACATAACAGTGTTGCAATTAGAGGTTGCCATTGTATATTATCAATAATCAATAATGAGATTGTGATACAATGTCATACACTTGCATGAATAGAAAGACAATTTGAATCCCAAGGAGGTCATTCGAATTGAAAACATGAGAGTGTCTTAGATGTGAGTTAGACACACTAAACACACCAATTAACCACTAATCATAGCCGTAATTGAATCTAACTAAGTCCTAACCGAATCAGAGGGAAGTAATGACTGATTCTAACTGAATAGAACTCAACTGCATGTCAATCAGTAGGTGGGGGCACATATCTAACTCAAGTCATCTCTAATGAAGTGAACTAGAACTTAAAGTAGTCACCAGAAGTTGTTGGAGGTGCCTTAGATCACTCTAGTTAACCCAAATCAGCCCAAAATAGACAAATGGATGAGGAAGGTTCTTTTCCAACTCAGCTTAACTGATTGTTAGGTGAAACAACATTTAGTTAACTAATTGGTGAACTTATGACAAGAATATCACCCCAGATTTTCTCCCTGATTGAAGGAGGAATCCTAGTTAGCCTCCCTAATTGAAGGATAACGCTTAGTTGGCCTCCCTGATTGAAGGAGTGTGTTGGTGTTGATGCTGATGTCAGGAGTGTGCTGGTGTGTTGATGTTGATGTCAGTAATTCAAGTTAATTAACTTAGGATAGTGGGTAATTAGGAAAAATTGACCAAATAAAGGTGTGTGGGTTGGATAATGACTCCAACACCCAGATCTGATCCATCCTCATGGTTTCTGACCAGGGAGAGGATGTTGTCTCCTCCCAAAGCACCCATCTTCCTATCCTTAAATCATCATGCACCGCTTTGCATCATACATCAGCTTCCACTCTGAAAATGGGTTCAAAGAATATCCCAATCCTTGACAGATACACACCAGAAATAACCCCTTCTTCCTTTGACGCACCTCAAGAGCCCCTAACTAGAAACCCTCTGGAGACTCACATCTGTATCACCTGGACCACCACCAAACCCAATCTTTCCATCCCTGCTAACTAAATAAATTCTTGGGTTCAATTTCTTAGAGATCATGCCCTAACTGGCAAGCTCTAAGAGGCTAGATCGCTGCTAAATGGAAACCCAAATCTCACTTTGACCTACAACTCGAATCTAAGGGTTTATTTACAATCATCTTTCATCACCTCGAAGACAAAACTAAAGTGGAAGAAGGAGGTCCCTATTTCTTTAACTCTACGGGTCTGTATCTAAAAAACTAGACAGAGCACTTCTTCCCAAAAAAAGAAGACTTCACCTGGGCACATGTCTGTATAAGGATGTACTCCCTCCCTTAGGAATATTGGTATGAAGATACACTGAAGGACATCAAAAACACCCTGGGAACCTTTGTGTGTTCAACAAACCAAACAAATCTCAACAAATTCACCTCCTATATGTGTATCTGTGTCTACATGCATATTGCAAAATCCCTTCAAGATGCCATCAATCTCATCCATGAAGACTTGGACTGGGTCCAACCAATGGATTATGAACATTTTCCCTTCATATTCTGCAAATTCCATGAGCATGGACACCTATTACGTGATTGTCCCACAAGCAAACCTAGCAAGAGCCTGAAAGTTGAATAAAGAGATGTAGAGGGTTTCCAAAGACCTGGGGAAAAGTGACACCATTAGTATTTCCTCTCACCCTGAAGTTAACCCCCTTCCCACCCATATTGATCTTGGCTCCGAAATCCCCATGGATGAAGAGACGTCGAAGATAGCACTAGGGAATATTGACTTCCTTGGGTTAGAATATGCCTGTACCAAAAAGATTCCAGCTCCATTCCAGCCTGCCAAATCCAACTTCTCAATGAATCCTTAGCTAAAGCCAAATATCAAAACAAACTTGGTGTCCTCAATATTCAGCTAAAGAATAAGCAAAAACTCATTCGGGAAAGTAAAAAAAGAGGGAGGAAATCAACTTTGAAAAGGATAAATGTGTTGGGAACCCAGTTGGTGGAATCATGGCAATATTCCCAGTTAATGGATTTGTTTCCCTCCTCATCCCCTATTTCTCAATAAAGATCATGTCCTCAAATGTTAGAGGACTGAACGGTATCACAAAAAGAAAGAATACTGAAAAGAAAAATCCAGCTAGATAAGCATGCCATTCTCTTCATTTAGGAAACAAAGTGCACTACTGAAACCCTCCACCTGATAATGGAAAAAAATTGGAACGAATTCCAAACCATATCTATTAATGCCACTGGGGAATCCAGAGGTATAGACATTGCTTGGAACCTAGATGATATTGTTCTCAGTGACTCATCATCTTGTGCCCATGCAATCGTTGCTTCCTTCCACAATCTTAGATCCAACATCCATGGCCACCTTCTCAACGTCTACAACCCCCAACCTATGGACCTCAAGCTCAATCTTTTGCACTTCATGAACTAGTTCTCCTTGTAGAATCAAGACTCCCCTCTCATCATAGGAGGGGACTTCAACATGATCACCTCTCTTGGGGAAAAATAAGGGGACTGAAAGTCATCTCAGCTGAGGAACACCTCTTCAAGGATACTATCAAATTAATGACAGAAGACTAATGGATCTCCACCCTTCTTTTGTATTTTTCACTTGGAACAATCGTAGAGGAGGGATTCATCATATAGCCAAGAGACTAGATCACTTCTTGATCTCAGAGGACATTCTTCATGTTGGAAGGCTTATAACCTCCTCGGTTCTCCCAACGGTTGGCTGAGATCATTGGCCCATTGACCTAAACTGGAAGAGTATTGGAAAACATCTCCACCGTCCCTTTTGCTTTGAGAAAATTTGTCTCTCACATCCAACCTTCATGGACTCCGTTATCCTCTAGTGGTCTGAGATATAACCAGTAGGAAAGACCAAAATGGCCACAATGTAGCAAAAAATCAAATCACTTAAAGAAAGGATCAAGCATTGGAATCACACCACCTTTGGTGACATATTCAAAGATAAAAAAATAATTAAGGAAAACCTTGAAGCACTACAATGCTCCATAATGACCGATGGAGTATCCGAGGAAAACAAACACAAAGAAAATGATTTGGCATGACGCAACTTAACAATCATTGTCGTCAAGAAGAAATTATATGGAAGAAGAAATCCAAAGTCAAATGGTTAAAGTAAGGAGATCGAAACACAACTTTCTTGCACATATCCATGATCCAACATAGAATTAATAATTGCATCACCAAAATCAAATCGAAAGCAGGCGAAGTCCTGCAAGGTCGGATGGATATTGAACAGGATTTGACTGTGTATTTTTAGGACCTACTTGCAAAACCGACTATATCCATATCTAATGCAATCGAGAAATTCACCCAGCATATTGCCACCATCATCACCGCTAAGTATAATGCCTCCCTCATGCAACCCATCTCTCTTTAGGAAGTCGAACTAACCGTGAATCAAATGTCTAATGGAACAACACCTGGCCCAGATGACTTTACAATCAATTTTTTTCACTAATGCTGGAACCTGCTAAAGTAAGATGTCCTTGAAGTAGTGGAGGGATCACATCAAACAAAATGGGTACTACTCGCTCTCAATGCCACTCATCTCACTCTGTTGCCCAAATAAATAGGAGCCTCCCATCCTAGTAAGTTTAGACCCATTTCCCTCTGCAATGTCATTTATAAAATTATCTCCAAAGTGGTAGCTAACCGCCTCAAGCCGCTTCTCCCTTTACTCATTTCCCCTGAAAAAATGGGCTACGTCGAGGGAAGGAAAATATTGGACAGAATTATCCTAGCTCATGAAGTCATTCATTCCCTCAAATTCAATCGTACTCTTGGGATGCTCCTTAAACTAGATCTTTCCAAATCCTTCAACAAGCTTAGCTGGGATTTTATAAAAAATATGCTCCTTTCCTTTGGGTTCATCCATGAGTGGTCCCGCTGGATCTCGTCCCTTATCAATTTTTTCTTCTTTTCTATCTTGTTCAATGGGTCCCCCTATGCTACCTTCTCTCCATCTCGTGGTCTTCATCAAGGCGAACCCCTCTCTCCCTTTCTCTTCATCCTCATGGATGAAGGGCTCGGAAGACTAATCCAAAATGCCATTTTCTTGGGATCCCTTCACGACCTCTCCCTTCATAGAGGAAATGCCATTTCTTATCAACAGTTTGTAGATGAAACCCTCCTCTTTGGCAACCCCTTTGTCCAGGAATATCGCTCCCTTAGAGATATCCTTCACACCTTCTTGGAATCTTTGGGCACCACCCTCAACCTGGGAAAATCTCAGATCATCTTCTTTCATATGGACTCCATCATCAAATGTAATGTATCTCACATACTGAGGTTCATTGTCTCCACCTTGCCCTCAAAATACCTGGGAGTGCCTCTTTTTGACTTGGCCATTAAGCACTCCTCTTGGAAGGAAATCCTTGACAAGATTGAATCTCGCATCTCCTCCTGGTCCTTCTGTTCCCTCAATATTCCCTGTCGCCTAACTCTCCTCAAATATTTCCTTCAATCCTTGTCGCTCTACCTCTTTTCAGTCCTCACTGCTCCTAAGTGGGTTATGAAATCCCTCATAATTCTTCAGCATTCCTTCCTTTGGGGAAAAGGCTCCAGGAATAAAAAGTGGGCCCTGGTGAATTGGAACACACTCTGTCTTCCTCGAAGTAAGAGAGGCCTAGGATTAAGAGATCCTGAGATAAACAATGCAACACTCTCCTCAAAAATATGGTGGACCGGGATCTCTCATAATGACACGCCCTGGGGGAAAATAAGGAATAGAAAATATGCAATAGATTGGGACCCTTCACAATTGGTCCACCTCAAGAGTGACCCCTCAGGTTCCCTCATCTGGAAATATTCCAACTCTAAAAAATCCCCCATCTAGTAGCACAGCTTCTGGTAGACTTGAGAGGGAGCTCACACATATTTCTAGCAAGGACTCTTGGAAACAAATGCCCAACTAATCAACCAATATGACATTGGTGAAAATCATAACTACTTGTTGGTTGATAGCCGCTCTATTTTCCAAGACTTCTAGGGACCTAAAGGCTCTTTGGATTTTCGTTTATGGAAGCACCCAAGAAGATGGAACATTCGTCTTGATACTGAAATAATGGAACCAATCTAGCAGGACCTCAAGTCCAGGAAAATCAGAATCAAACATGGTCCTGATATACTGTGATGGGGGCATCTACCTAAAGGTTTGTTCACTATTAAGGATTCCTACTATATCATTTCCACCAAGGAAGAATATGAGTCAATTTCCCCTTTGGAAAAAATTCTGGAATCTACATGCTTGGCTCAAAGTCTCCACCTTTCTCTGGCTTCTCTCTCATAAACACATCCTCACTCGGGACAACCTACAAAAAAAGGGCTTCCAGGGGCCTGTGTTCTATTCCATGTGCAGTAACGATGCAAAAAACATAGATCACTTGCTAGACTCTTGCGAGCTTGCCTCCAATATTTGGGATCGTATAACTAGTATTTTCAGAAGAATCAACAGAGATAATAACAATGTCTTTAACACTTTGTTAAGATGGGTAGAAAATCAATTCCAAAGTGCACATCTTAACAGACTATGGGAACTCACCCATGGGTTTCTCGTTTGGATTATCTGGAAAGAAAGAAATTCTAGAATATTTAAAGATCGTTGCAATTCTCTTGATAATATAGGGACTGATCTCAAAAGAAATATTCAGGATACTACTTTTCTGAAAGATTGGCACTCCTCTGATTTCCCCTCTTTAGTAGCTAGAAAAGGAATCCTGGAAAATTGGAATCTCACTTACCATCCCATCCCCTCTCTAGGGAAGGGGCCTCCTAAAAGGATATCCAACCCAAAGCAATGGTCCCCTCCTCTGGTTGGCATCTTCAAGCTCAACTTCGACAAGGCCTCGAAAGGAAATCCTGGCATGGTGGGATTTGGAGGTTCTATTCACAACCATGATGGAAAAATCTTGCATATCTTCCTCGGGAGCATTGGGCATGACACTAACAATGAGTTGATATCAAAGGCCTCATTGAAGGGATCGCCCTGGATAAACATCCAAATTTCCTTCAGAATAATGTTGAGGGTGAATCCTAGGTGATCCTTGCTCTTGCCACCAAAATACAAAATGGCTCTCAGGTTTCAAAACTCTCCTCCAGCTGGAGAATGGAACACATCATCAACAGGCTTGGAAAAATATTGGATGCTCTCCACTTGATCACCTTCCACCATGTTAGGAGAAGATCCAATGATATAGACAACTACTTGGCTAATGAAGGGGTCAAGTGTGATCTTCCTCTTTGTGTTGGAGAGCTTGGGTTGCCCTTTTCGAATATCCTAATTTACCAATTCATCATTCTTGCCTCATGAGACCACCCCTCCCCAGATGTGGGTGCTTTTCTATGCCATCCTCCACCTGACGACTTACTCCCACCATCTAGCTCCAACATGAGGCATCAACCTACCTATAGCCACGCATATGGATCACACTTAATGGGCACGCTCCTCGAACATGATCCACCTAGCAGCGCGCTCCTTGAACACGCTCCACCTAGAAGCTCACTCATGTCATTTGGCTCCGACACACACCTTCAATTTTCATCCATCCATGCAGATGGGATTCCATTTAAGGGCGGTCATTCAAAAGGCTCAGTTTTAATTGGTCTCTAGTGTGATGTTACTAAACTACAACCTTATACGATGGAAGTTGTCCCAAGACATTTACATTGGCAGCTATAAGCTGTAGATACTGCATGTGGCTTACCTATCGCCTGCTCTGTCGATGCATGAAATGGCGTTCACATCTGACTCCTCCTTCATTCGCTCCCCCTCAATGCTCTCTATGTATCTCTGCATTGTTTTGTTTGTTTGTATCTATGGATTGCTCGGCTATGTGTGTTTGGAAGCTTCTCTTACTCACCATGACCCGACCGAGAGGTACCTCCCATTGTGGCATTGGGCATGGTTCTGGAAGAGAATCTGGGTCTCCCAGGAAAACCAAAGCGATAAACATTGGCTATGAAAATAAAGTTTTGGCCCCGGTTCGAGCACTCATTGGTGATTAGGAGTCTGGTTAGGTGGCATATTTTCTTGCTACAGGAAATTATGGTAACCAAATCAACTTCTACTGGCTGGTTAAAAATATGCTTGGAAACATGGTAGAAGGAGTATTGGCAAACTAGACATTTACAAATACCTCCATATTGGATATCAGGGATCTTATGGTGCATTTGGATTCTAAATTGGCAAGCTTCGACACTAGCTTGGTTGGAGGCAATTATTCTCTGGAGCGGTGCTCCAATTTGCATAGGCGCCTAGCTGTGGCAGAACCCACCACCACAAGGGCCAACTTGGATGGATTGACAGCTATTCACCCAGGAGGGTCATCCTCTGTGCCTCCATCTCCGTCCATTCTGGGGGAATTTCTAGCAAGAGTAGCAAGGAGCTCTAAATCCTTGTTGACCACCACCTCAGGACTGGTTCTGCATGACTTGGGTGCTTCCTCTAGCCTTCCATATCTACTCACCACCTTCCCTGTTCCCTTCACCATCAATCTGTTGCACTTCACATGATTTCGCATGTCCACTGGTGGCGCTTATCTCTATGGAAAAACTGAGCCATTGACACCCAATATCCCTCCACATGGGTGGGATGACGAATTATTCAACATCTTCCCCATAGTTGAAGACAAACCCAACCCCCAAAAGGAAGAGTCTCCTATGTAAGATGACCATCCCTAGCTCCCTCAACTATCAACAAAGGTTTATCCTTGTGTTGTTAATATGTGTGTTTTCTTGCTTGGTCATGGTTTATGGTAAAAAATGTAAGTTCTTCAATGGAGTCTAGTTCCTTGGGACTGGCCAGTTTCCCTATGCTACTTCCATGCCTACCATTTTTGAGCCTCTAGGTAGGTGGTTCCACCAACCTAGATCACCCAAGTTAGCATTTTTCCTTGTCATATTTTTGTACTCTTAATATAATTATTCACTGCAACTTTACCAAAAAAAATAGAATAAGCAAGGTGGTCGTAAGACGATCCGCCATGGAACCCATAGTACCCACACAGGCACTAAAAATAAAACCCTAATGTATTTAAAAGCTATTCGAAGCAGAGAGGTTGTAAAATCCCTGAGTCTGTAAAACCAAGTGCAAACCCCATGGGTATTGAACAAAAACACACGCAACACTTATATTGTGCAGAGCTGGAGAATTCCCTCCTCTCGGCTCCTTACACTCGGGCTTTAAAATACGTGTAGAAAACCATACTATATATAAGAAACGATGATGAATTGTATTTAAGTAAACAATATGAAAAACCAGAGATAGGATTTTTGCTTGTTACTTGATGCATTCTAAGACACAGGCCTAGGAGGAGGTGACCCTGTCGCCTTCCTCACCAACGCTTCCAACCTGCAACGAAGGCATTAGGGGTTGTTAAAAACATTTTATTAAACCATGTAAAATAAGTTTGAACCTAAAGTTAAATGCCTTTACCCATACCTTGTGCAAGTTGTAGAGAGGCCAGGGGTCAGCTCCTCCGAGAAGACCCTTATCCCTCCTCTCTCTTCACAAACCAACGTTGCATATTAAGATACATAGAAGCTTTAAACATAATTTTCATTATAAACTTGCAGCATTAAAACCAAATATACCTGGTGAAGGAAGCGACAAACTGGAATGGATGGTTGAGTGAAGAAATGAGTTGTAGACATCCATGGACGCCATTATCACGCACAAGAAAAAATTGGCAAGAAACCAATTACACCGTCATCAATCACTAGCAGTGGTTACACAAGAAAACCCAACATTTTTCCATTAACAAAGCAGATTTCGACTCTCTTCCTCTTACAAACCAAAAAAAAAATAATGCAGGGTTTGGACAACAAAGGACACATTAAAATCTCACAAAACCCTAACTGTTAAACCTTACAAATGGACGGCCAATATGAGATCATGAGGCCAGCGTGGACAATTGGATACGTTGTCAACTTGCAGCCAAGACACGCTTTTAAGGAAAGTAAACTAAAGTACAAATTCTTTTAAACCTCGTCTAAATCAATGATAACCTTTTAATCATTGCTACGAACCTTATAAACTATGCCAAGAACCTTATCACATAACATAAAAACGATTTCATTATAAACCAATGAAATATTGTATATATTAACCTTACAAACCATGGTTTAGACCATGTCAATTACATGTTCAATCCTTACACCTTCGTGCCCTTAGAACCAAGTCCTTACAACACTTATGCCATGCGCTTAGGCTATGGTAAGGCCCATGGCCTCGTAACCTTTTGTTAAAACCTTATTACATAGAAGGGTGGGATTAAGACTATGATATAGTCTCCCAGCCCTTGGGGCTACTAAAGCCCTAATGAACATAATAAAAACAAAAGAAAGGAAATTGTAAAACATCACCTTCGGGTGTGGTTGAACGCAACGGATGGACTTCACCATTATCGTAGCTGTAGAAACTTGGCATAGGAATATAAATGATATAAGTAATTTACAATAATTAATGCATGAGTAAAACTGCCTGTTAAGAGTTGTATGATTAAATGCATGTACCATTTTTTTTTTACGAATTTTGAGGTGTGTGATAGTTCATGTCCCCTTCAGTTGGTCAGATTGATAGATGGGGGAAAAGTTTTCTAAACTTCGATCTATGTTTAGAGTTCAGGAATTTGTTATTAGGGAGGGATACACTCTACTGCCTCCTTGCTTTTCCTATTGTGTCACCGTTGTAAATCCTTCAATCCAATCCCAATTTGTTATTAAGGGGGGTGTTAGGATATTTAGACACTTAGGAGTCAGTTAAGATCAACTTGGTATAATGTGTTTTTAGGTAAAGTGTGTTTCTTTAGTATACATTAGTATGCATTTGTATTTATGTAATACGACAGTCACAATATGTTCTAGACAAAGAGTGATCTAAAGGCTCATCTTTACCTTGTTCTTAACAACTATTGATCTGTGGCTTAACACTTGATTGGTCCATGATCTCTATTTAAAGAGCATGGAGAGTAATTTGCTTATTTATTTTTTGCAAGAAACTGATATGTAAAATGGTTTTTCTTTAGCATTGATATATTGCCTCACGTATATATTATTTCCCTCTATAATGGTTTTAACCATCTAAAACATCGATATGTTGATATATGATATGTTTGTGTAAACGACTGCTTATAGTGTTCGATCTTTTAGAAATATCTTGTGAAAATCAAACATCCTTAATAAGACAAACACCTAAGCTAAATCAATATAACCTTAAAGAAGATGATCTAACACAAAATAATGATGAAAAAGTATGGACTTAATCATAGTAAAATTACACATGACATAATACCAAAGTAAATTATACATAGTATATATAAGCCTGTATAAGTACATAATTGAAAAATAATAAATTAAAATATTTATTGATCAAATATAAAATTTTCATAATAACATAATTTTATTTTTAATAATGACTATTGTAATTTTCCTTTTCCCATTAAACTTTTAAAAAATCACATGTTTATATAAAGATTTTTAAAATACATTAAATTTACTCCCTCTTTATATAGATTTTTAAAATACATTAAATTTGTATTCTATATATTATTAAATTATTATAGGGCAAAGAGATAGAATCTTTATTTATAAATAATAATAACAATTCGGAAAAGAGAGAGAATATTTATTTGTAAATAATAATAACAATAAGAATAATAATGTAACTTCCAAATAAACATGGATGTTTCTCGAATCACGTGGAGTAAGAACGTTTTTATGTGATTTTATATTCTTTTACTTATTTAATCTCAATCGTTTGAATTACATTATTTTTACGCAGAAGGTGTTTCACAATGGAGACATAGTTTCAAAAGATTATTTGTCTCTCTATCTATTAAAATTCCGACATGTGTCCCCTGGTGATTGGCGAGTTTAGGAGGTTGCACGTATATTCAAGATGTCATGGTCATCCTCCCTGGCTCCGCGCACATACAATCTGTAATCGAACTCTTCACACTTCCTCCAATTCCGCGAAAGCATGGCTTGCTTCACAAGTTAGTCGAACGTCAGGTTTTCAATGCACCGCCCCACTACCAAATCCTTCAGTTCTTGAGGATGTAGACACTTCTGCTGGCGTGCTATTTTGACGTCTTAGGTTTTCTCGAAATGGAGTTTCAAGAAAACTCGCTCATTCTAGGAAAGACTACTCTCAGTCGACTATATGACGGACTATAATCAACAAATTTTACTTGATATAATTCCACTATGGCGCTGCAAAATCTCTATATTTTATTTATCGGATTCCGACGAGAGTGGGATATCAAGTATTTATTTATACAGATATTTTGTGTGTATATCTATCTTTCCCAACATTTAATGAGTCTGTTGATGGGCTTAATGCTAGGAGTATAATATTGGAAGTAGCGGGGATGAAACTATCGCATGTGCTAAGGAAGACCCAATAATGAAAAACAACACATTATCTGAATTATTGACCACTTTATCAAGATCATATTCATTTGGATCTTCAGGGAACTAGCATTACAATTTTGATAGTCACCATAAAGAGCAGAATTCAAACTACAAATCACCTTCTTCACAGTTTGTTGTTGCAATTCGGAAGAAAGACATGACATAAGAGGTACTTCCCAACGTTTAATCTTCTAGCTGTGATAGTGTGGTATCACAGCACTGGTTGTAGCATTGGGCCTCAATGGGCCAAGTTAAGCAGTTGACATGGGCAAGATTACCCTTTGGTTAGCAGAGGAAAAATGAGAAAGATAGAGAAAATTTTCCCCCAAAAAAAAATTCTAAGTGTTTTTGAAGTTGTTGTGTCGGTTGAATTGTCCAAGTGGTGTCAATACATGTCAGCTGAGATGGTTGAGTGGAGCTGACGAAGCTTGCAGCAACCATGTCGATGTGAAAGACAAAGTTGAGCCGACAAAGAAGGACAAAAAAGAAAATTTTCTAAATTTTCCAAGTACAGAAAAATTCTAAGGCAAAGTAACTTCTGATTTCTGGAGCCCGAGGTCGGAAAGCAGAAGTCGGAAGTGCAGAAAAGGCTAATGTCAAAAGTTAAGTTTTTTGATTCCCGAGTTTTGCACTGAAGGGTGGAATGGAGTAATGCAGAAAGCGGAACCATGGATAGATTTTTCGTCGTTTGATAATTTTCCAACTTCCGAGTTCCGAAGGCGGAAGGCGAAAGAGGAACCGCAGTTGAAGAACTCCGTCAATCGATATGTTTCTGACTTCCGAGTTCCGAAGTTGGAAAGCGGAAGGCAGAAGGCGGAAGTGTAGAAGGTGGAAGGTGGAAGGCGAAAGACTAACCATTCACTTCCTCGAGCCTTTGATTTTACGGCTTCCGAGTTCTGAAGACGGAAAGAGAAAGGCAGAAGGCGGAATGTGGAAGTACGGAAGGAATAAGGTGGAAGACTGACAATTCACTTCGTCAAGCCTTTGAGTTTTCGACTCCCGAGTTCCAAAAGAGAAAAGTGGAAGTGTGGAAGTCGGAAGGCGAAAGATTGACAATTCACTTTGTCAAGCCTTTGAGTTCTTGACTCTCGAGTTCCGAGGTTGGAAGGGCAGAAGGCAAAGTGCGGTAAGGACAATTTTAGTGCGGAAAAGGTGTTTTTGGTTGCAGAAGGGATCTGTCAAGGGCGGAACGACTGTTACAGTGGTTCTTAATCCTGAGAAATAAAGCTTGTTTTCCAATGGGATTTACAAGTTCCAGAAAGTTGAAAATGGTCGTGAATTTATGCGCCTGATTACGTGAAATCGAAGAGTTACAAAAAAAAAGGAGGGGGAAATCCCCCTTGACCCTCATTGTCCCCCTGAGAATAGCTACGTAAATTGATGTAACTACACAAAATTGATGAGAAAACTGCAAATCACCTCAGAGAAAGTGTATTCATGGTGTGCTAAGCTCTGCAAAATGAGGGAATAGACTACGTGAATTGATGTAACTACCAAAATGATGGAATGGCCTACGTGAAGTGATCGTGTACTAATTATCATTTTGATTTTATGGTTCAAAAATATATTTAGATATTTTGTATAAGTCAAAGTATAATCATTTTAATGATTTTAATTACTACATTATATTATTTATCTTAATTTTGTATTTCTTATTTCAAAAATTAAATTTTATTTTTGTTTGGATAAATTAACTAAATAATTTAATATTTTAATAAATGGTATTAAAGATAAAGACTAAATTCAAGAGATGTATTGGTATGTTTAATGATAAAAATTAGAGATTCAATTAAAACAATTTGTCAAAAAAAGTAAAAAACGTTATTTTGTGGTAAAAAATTCATTCATTGACATTATAAAATTCATTTTAAACCTTGAATGATTAAAAGTTCGATGAAAAATGATTTAACCAATAAACACATAATCTAAGGTTAATCTAATCATGAAAAAGCTTTGGATAAAATCCCATGGACAATTTTTTTTGGGGGGTTAGTTTTTTATGTAAAATTTTTAATTTTGCTAATGTGAGTTTTCTTACTATGTCAAAATTTTATAATTTGACTATGTCAAAAGTCAAACCTAAATAAGTTAGAGGTACGTTATATGTATATTATTTATATGTATTTACATGTAGACTATTTTTAATTGGTAATACAAATTTATTAAAATTGGGTGGGGAAAGAAAAAGATAGAGATTGGCACGGAGAGACAGGATCGGGTTTAGGGATAACTAGGGCAATTAAAGAGAAAGAGAGGTATAGGATGTGAGGAGAGAGAAAGAAAGAGATACTGTGGGTGGTAAGTGGTAGGAGAGGGTGATTAGGATGGAGAGAGAGGGGGGAGAGAGAGAGGGGAGAGAGAGAAGCAGATGGAGGGAGTGAGGGAGAAAGAGGGAGAGAGAAGGGGGGAGACAGGGATGTGTAAGAGAGAGAGAGAGAGAGAGAGAGGGGGGGGGGGGGGGGGGGGGGNTTACCCACAAAAGTATTATTAAAATGTAATTCTAGTTTCCCAAGGTAAGTAAAAAAGGCTCACTTGCGAAAAGACTCAATATTTTTACCCTCTCGGCATTCCTTTACACCTTTCAGTACAAATACTAATTTATAATATATAAAAAATTATTTATATGATATAGATATTTAAAAAAATATGAAATTAAAGACCAAAACATTAATATCAATCATTTGAGTTACATTTCTTTTTATAATATATACAAATTATTTATATAAAATACAAATTTGGAAAAATATGAATTTTTAAAGACCAAAACATTATGAAACTTTAAACCCTAACTTCCAAATCATTCCAGTTTTCGTGAATAGGTAAGACAACTTAATTTAAATTTGGAATTAATTAAAAATTACCACATATCATTATTATCGCGTAGGAATTTGAAACCGAAAGTTTCACCGTTTGTCATTGAGAATTTTTAAGCAAAATATAACATTTTCTTAAATTTTTGTATTATCATAAGATCAATCACGTCATAACGATCAATTTGTCGGTCAAATTCCTGTCCTTACTATACCAATTCTTTGATAAAGGTCAAAAAAATCTTTTTTTTACCGTACGACAAATCACCTCATAATTAGCAATTTCCTGTCAAATTCCTGCCCTTACTATATGGTGACAAATACATATTATGCAGTGTAGCATTTAATGCGACGGCGGTCGCACTGTCCGCCGTCAGATCTTACTTTGGAAAGGATCCGACGGCGGACAGTACGACCACCGTCGCATTAATCGCTACACTGCATAATATGTATTTTTCACCTTACTATACCATTTCATTGGTAAAAGTCAAACTCTATAGAGTGTTAATGGAAACTGAAATGACTAAAGAAGTATTATCATAACTTGAAAAAAAAGATGTACTACAGAGAGAGCAATAAGCATCTCCCACTACAGCATTTAATGTTGTGGTTATGGGCAATTATTTGATAAAAGTCAAAAAAATCTCTTTTTTTGTACCGTACGACAAATCACCTCATAATTAGCAATTTCCCGTCAAATTCCTGCCCTTACTATACCATTCCACTGGTAAAAGTCAAACTCTATACGAGTGTTAATGGAAACTGAAGTGACTAAAGAAGTATTATCATAACTTGAAAACAAAAATGTACTAGAGAGAGAGCAATAAACATCTCCCAGTACAGCAATTAATGTTGTGGTTATGGGGCACAGCAAGTGTCGAATTTGATCCCACTATTGATCCAACAGTTGCTGTACCTTACCGCCGCAGCATTAATTGCTGCACTGCTAGGTGTTTATTGCTCTCCATATCACAGTACGAGTTTTTCCTGTGTTTCACATGCAATGTATCAAGATTCGTCAACCACAAATAGAAACAGAAAGAACAGATAAGATTACTTTTTCGCTCTGCTACTGTTACCACTATTTTACAAGATTCTGCATCCGCAATAATTAGATAAAAAAGTTAAATGCTTTGTCTTTTACCACTGGAACGCACTTTATTCCTCATTGTCAGTGTAAGAAAAACGTTATCTTGTGTTCAGATATACAGTTTCCATAATGCAATAAAGTTGTATAGATGGAGATATATATAATTAAATTTAAATTTAATGGTGAAGAAAAGAGTTATCTTGTGTTCAATATACATTTTCCATAATACAATAAAGTTGTATAGATGGAGATATATATAATTATATTAAAAGTTAATAGTGTATATTTCAATTTATACAATCATATTATTTTATAATATCATATTTATAGATTAAGTAAAAATATTAATTTATATAAAATCCAAATATTTAAAATTCGTCATAGAACCCTATAAAAAGACGCTCAAATTCCTACTTTAAGTGACTAACAATATACACTTCCTATTAATTTTATTTTTAATATTTTCATGTGGAAAATTTTGCACCCAATAAACAAATGGGAGGAAAAGTCGCTAAATTTTGATTAAAAAATAAAAGAATTTCATTTTTTTTGAAAATTTCTTATTTATTAAGTTGCTAAATCATGATTAAAAAATAAAAGAATTTCAATTTTTTAGAAATTTTCTCATTTATTAAGTGGATAGATGTTTTTATTTGAGATTTGGGATGGATTACACTCTATGTTTTTTCATATATAGACGAGGACGACACAAGTGTACTATAAAGATTGATTATATGGAAGTCGTTCAAAATTCGAAATAAACAATTATTAAAAATATATATATATATATATAAAATAACTGGTAGCTCATAAATGGATTATTGGTAGCTATGCATGGATAACTCATAGCTGATGAATGGATAACCAACAATTCATGGTAAATAACTAGAAGAATGTGAGATCAAATAAAAAATATAAAAACAACTGATAGTTGATATGGATAACAAGTAGAATGTCTGTGATAACATGTATCTAGGCATAGACAACTCAAAGTTGAGCCAATTTAACTAGAAAATATGAAGAATAAAAAAAAAATCAAACTATCTATCAACCATTTAGCCTTTATTGAGGTCATCCAGCCACAAACTATGTGACTGTGCTAGTTATACCACCAAAAAGCGGTTCAAGAATTGTAATCTCACAATGATATATGAAGTACAATTGTTAATGTAACTAGCAACAACCATATTAATAAGATTAATATGTTTGGAATACGTCGAGAGGAATATATCACGAGTGAAGTTAATTTAATAGTTGTATCATGATTGGAGTTAACCTAATAGCTAATCTAATAGTTATCCAATATAATTGCGATTAGAGTTAAAGTTAAGCTAATAGTTGTAGAATCATTGGATTTAAACTAATAATTGTATCTAATAGTTAATTTAAAAGTTAATATATCAACCATTGTAGTTCAATTAAAATTTGTGATTGGAGTTGAAGTTAAGTTAAAGTTCTATCATCATTGGACTTAACCTAATAGTTATAAAAGTTTTTCCTAAAGAATGTGTCAATTACTTGTATCTAATAGTTAATCTAACATAAAAACCACTTAAGTTGTGGTTGTTAAGCTCATAGTTGTATCATCATGTTGGATTTAAGCTAATAGTTGTATTTAATAGTTAATTTAAAAGTTAATATAAATCTATTGTAGTTAATAAAAGAGCTTCGAGTTATCCTGACTTCTAGCTTCCAAATGGAATTGGACTAAGCCTTATGCACATTAACTGGACTCCCAATTGGTAGGTGGAGTTCGAGTGTCACATCAGTTGCACATTATCATGCCACTAAGTGCAGCTATCACATTAGTTAAGAGGAATTTATTAGGAGTTTATAGGATTTTATTAGGAATTATACTATCACACGAACTGCACTTTACTTCAACTCCCAACTGTAAAATGCAGTTTGACTAATTAACTCAACTTCAAGCTGCTAGATGGAGTTCAACTGTCACATGGACTACACACTAGCAACAACCATGCCATTAAGTTCAGTTATCACATGAGCTATTTTTTATTTTTTATAATTGTTTATAAGGAGTTCGAATGATTAATAGTTAATTTAAAAGTTAATATAAATCTATTATGGTTAATAAAAGAGCTCTGAGTTATCTTGACTAAGCCTTATGCACATTAACTAAACTCCCAGTTGGTAGGTGGAGTTTGAGTGTCACATGAGTTGCACAATACCATGCTACTAAGTGTAGTTATCACATGAGTTCAAAGGAATTTATTAGGAGTTCGAACTATTTTATTAGGAGTTTGACTCTTACATGACTGCACATTAGCTAGACTCCTAGATACCAAATGCAGTTGGACTAAGCCGTAAGTGATTAGAGTTGAAGTTAAGCTAATAGTTGTAAAATCATTGGAGTTAAGCTAATAGTTGTATCTAATACTTAAGCTAATATAAATCTATTGTAGTTAATAAAATAGCTATGAGTTATCGTGACTTCTAGCTTCCAAATGGAGTTCGACTAAGACTTATGCACATTACATGGAATCCCAATTGGTAGGTGGAGTTCGAGTGTCACATGAGTTGCACAATACCATGCCACTAAGTGCAATTATCACACAATTTCAGAGGAATTTATTAAGAGTTCGAACTATTTTATTTGGAGTTCGACTCTTACATGACTGCACATTAGCTAGACTCCTAGATGATAAATGCACTTGGTCTACGCCGTAAGTAATTAGAGTTGTAGTTAAGCTAATAGTTGTAGAATCATTGGAGTTAACATAATAGTTGCATATAATAGTTAATCTAATAGTTATCCAATATAACTTTGATTAGAGTTGAAGTTAAGCTAGTAGTTCTAGACACATTTGTGTTAAGCTAATAGTTGTATCTAATAATCAATGGAGTTAAGCTAGTAGTTGTATCTAATAATCGAATAGTTGAAGATTAATTTTAATTTTTAGAACTATCACTAACTCTACTTATCACATGTTAATTAAATTATTTTTTATTTTTTTGAAATTATTAATTTTGGACAACACTCATATAATCAATCTGGACAGTACACTTGTCTCATTCTCGTTTAATCTTGGATGACTACGATAGAATCAATATGGACAGTACACTTGTCTCATTCTCGTCGGTAGATGAAAAAGCATAGATGGTAGTCCACCCCAAAATTCTAACATATATACACCTATTGGCGTAACTATATCGTCTTGTCAAATCAGTAGTGAAATTATGTCTAAAAGCGTAGAGTTATGTTTTGTAGAATTAGTAGTGCGTAGTGACATCTATTCAGGCGGATCAAATGCTCTTACACTTGTATAGAGTACGTATGAACGAAACCTTTACTTCAATTAAAAAAATTATTAAAGCTTGATTCAACACTTTTTCTTCTCATGGAAATACTTTTCATCATGGTGGTGTGAAATGCATAAATCGATTTAATTATGCTTTTGTTAGAAGACATGTCATGTTATTGGTTAGCTCCAAAACCATGAGAGAATATTGTTATTGATCAATAGAATTGATATGATATTTTGCAAGGAATATGGGTAAACTCGATTTTTTTTTCATAAAAAAAGATCTTATATATATGATATATATAAAAAAGGTATCACCAGGTATTTACAAATTTATCAAACTATCCAAAACAAGTCCATATCGGTAATAACACTTACAATACAAAAGGTGTCTGAAATCTATCCAATAACCCCCGATCCCATAAGACTGTGTCAGCACCCATCGGGTATCCAGTCATGGCATATTATGTAAATAACATTTCATAATACACCACATGATTTGAATGCCCCCCATGAACCATAAGATATAGCATTCTTATGCATTCATTCAAACAAGCCCAAAACACTAAAAAGAACCAAAAAAGGTAAATGCAGATGGATCACGTCCATCCACACGGGCCACCAAAAAATGTCCAACCGGCCCCACTAAAGCCTGTTTAGATAATAGATCAGCATCAGAATTAATCTCCCGATATATATGCTGAATGCTGATCTCCACAAAATGACTCTTCAGTTGCATAATACGTTCCATCCAAAAGGTAAGGAGAACCGCTTCCAATTGTATAAAGCCTTTAAACCAATCAACAATAATCCGGGAGTCACCAGCAATTTGTATTGAATCAATGCCCAAAGATCTAGCAAAGTGAAGAATACTCCATAATGCCAATAATTCAGATCGAGTGTTGGTACCAACACCACAGTTCCACTTTATGTTAAATCTGCCCAGTAGAGGCAAAATGAGTATAGCCCCTACTCCACACCTGGAGCCACCATCCTGAGAGGCCCCATCAAAGTAGCCTATAGAAATGTCATGTTGAAAATTAGGTTGCTGAATAATATGTGATGATTTCTTCTTGTACTGAATAGGCCCCTCATTCCATAAGTGCTGTACCTTATTGACAATCTGAAGAGGAGTTGAATATTCATTCCTGAAAATAAAGGAGTTTCTTGCCAACCAGAGGAGTCTACACACATGAAAGGGTATATTCCTCAACTTTCTGTCACCAGTGATCCAATTTCTGAAGGCCTGTGTGATATGTCTACCATGCCAAATAAGGTCAGTTTTAAATAATAGCCCAATATGTTGCCAAACCTGTACAGAAAATGAACAGTCAATCATCAAATGAGTAATATTCTCCTCAGCTTCATGACAAAGCGAACAGATGCCCGGACCCTCGAAGCCCTTTCTCAGGAGTATATTCCAAGTAAGTATACGCTCAGCCAGCATTAACCAGGTAAATAATACTGTCTTCAGAGGAATATTCCAATGCCAAACCTCCTTAAACCATATAGGAATACAATCCGGAAAAGTGGAAGAGACAGTAGTTTTATATGCCAGAGCCGCAGTGACAGATCCAGTTTTCACATTCATACTCCATATCAAAGAATCTTTACAATGGTGTAACCATAGACCGGTATTCCTAAGCTTGTAAGTATAATTTTTCCATTCAGTAGCCAGAATTCCAGTAAGATTTATATCCTGTGCATTCACCCATCCCGTAAGACAGTCATCATCAATATTCTTTGCAGCCTGTGCCAAATAATATATTCTGTTATCAAGCAGATGTGTCAATAGTCGATTCGAAAGCCGGTAATCTCCATTCAATCCCGGAATAGGGTCTCTACCAATCCTTATGCTCCACCCATCTCCTGGTCGCCACGCCAACCATTGTTTCAGTATAGGCATCTCCTTCATAGGTGCCCTCCAAATATTCGAGATGTTCCTCAAATCATACTCAACCAATCTGATCCACTCTGAAATCGGCCAGCCCCGAAAGTATTTTGCAGAGATCACCCTTTGCCACAGGCCAGGAATAAATATACACCGCCACAGATTTTTTGCAATGAGTGCTTTACCAAATTCTCCAATGTCTTTTAGGCCCCAGCCACCGCAGTCTTTAGGCTTAGTCAATAATTCCCATCTAGCCAAGCAAATGGAAGACTTGTCACTGCACCCAGACTAAATGAATCTCGTCATTCTACTCTGTATTAGATTAAGAATAGCTTTCGGAATCCAGGATAAGGAGAACCAATATACATGAATGCTTTCGAGTACAGATTTAGTCAATATGAGCCTGCCACCAATAGATAAAAAACGATGTCCCCAATTATTTATGCGCTTCTCAATCCTCTTCAGCAACCAAAACCAGTCCCTGATCCTATAGTCATTTGGTTTCAGAAAGAATCCGAGGTATCTGAAACCATGATCAAGAGGTAGATAATCAATAGAAAAAAGTAGGTGCAGATCCTCCAACTCATTAGGATCCAACCTAGACTGGTAGAAATGTGACTTGCTTGGACTAATGCTCATTCTCGAAGCATCACAGAATACATCAAGAGCATTTTTGATAGCCTGCCATTCGCGAAGAGTGCTCCCGCCAAATAAAAGGATTTCATCCACAAATAACAGGTGTGTTGTAAAAATACCAGCTGCCACCTCAATACCCACAATCTCTCCATGCTCAGACAATTCCTTTATCAACCTGCTGAAGCCTTCGACAATAAGAAGAAATAACAAAGGCGATAGTGGGAAACCCTGTCGAAGGCCCCTGGATGCCGAGAAAAAAGGTGTGGGGTTTCCATTAACCAGTATGGAGTAGTTGGCAGAACTAACGCATCCCATAATCCAATTTGTAGTGTGCAAGGGAATACCAATCTGCAGTAGTACCAGTCGAATAAAACCCCAATCCACCCGATCATATGCTTTAATGAGATCCAACTTCAACACCAGAGCTTTCTTATTCTTTAACTTAATGCTATGTATAGTTTCTTGAGCAATGGCAATGGCATCCGTTATTTGTCGATTTTCAAGGAAACCGAATTGTTCATCAGATATACCCAAAGACAGTCCCTTCTTCAGACGAGAGGCAATAATCTTAGTGATAATCTTATAAATCAGATTGCAGAGTGAGATCGGCCGATAACCCGCAAATGAGTTAGGCTTATCCGATTTAGGAATTAAAGCCACAAAGGTAGAGTTCAAAGAACCACACACATATCCCTGTAACCGAGATTCCTCCACCATAGCAAGTAGATCAGGCCCCACCAAATCATAAAAATGAAGGAAAAATTCAACAGTCCATCCATCCAGCCCAGAACTCTTTGAAAGATCAAATTCTTTCAGAGTGGAGAGAATCTCTCTCAAGGAGATAGGTGCAAAGAGTCTCTCCCCCTCCTATTCCCCAAACATCCGCGGGTACTTCATAATAAGTTCCATTTGAGCAACAATAGACATGTTTTTAAACTCTATTTATCCTTATGCTCCACAAATACTTCATTCATGAATTTGCCATGCTATTTTTCCTCTTTATGCTTCATATATATTGAGTCCATTAGAATCCACATAACTCATGCTCATTTGTATGTAAGGCAAGCCACTCTAGTAACGCTACTAATTATTTGCAACAAAATAACTTTTGATTCATTGGGATTATAAGTATGTGCCTCATATCTTATGAGGACAACATGCCTTCCCATTTTTTTTTCTTTTACATATCATGCCTATATATTAGATATACTTGTTTTTTCACATATTCATCTTGGTATATATTGCAATCACTTAGACAAGCATGATATGATATGTAGTCAATACCCATAATTTTTAACAGATTCTTTTCTTTTTTGTAGCTACTAAGGAGGACATCATCCATTAAAACGACCTTATCTTTGACTAACCTACAATTTGTAGGCAATATAAATGTACAATGCCATTTTTATACTCAAATTCTCTTTTCATTGTTGATTGTTTGATAAAATTCATTAAAATATAAGGAATTAATGGATAGTTTCCTCAATAGTGTTAATAAACATTCATGGTTGTGTGCAAGCTAATGAGGGTCTCTTTTCACACGTTAGATGCAATAGCAAACTGAGAAAATAGGCATATGCCAACTTACATGTATATTTTGAGATACACACACAATGAATCTTGCTCTAAGTAAAAGAGATGAAAGGTAGGAAATTGAATCATGTTTTTGAATATATGAATTTAATCTATTGATAATGTTCGTAACTATCTAAAGTTTGATATCTTATAGCATGCACTTTTTTTGGACAAATTATACGATATATGTTTTTGTGAGTTTATCATTTGAGTGCTTAAATGATGGAATCAACCTACAAAAACTAGTGGGCATATAGAGAACAACTAGTACTAGTGTGGTGCTATTTTTCCAAAAGAAATTTAATAGTTTATATATTTTTTAATTATCTAAGTGATCGAACCTCTAAAATAGTACGCCGAGTGTGGGTGCAACCTTTGAAGGTCTTAATGCAAACTGGAGGGTTAGGGGAAGGGGGAGTATGAGAGAGATAAGGGGGGGGG
>LPNX010322092.1:149033-236262 GCA_001517045.1 Pseudotsuga menziesii
AGTGGTAGGTTTTTAGATGTAGAGAGAGAGGAGGGGGTATTAAGGGGTTGGAGGTAGAGAGGGGGGTGTTATGATTAATTAATTAATCCTCCCTTGGCCATCATAGTTTATTTGTCTTTTCCTAGATTAGGAGGTCATTTCCACTTCACTAGTGCCATGGGGGACTCATATGGGTCCCACCTAACACTCAATGCACCTATATGCATGAGTTTAGGAGCTCTAGGGACCATTCACTATAATTTATGAACCCACTTTGAGTGCCACCAGGAGTCACCAACAGTTGACCCTAGTCGGTATTCAGTTATGTTCAGTTATGCTATGATTCCCATTAGTTAGTTCACTTTCAGTTGTCCTAGCGCCAGTTTGCGTGATTTAAGGGAGGTAGGGCGCATTTTATCACCTAACTCCGTCAGTTAATTGTTTGTGATCTGATTTAGTTATCTGGAATTGCATTAGTGATATATAGTGGTGATTTTCCCACACTGAGTTAACTCTAAAGTAAGACTAGGTTGGTATATTTAAATCCTACCTAAGGCATTCGAATTCTCCTATTTGTAACACCATTGTATTGCATACAATTTATTGATTAATGGATGTAATGTATTCTTCCAATTGAGTCTCTATGTGTGTGCAATTTTTCCATGACTAATTGATCATTCTTTACTAAATTATTCTCTCTTCTTCAACCTTCTTTTATCATTGAATTCATGTAGGTCTGAAGATCATATTCTTCATTAAATTAAACATGGTATCAGAGTAGGTATCCAAGCTAGCTTCAAACCTCAAAAACTTTCATTGATGCACCAGAAGCAATTGGGTTCCACATAATTCCTGGTATTCTTGCTTTGCTCCCTCTAGATTCTATCCAAAGAAGTCTATCCATGTGCGATGCATGCAGAGAAAGTGTACATGTTGAAGTGGAGAGTGTTTCAATTGGTTTGATTTCGAATTGAAGTGTTTTGCAATGTTTTTGCAGGTACATTCAAATATTTTCTAAAGTAGTCGTTCTTAAAGCTGTAAGATGGAGAATTCAACAACTTTGACACCCGAAATATTCACACCCTTCAATTATCTTGATTGGAGGGATGATATGAGGTTTCTCTTCCACAAAAAGGGTTGGACAGGGTGACCATAGGCAAAGAGGTAACCCCAACATCCTCGTGAAAATTTGAAGCATTTGAACAAGATGGATGAAGTATTTGGCTTCATGTGCAAGCACATCTCTAGGGAGCTACTCTTCCATCTTGATGGACTAATAAATCCAAAAGAAACATGGGAGAAGATCAAATCCTTATTTGGAAAGCAGGATGATCCCATGGGCCATACTCTGGAGAATGACCTGATATCACTACAACCCAACAACTTCAAAACTATACAACAATTATTCTCAACATTCAAATCCCTTGTCATGCAATGCAAGCAGTGTGGGATTGAGAAGAAGGAAGAGCAATTGGTTCTCTCAATTCTGAGAAAAATTGGCCTAGAATTCTCTGTGTTTGTATCCACCTTTCCCTCCGGGAGACTAACAAATCCTCATTGGTGAGTTTCTCTTGAAGCTGTAAGATGGAGAATTCAACAAATTTGACACCCATAATCCTCACACCCTTCAATTATCTTTATTGGAGGGATTCCATGCATATTGTCTTGCACAACAAGGTTTGTACAAGGTCACCATAGGCAAATAGGTCGAACCCCAACATCCTCTTGAAAAGTCGAATCATTTGAATAGGTTGGATGAAGTATTTGGCTTCATGTGCATCCACATATCCAGGGATCTACTCTTCCACCTTGATGGAATGAGAACTCCAAAAGAAGTATGGGAGAAGCTCAAATCCTTAGTTGGAAAGCAAGATGATCTCATGCGCCATATTCTGGAGAATGCGCTGATAGCACTACAACCCAACAACTTTGAAACTATACAACAATTCTTCTCAAAATTCAAATCCCTTGTCATGCAATGAAAGCAGTGTGGGATTGAGAAGAAGGATGACAATTTGTGCTCTCAATTCTGAGCAAACTTGGCCTAGAATTCTAAGTGTTCGTATCCAACTTTCAGTCTGGGACACTAACAAATCCTCATTGGTGAATTCCATCCCTTGATTCCTTCACAAAATATCTAATACAAGAACAAGACAAGCTGATATAGATGGGATCCCTTAGAGCCTCCATAAATCAATATATCTTAGCTGGTGAGATAAATAATGTGCAAATAAGGAGGAATAAGAAAGGAAATGAGAAGAGGAACATTGGATTTTAACCTAAAAAAGAGTTTGATCCAGCATACGAAGCCTCATGATCTAAGAAGGAAAAACATCAGAGGTTTGATAAGGGAAAGTGCTCCTACTATAAGAAAGGAAACCATACAGACAAAGGTTGTATGAAGAAGACCACAAATCAAATGTCAAGACTCCTTGAGAAGCACAATATTTCCCTACCTTAAGGCACAAGTAAGGCTCACTATGGAGACAAAATTGAAGATCATGAGAGATTTCATGCACTAAAGGATGTATTTTCAAAATCTCATGCTTTCCTCATTGATTCAAGAGCCTCCAATCACATGGTTGCATCCAAATAATCATTCTTTTCATTACAACTTACCGATGGTATAAGTACTCACATGGTAGATGACACTAAAATCCAAGCTAAAGGAAAGGGTTCAATCAAGTCAGAGCATGGAGTGTTCAACAATGTCCTCTATGTTCCCTCTTTAGCTGTAAATTTGTTGTCTATATACCAAATGACTCATGCAAGATCACCAAAGTGAGTTCTATTTGGTCCTGACTCAGTGGAGATCTCAAATATCTCAACTAGGAATATTGTAGAGAAAGATGTTGCAAACTATGCCTCCAAGGAATATGAATTCTCACACTTTGTGCCATACTCAGATTCAGTATAGTCTCAGTTTCTGTTTCAAACGGAAGGTAAATTCATCCTACCTAAACCTTTTGCATATGATAATGTTTCCATTAATGTTTCATATTCAGAATATGAATAAGAGGACCAATTTGAATCTATTTATGGAATTAAATATGAAGTTCAATTGGATCCAGATTTAGATATAGTCCCTAATCCCAATCCTAGGCCTAAATGAGCTCAAAAGGTTATTGAGGATGCTAGGAACATGACTAAATAGTCATTTTACATGAGAAGAAAAAGATCTCATTTTCAAAAATATATCATTGCGCTATTTCAAGCAAATCCAATTCTCCCATAGAGGCACTACAAACTCCCAGAGAGACACTTCATGATGGTAAGGTCTTCTCAACAATTCTGCTCACTGAAGAAAAAATTGGATCATGCCACTCATCCTCTAGAAAGAGGAGAAAAAGGAAACATTTCTTCTCCTATATGTCATCTTATTGGATGAATGTGGAGAGGGTCACATGCACAGTACCAGGAAACTAGTGCACACAAGGACCATCACACTGCATGTGACTGCTCCACAGAGATTCAGATTGCAGAAATATTTTCACAAGTTTTTTATTCAAGAAGAAATTTTCTCTTGATGTGAAAGCTTGATCCTGAATCCACTGCTTATTTTTAGGGGGTGTTCTCCCATGAGGGTTTCCCCATTTACTTGGTTTGTTAAGAAGTCATTTTTTTCATTTAGATTATATGGGTGACCTTTGGTCTTAGTTTCTAGGTCCCAGGTTGTCCATGTTAGAATTAAGTGGGGGTGTTACGATTAATTAATTAATACTCCCTTGACCACCATATTCTATTTGTCTTTTACTAGCTTAAGAGGTAATTTCCACTTTACTAGTGCCATGGGGCACTCATATGGGCCCCACCTAACACTGAATGCTCCTATGTGTGTGATTTTAGGAGCTCTAGGGACTAATCCCTATAATTTAGGAACCCACTATGAGTGCCACCAGTAGTCACCAGCAGTTGACCCTAGTCGGTGTTCATTTATGCTCTGATTCCCATCAGTTATTTCACTTTCAGTCATCCTAGTAGAGTGTTAGAGAGAGAGGGGGGTTAGAGGTAGAGAGGTGGTTGGAGGTAGAGAGGGGGTGGGGCGTGTTAGGGGGTTAGGGGTAGGGAAAGTAGGAGAGATATAGAGAGAGTGGGGGTTAGGGGTATGGGGTTAGAGCTATAGGAAGGGGGAGGTGTTAACAGGTTAGGGAGAGGGTTAGGAAACCCCTGATATTTTTTTCCTGGTATGAATTTCAATGAGGAGTTTGTTTTGGAATTGAAATCACAGTAACACAAGCCACTTACAATTGGCCAAAAGTTGAGAGGAGATATTGACACCTACAGGGGACAGGTGGGGTGTTAGGGGTCAAGTGATTGAGGTAGGGGGTCATTTCTAGGAGAAGGTCTAGGTATGTTTGTTTTTCTGAGAGAGAGAGAGAGAGAGAGAGATCTAGTGGGGAATTGGGGTGTTATGGGTTAGGTTTAGGTGTGGAATGGGGTATTTGTGGTTAGAAAGAGAGAGATATGGGGTGGTGGATAATGGTATGGGGGAGGGGGATTAAGATATATATATAAATATAGAGGAGGGATTAGAGGAAGGGAGAGTATGGGAGGAGGGTGTGTGCGAGAGAGAGGGGGATGGGGGGGTTGTTAGCGGGTTGGGGGAGGGAGAAAAGGGGGTGTTACAAGGGGTACAATTATATATAAATATAACACATACATGTTTTATGATTCTACCAATATTTGTGTAAAATCTAAGAGTATTGTGCAATAGCCGTGTAACCACCACCTTTATTGTTAAAAAACGTGTATGCATTTTAGAACTACATAAAACACACACATTTGTATCTGATATAAACAACAATTTTGCATATCATATAGTCATTCTAACAGGTTGAGCTACAAAATATAGTCGTATTCACAAATTTTTTAGGAATTCCTACAAAAAACTCTCAATTTGATCATCACATTTGACATTCTCCATAATTTAGTTGTTAATATTTGAGGAGAACCTTGACATATTTCAATAATGTTTAAGAATATCCAATAGAAAAGGACCATATACTATATCCAATTAAAGAGAACCATATCCAACTAAAGATCAACATCTCCAATTGAAGACTCCAATAGAACATCTCCAGCATTCACTTGAGGAGCACTTTGAAGTCATTGAGCAATGTTGAATAATATCCAATAGAAGAGGACCATGCACCATATCCAATTAAAGATCACCATATCCAATTGAAGATCACCATATCTAATTTAAGAATCCAATAATCCATCTCCATCATTCACTTGAGGAGCATCTTGAAGTCATTGAACAATGTTGAAGAATCTCCAATAGAAGAGGACCGTGCACCACCTCCAATTGAAGAGCATCATATCCAATTGAAGAGCACCATATCCAATTGAATACTCCAATGTGCCATCTCCATCATTCATTTGAGGATCACCTTCAATTCATTGAACAATTTTGAATAAAATCTAATAGAGGAGGACCATAGACCATTGCATATTGAAGAGAACCATATACCAATTGAAGAGAATCATATCCAATTAAAGAGAACCACCTCTAATTGATATGTCATCTCCATCATTCACTTAAAGAGAACCTTGAAGTCCTTGAACAATGTTGAAAAATATCTAATAGAAGAGGAACGTAGACCATGTTTCATATTGAATAGCACCATATACCAATTGAAGAGAACCATATCCAATTGAAGAGAACCATCTGCAAAGACATTAAGGAGCACCAAAGACATTGGGAAAGGTTGAAGACACTCCAATAGAATAGAACCATATACTATCTCCAATTTAAGAGCACCATAGAAAATTGTGGTTATGGGAAATTTATGCAATTGAACAAGAAAATAAGCAATGAATAAGAAACCTCAAGAAATCATTGAAGAATACAGAGAGAAAAAAAATATTAGAAATGATCAACTAGAAGCATTCTATGGACACTCATCCGAATCCAATTATAGATGATGGAACATTTCTTCCTACCAATAAATGAGAAGAAAAATGAAAGAATTCACTAGAGGGGCCCTCAATTTCCACAACATGTGAGGAACAAGCACCACATGGAAGTCATAAAAATTTATAATGGAGGTGCTCATTGGGGGAAGATTTAATCCCCACATCAAGGCCACTTGAAACAGTTGTTTATTCTGTCTCTTGTCGTTATAAAAGTGATGAAGTTAAAGGGGTGTCACATGCCAAAAATATGCTCAAAGAAGGAAATGTTATTAATAATATCCAATAGGATGTCCAATTTCCACCATATAGATTCCAACAAGAGACAAAAGGACATGAATCTTATGTTGAAATGCTAGACTGGACGGGTGATGTGTTACATGGTACAGTTACAACCTCCCTACCTCCATTAGCAAGTTCAAGTCAAAGAACTCAAAAATGTATAAATATTGATGAAAGTATCAT
This sequence comes from Pseudotsuga menziesii, assembly GCA_001517045.1. Taxonomy (NCBI): domain Eukaryota; kingdom Viridiplantae; phylum Streptophyta; class Pinopsida; order Pinales; family Pinaceae; genus Pseudotsuga; species Pseudotsuga menziesii. The sequence continues at coordinate 155,394 of LPNX010322092.1, forward strand.
TAGATCCCTTTAAGGTACACTATGTAAACACAATATTGCATATCAAAATCGATAGATACTTGTTAAGTATTTTTATTATAAATGTGATGGAGATAAATGTAGATTATTTTTATCATTGTTAAAATCTAGGTATATGACTATTGTTAGGAGAAAGTTAAGGATAAAGGTGATAAATAGTTCTTAACCAAGTTGACATATTGTTAAAATATTATTATATGCCTTTAGTACAACTGGTAAAAAATTATTTGAAAGATTGCAATGTGGATGGTTGAGTGTTGTCATAAGAAATTGTAAACAAGAACACTAGGGACCTATGTTTTCTTAAGCATATATCCATACTTGTTAATTTGAATGTCAAAACACTTCATACATATTATATTAGAAGAGAACATATTGAAACCATCTAGACAAAGTCTTGTGCCTTCATTGGTAGGTTTCCATGTTTCAACATGAAACTAATTGATGTAGTAAATGGATTAGTGCAAATTTTTTGGCATGATAACACTAGCCCTTGTTCAAACCTAAAGGATGTACTAAAATTTAGAACAGGTTCAAAGGATAGTGAACCACACATTAAACACCTTCTTGACATAACACACACATAAATATATTAGAAATTAAAGAATGAGCATAGGGAATTGAACTTGGGACAAATATATTTTGAGAAATGCAAGCCCTGGTATGTTAGAATAAATACACTTCGTCACACTTTTTGGTGTATATATAATGTAGAATATGAATATTACTATGATAATTTTTTGAAAATTTGTTGTGTGTTGCATACTAACCATGTGTAGGATTTCTCTGCATGAAATTAATCCATAACATCATGTGTGATAGGTTTAGAGGGGCAATCTTACTATGCAAAAGCTTGTATAGATGGGACATGCTCCAATTGTGGTGGCATGGAATTATTGGACAAGTGAATTCATGAAAGTGAAAATAATGAATTTGGAAATATGGGCATAGACATGAAAGGCTTCAAATACATCATCTATGAAATAGACCCTCATAATTAATAAAGCAAAAAGATTCAATTGGTGAGATATCATATCAATATCTAACTCTAAATTTTAATTATGTCTCAATCTTATGTATAAGAATAACTTATTCTGATATCATTTTGTGCTCTAGGTACAGTTCAACCACTTCATCAAAGAATTCATCGAAAAGGCATAACAATGTGTTAAGCATGTCCACTTAGCTAGATGGCATGATCAACAATTTAGACTTTGCTGACATACATTTCACTGTGGAACTATGATTTTGGTGGTTTATTTTGCAGAGAACTATGTTCTACAACCTAAAAATAATATTCAAATTTAGTATTATTATTTTGACCAGGTTTCTTTGATGGTCATATCACATATAAGCATGGCCAAATAGCAACGAGAAATTATGAAGGAATGTCACTTCTACATAAGTGATGATAAGTGCCCTAACTTCCATTTTTTACATCAGTGCTTCCTTATGTTCTATGAGAATATGGAGGGGAGAAACATATAGATGGATTAACATTGTATTTGGTCAAATGTATGTGCCATTCAATTAAAAAATGCACACATATTTCAATGTTTTCCTTCATTCCACAAACATTACAACTTGACACATATGTGGAAGTATTTTGAGATTGGGCATGGTAAAAAAGAGCATAATGGAGCTTGAGGATGTGTCAAAACAACCCTACATATAGAGGAATTGAAATTATTTACTAAACCTGGTATTCAATATGCTTAATCTATAGTCAAGTGGTGCACATCAGTAAAGGGAAAGGAATCAACTATGAGAGAAAAATCCACAGAAAAAATACATGTGCTAAGATTTTTTTGGGAGGTGGTTGATGTATATCGTTCAAATCCATGGAAATGCAAGAGTGTGATTGTCTCATGGATTTCATTTGATTTGAAGCTTCGATGACCCCATATTTGAGATATGGACCAAAAACCTTACTTTCTCCCCCCCCCCCCCCCGCCCCATGTAGAGATGGTGACTAGGATGTATGTGAGTCAATGGATTGGATTGATGCATGGGATTACATATCACTTCCAATTGATCAACATGAATTTTTTGAGTTAAATCCATTGGAGGAATACTGATCATCTATTTCTCCAGATTTTGATCATGTCTCAGATCTTGTACAACCTAGTATGATTTACAATTTACTTGACATATTTACATGGTATTTAGTTGGACATTAATGATATTTCAATGAATATGGAATGTTAATTCCATACCTACTCCGATATTTTGTAGGGAACCTATATGAAATCGTTGCCCCAAAATATAGTGAATGGGGCGGGGAATATTGGTTGGCACATTGTATAGTGGGAAATAAGATCCTCAATATGTCCATGATAGATGATGAGAACATGCACTTCCCAATTGGGTCAATGGTTGTTAAAGCTGAATACTTGACAACATGGGACAATAATTCAATAAAAAAAGGGTGGATATATTTTCACAAATTATATACCAGGTGCAAGCGTGTATCACATTACCAACATAAATGTTGGTATGAACATCCATTACAAATGATTCCCAACACACATTCCTATAAGGTACAATACTTCCTACCAAATGCAGAGCATGAAAGACTAATGGAGAGAATCATAACAAGAGATGATCCAAAGGGATTGGTTGTATAATAAAAGCTATGGTGACACGATGAGGTATATAAAAAAATGATTATGCATATTGATGGGACTTGTATAAAATATTTTGCACATGGTATATATTAATAATAATGGACATTTTCATTTAAATTCAAGGTTTATGAATATGGAAAACTTATTTTGTATGCATCTTTCTTAATACTAATATTTTCTTAAAGCCAATAAGTGGGCATCAGCCATGGCTGGTCTTTTTGTAACTAGTGGCATTTTGTATAGGAGATGCAAGTATTCCATGTTTGGCATGAGCTTCCATTATGTGTGTTGGCCATGAGGTGCCAGTTTCTATAATAATTTATAGCGTGACCAGTTTTTATTATAAATATATGTCCAGTTTTGGTTATGCTTCTTTGCTTATGTTTCTATCAATTTGTTTTTATGTTGGTTCAACTTTTGATATTCATAAACAACTTGATAAATTGAACAAGCTTCATCATGGATTCCTTGTCTTTGTTTTTTGGTCTCTTCCAAGCACACCATAAGATTCACATGCATCATCATCATAATGCTTCACAATCCCCATGCTCATTGGCACCATAATTGTAGCTAGTGTTTTCACATTAGCTTGTGCTAAAACCACCTACTAAAACTTGGAGAAATATTGGTAGCATTTAGAAATGGGAATGCAAATATTTAGTAAACAATAGTAAATAACAATAAAATAAAATCAATACTATGTGAAGCAAATGCATGGAAAACAACTATAATCTAATATTTTGCATTATTTCACAAATAGAGGGCTAAGGAAAGAATAGTTTTCATTTTTATTATATAAAAATGGTGTGTACAATATACCAAAGATTACCTCAAAATGGTGTCAATGGGGGCCCTTGTAGTTGTATGAAGTAGCAGGTCCTTGGTCTCCAAGTAGATTTGGTTTCTCTTCAATCACATGTCACTGGGTAGGGAAATCTCTACAATGGGTGAAGAATGAAGGAACACAATGAGGCTTCAAGGGTTTCAGTAGAAATTTTGGCAAAGTGACATTAAGGTAGAAAATGGAGAATAATGTGTAAAATGGGGGACCTTAACCATTAATTTATAGAAATAATTTCCCTAGGTTTTTTCCTTTGGTATTAGGTTTACCTTGGTATTGGCCTATGGTATTGGGTGGAATTTAGGGTTTTCCCACTCTTTTGACTTCTATGAACTTTTTCCCCTTTTTTATTTATTTTTTGCATTTTTGGGGGGGTTTCCTTCTTTTTAGGGGGAATATACAAAATTTCCCTATTTTAAGAAGAGGGAAATAATAATTACAGGACAACTTGGTCTTGCACTTTAGGATTTTTGGGTAAGTGAAGGTGTAATGTGGGAAAAATGAAGAATGTGATTATGTATCTAGGGAATGAACATGGTATGAAACTTTTTGGTGTTAATAGATTGCCACTTGATGTGTGAGGGTAGGAGTTCATTTTATGGCTGGCAGACATCATAAGACATTTATTTTCCATTACAATGAGTGTGATGATGATATGGAGAATGGATACTGCATCATAGGGTAGAAGAAGCTCTTCGTCAGTACTACAAGGGCTGAATCTATAGATGCAGCACTCAAAATGGATGGGGTACATATAATATTAAATATATAGACAAGGAATACATACCCATGCTCGTTTCAATATCTCGAGATATACACATGCATAAGAACTAAGCCTAAAGGGGATTAGATCAAAACATGGATAATTTTTGTCTACATCATAGGTGTCAAAGAGGGACTGTAATGGTAAAAGAGGTTAAGGACACATTCATGGAGAGATATGGTCAAAGTGGTAAACCACCTGTTGTATGGTTGATGGTTTTGGATATTCCATGGTATTGGTTACGTAGACAAATTTGGTCTAAGGTGGTTAGGACATATGGTTTCCACTCATCCTATTAGGATTATTAATTAATCCTCGCTTGACTACCATAGTATATTTGTCTTTTCCTAGATTAGGAGGTCATTTCCACTTCATTAGTGCCATGGGGGAAGCATCTAGGGCCCACCTAACACGCAATGCATGTATTTGCATGAGTTTAGGAGCTCCAAGTATGAATCCCTATAATTGAAAAGCCCACTTTGAGTGCCACCAATAGTCTCCAGTAGTTGACCCTAGTCGGTGTTCAGTTATGTTCAGTTATGCTCTGATTCCCATTAATTAGTTCACTTTCAATAATCCTAGCGCCTATTTGCATGATTTAAGGGAGGTATGGAACATTTCTACACCTACATAGATCAACTATCTAATTGTGAACTGATCCAGTGATCCAGAGTTGCATGAGTGAGCTCTAGTGGTGATTTTCCCACACCAAGATAGCTCCAAAGTTAGTCCAAGTTGGTAGATTCGAATCCTACCTAAGGAATTCGAATTATCCTATTTGTAACACCATTATATCACATAAATATTAATGATAATTTATGTAAGGTTATGATGACACAATTTTTCCTCATGTGTGTAATTTTCCATGAATCTTTTGATCAGTTTACATTGAATTGTCTCTCTTATGCAACCTTATCTTCTCATTGAATTAATCAAGCCTGAGGATCCTATGCTTTACTAAATCAAACATGCTATTAGAAAAGGTATTCAGGCCAACTTTAAACCTCAGAAACTTCCATTGATGCACCAAAATAATTTGGGTTCCACATAATTTGGGTTCCACTCCCTCTGGATTCTGTCTAGAGAAGTCTAGCAAGGTGTGATGCACCAAGAGAAAGTGCACATGTCGAAGTGGAGAGTGTTTAAATTGGTTTGATGGTGAATTGAAGTGTTTTTCAATGTTTTTGTAGGAACATTCAAGAATTTTATGAAGAAATAGTTGTTCTTGAAGCTATAAGATGGAGAATTCAACAACTTTGACACCCAGGATCCTCACACCCTTCAACTATCTTGATTGGAGGGATTATATGCACATTTTCTTATGCAACAAGGGTCTATACAGGGTCACCATGGGAAGAGAGGTCAAACCCCAAAAACCTCTTAAAATTTTGAAGCATCTGAACAAGCTGGATGAAGAATTTGGCTTCATGTGCATCCACATCTCCAGGGAGCTACTCTTCCATATTAATGGATTGAGAACTCCAAAATAAGTATGGGATAAGATCAAATCCTTGTTTGAAAAGTAGGATGATCTCAGGGGCCATATTATGGAGAATTATATGATAGAAATACAACCCAACAACTTCTAAATTATACAACATTTTTTCTCAAAAGTCAAATCCTTTGTCATGCAATGCAAGCAATGCGAGATTGATAAGAAGGATCGGCGATTGGTGCTCTCAATTCTGGGGAAGCTTGGCCCATAATTCTCAGTTTTTGTATCCATCTTTCACTTCAGGAGACTAACAACTCCTAATTGGTGAAATCCATCCCTTAATTCCCTCACAGAATCTCTAATACAGGAATAAGACAAGTTGATACAGATGGGATCCCTCGGGGCCTCCCCAAATCAATATCTCTTGGTTTGTGATACAAATAATGTGCAAGCAATGAGTAAGAAGAAAGGAAAGGAGAAGAGGGACACTAAATTTGAACCTAAAGAAGAGTTTGATCCACTAGATGAAGCCTCGAGTTTTGAGAAGGAAAAACATTAGAGGTTTGACAAGGGAAAGTGCACCTACTGTAAGAAAGGAAACCATACAAAGAAAGGTTGTATGAAGAAGAAAATAGATCAGATGTCAAGAATCCTTGAGAACAACAATATTTCCCTCCCTGAAGGTGCAAGGAAGGATGAATCCAGAGATAAAACTGAAGATCACGAGAGATTCAATGTACTAAAGGATGTATTTTCAAAATCCCATGCCTTCATCATTGATTCAGGAGCCTCCAATCACATGGTTTCACCCAAAGAATCATTCTCTTCATTACAACTTACTAATGGTCCAAGTATTCACATGGGAGATGACACTCAAATCCAAGATAAAGGAAAGGGTTCATTCAGGTTAGAGCATGGAGTATTCAAGAATGTCCTCTATGTTCCCTCCTTAGTTGCAAATGTGTTGTATGCATATGAGATGACTAATACAGTCTCACCAAAGTGAGATGTATTTGGTCCTAACTAAGTGGATATATTAGATTCTTTAACTAGGAAGCTTATAGTGAAAGGTGTTGCAAACCATGCCTCCAAGGCATATGAATTCTCACACTTTATGCTATACTCAGATCCAGTGCACTTTTAGCTACCATTTGAAAGGGAAGGTAAATTCATCCTACCTAAACATTTTGCATATGATAATGTTCCATTAGTGTTTCAGATTCATAATCTGAATCAAAGGACCAAGTTGAATCAATTTATGGAATTGAAGATGAATTTGAATTGGATCTATATCCAGATCCAGTCCCTACTCCCAATCCTAGGCCTAAATGGACTGAAAAGGTTATTGAGACTGTTGGGAACATGACTGGAGATTCATCTAACATGTTAAGTGTTATCACTCAGAATTTACCCTTATCTGTGAAAGGATAATACCAAGGTAACCACAAAACCAATATTTAGGAGGAAAGATGGATTCTTTCCTCCAGAGAGGGATCTCTCAATAGATAAACTCAAAGACCAGATATATTTGAAAGAAATGAAATTTATTCGAAATAATGGCTGAAACAGGTGGTCATTGGGCATGGAGTCAAATGTGAAAAATAATTACATAAAATGCTTTGCAATGAAGTTCTTAACAGAGGCATGGTAATCACTCGTTTACAGTCAAAATGTTGGTTATCTAGTGATAAGGAAGAATAAGAAACAATCCATTAATATGGGCATCTAAAGATGAATCCAATATTAACTTTTGTGGAAAAGCTTGTGAATGCTTGAAATTAAAGAATCAGAGCATAAAGTATGAATTCTGATCCAATACATACTTATTCAAGCATGAAAATATAACAAAATGGAAAGATACACAGGAAACACTTTCACATGAAGGAAAGAAAAGTACATACTATAAATAAATAATGCAAGAATATCTGGTAGAAAACATGCTTGGATCTGAAATATTTTTATTAATCTTGAATCTCTCTTACAAAAATTAGTTCTTGATCATGGGTTCCAACCCAGCTCATTACATTGAAAAATGTTGCTTAAATACATTAAAAAATTCTCCTTGAAATGATAATTGCTTACATACTAAAAACATGTGAAAGTAACTACCTTATTACACTTGTTTCTTGACTCCTAACAAACTAACTATTTAAAAATATTTACACCATTCAAAATAAAATTTGTCTTCAAATTGGCTCAGGCATTCGGATGAACTCTTTACTGATGTAATTTATACTTCGTTTTTCCAAAATTTTGTATTGTTTTCCATTGGTCTACAGATGGAATCTCCATATTCACCATTTATTTCGCCAACACTCTCAATTCCACATGATCTACATATAAAATAGGTGGCAGCTGGGTACAAATTGTCTTGAACGTATTAATTATCTCAAAACCTACTGCCAATTTATCAACTGGTTCATGTCTTCAAATTTCCTGTCATCCAATATACATTTGACCAATAATGCCCGATACTTTGTCTGAGATAAAAGTTTTAAATATTCTTCCCAAAAGGAAGGTAAACCCTTCTGACAAAGGGACACAAATGAGCCTTTGAAAATATTTACCTGATGTTGCATTATATCAATATTGGCCCACACAATTTCTATGTGTTGATGTTTTCCTACCACTTTTCTATCCCAAGTGATCGCTGTAATCCTATCCTTGATACCCATTGTCCTCAAACCTTCTTCAGATAGAGTATTTAGGAAATTAATTGTGTTTTTGGCTGTGTCCACTAGCTTTTTGTTCAAGTCCTCTTTTACTACTATGCAACTTTGTTTAGTAGCGTTTATTACCATCTCTTTCTCCTGAATATAATTTAAGTAAGACATGGTTTTAACAACTTCTGCAATTATCATATCCTAGATAAGATGTCTGGATCCCTGCATTGGTAATTGTCTAGATGGTTGGTTTACTGACTTCTCATTTTTATCTAGCAACTCTTTATTTTTGTTCTCCAATGATTTCCTCTCTTCTTATTTCTTTCTGACTGCATCAACCATATTTTGATTCTGACTTTTTAAACCAACAATTTCTAAGTCTATCGGACTTTTTTTTTTAACAGAAACAGAAAAGGGATTATATTAACAGGCTGTGCACAGCCATTCATTACATCAGAGAAAGAAAAGGAAAGGCCGGCAAGGCAAAAATGCTACACACCAGACAAGTTCAGGTTCCCAAAATAGAGAGCATATGAGTATTTCAGAACTACAAACTAAGCAGGTAGTATATACCCTCACAAACTGACTACACAGCAAAATGCAGAGATACATAACCCATATAAAACTGAAATAGACTAAGCAAAAGATAGAAGTCAGGTGCCTTTCTGAGGCCTAGGCTGTAAAACAGATTCTTCTTCCATAGGCTGGTTAGCTGCTTCATTGACGCCATTAACCCTGCTTTCCTGGTTCAGAGCAACAAGCTTTTTGAGGTCTTCTTCTATGCGTTCAACTCTGCCCAACAGCTCGAGCAGGTTGCTCTCAAGGTCGTCTGTGCGGGCACCATTATTGCTAACCTCCAGAGATGTTCTACTCACAGTCTCGCTCATATTCTTAATTTCCTTAGCCATTTCCTTGTTGTCCATTACCCCTATGGCTGTCATCTCGTACAGCCTGCGTAAATTCTTCATAATGTCCTGTAGCCCAAGGTTGTCGCCATAGTGAGCCATTCTGCCAGAGTCAGTCGTGATTGCTATTCAAGAAAACTGGATATGCAAAGAGGAAGCTGCAAAGTCTGCAGCTTCTTGCTGCAGGGATGATTCACTCCAGAGGTCGACTATTTCTTGCTGCAAAGCGGCACCCCCAAAATTATCTGAACAAGACAAAGTCCCCAGGGCATCTTTCTTCCAACCGAAGCATAGGCATACCAAAACCCTTTCTTGCCTGTCGAATCGGAATGAAGAAGTTTCAACCTGATTTTCTATTTCCCAGGAAGCAGAAGGATAACAACATTGACAGGAGAAGAAAGCGGACAGAGCGAGGCGTTCTTTTATAAAGGCTCGGATGAGGGGGAGTCCATGCCAAGGAATTCCCTGCAGTCTCCCACCTCTAACTCCGTCTACCACATGCAGCAAGAAAAATACAGAGCTGGGAGAGCCGAGACCCGAACCCAGAGAGCAGCAATCAGATGAGTCACGACAAGGATTCGACATGAAGACGGAGGTAGGAGTCCCCCGATCGTGCGAGAAGGAATGACAATAAATTGAACGCCTGAAGGGAGTTAATACCACTTCTGCTGAGGAGGGAAGAGCTATCCACGCGGCCACCTCATGAGAATAGACAGGACATAACAATAAATGCCAAGATCCACCAAGAGGAAGGTGGAAGAGAAGGCCAGCTGGAGGGAGGAGGCTAGGGAAGAAAAGGCGGTCGATGGAAGGGGTAAAAAGAAGGGGAGGGGGGATAAGGAGAAGGGAGAAAGGAGAGGGGAAAATAAATAAGATGAGGAGGGGGAATAAGAAACCAAGGGGGAGAGATGAGAGAAAATCAACAAAAATCCGAATGTGTTCACCAATAGATAAGGACTTCAATTCATAGACTTGCCTGATGAGAATGCAAGATTGATTTCTAAAACCTCTCGTCATGGAATGACTTTGAAGAAGGGAGGATCGCCATTCTGGCTGTAGTGGCCTTGGGGGAGATTGGCACCAACATTAGCCATGATATCTGCTTCCTTGTTATTATGGCGAAGAATGTGATAGATCTCGATGGATTGAGGTAGAAGAAGCTTAGCCTTTTATATAATCTACGACACTTGACATCTCCTGAGGGATACCCATTGATCATCTTATATATGACATGCCTAGAGTCGCCGAAGACCAGAACTTTTCGGAGTTTTTTGCCCCGAATGAATGGAGGCCCTGAAGGAGAGCCATCCATTCTGCTTCATTGTTGGTTCTAGAGCCAAGTCCCCAGGCAAATCTTTGTTCCACTTGTCCCTCGGGATCCACTAGGATCCCACCCGCGCCTGCCACCCCTGTTCTAAGTCTATCAGACTTACCTATGGCATAGATTGTACAATAAATTCAGTATTGTTTCTACAATAGGATGAAGTATTTGTACTTTATCTTCCTTATTTTTATCTTCTTTCTCCTTTTATAAAATCAATTGATTTTCATTTAGAACATATGTTTTCGAAATCGATAAAGATATTTCTTTTTCCCATTTATTTTTCTCCTCGGAAAGCTTCAATAGCTTTTCCTTGTTATCATTCAATTCTTGAGAAAATATCTCCTTTTCGTTTCCAATTTTGTCAATTCAGAAGTCTGAATTAACTGTGTTGCATGGATTTTCAACTTCTTTTTCTACAATTGGATTATATTTTCCTTATTTTCCAAGATCTTCTGTGTTACCTCTCCCTTATTAGCTTGATTATAAATGGTCAGCAAATATTCCTAAATCTTATTTATTTGTTGCTAGTGCACTTTATTTTCTACCTTCTCTTGTCTTAGTTTATTTTATACTTTAGACATGGTAGATTGCAACTTGGATACTTAAGAGTATCTTTCATGAAATCACCGTAGATAACTTCTCCAGTTTTCCTATGAAAGTGAATAATATTAGGCACTAGAATGGCCTTCATATTCAATCTCATATCAGCTATTATGTTCCTATGGCAACTACTAAATTTAATGTATTCCTGATATGATCTTTGACAGTGACCAGTGATACCTCCTTGCTTGATATTTTTCTGACTTCTGTGTATATTTTTGTGGATTCTTTTAAAGAGATATCCTTTTCTTTCTTATACTGGCCACACAATTCAGTTCTAGATTTGAATTTATCACTTGATTCTTTTGGTACTTCTGAAAACTCATATTCTTATGTTTCAAATGATGGGCATTTGAACTTTCCTTTTCCTTTCTTGTTTTAATTTTCAGTTACCTCTACCAACACCTCCTTAGACTAAGTTTTCTATCTTTTGGATGCTTCCAAATTTTCTTCTTCCTTTGTCTTCATGGCCTCTGAATGAGTTCTCTTTCTTGGCATTTCTATTTTACTTGGAGGGGCCACTATTACTTCTGTCGATTCTATTATAGCCAAGGTATTTTCCTGTAAAACCTCTGCATCTTTCATATGTACTGATATTCCATCCAATTATATTTCTCAGCTAATCCTTCCACTACCTGATGCTCAAATGCCTTATTCTTGTTCATCTGCCTCCTTTGTGAAATAATATGGTGTGGGTCATAATTCACTACAAAATATTTCCTAAAATTCATCTCATGTATCAAACTTTCAATTACAGGGAGTGCAACTTTACTTTTGATAATTAATGTCCCAACTACCCATGGAAATTTAATATCATAGGCTTTCTTAAAACTAGTAAAATGTTCATTCTCCACAATTAATTTTTGTCTTATAAATTCCACGGCAAAAACTCTAGGGGTCAGTAATGCTGGAAAAATATATGGTTCATGAGTAAATACATACATCCCGATTATAGTATTCTCTTCTAACATAAACCAATCCCCTATTTTCCTATCGGGAGCAAACTACAAAGTCTCCTTCATCCTCAGTAACACTATGGGAAATTTGTTCTGAAAGAATACTTTATACACCTCTTCCATCAATAGGTTCATATATTTGAAAAAATCATCACTGATCTCTGCAATAAGTACCATCTCTGGGAGTTGCAAGTTTTCTTCATTGAAAAACAAAAATATTATGATGATGTATGACTTAAACATGAAGTGTCTGATGGTGTGGAAATTAACTAGCTGAGAATGGATATTTTCAGCTAGGAATTCATCAAATTTAAGACAAGGGGGTTGAGGGGATTGAGACTCAGACTGAATCACACTGATTTTGAATAATAGACTCATTAATAGTTCAAGGACAAACCTATCTGTATCTAAACCTCAAAATTGACTCAGCATTGAAATAACTAGTTTTGACTCTTCATGAAACAGGTTTAAATCCAAGGGAAAAGGCTGGTTAGCAAGGGATACATCAGTTCTAAATCATCTGGAGAAAAATGGGTACTTCTCTTCAATGGTTGGATGCCTAAATGACTGAATTAGGTCTTCTTCTACAAATTCCTCTCGACTCTAGGTGAACGAAGGCGAGACAACAAGAGAATATCAGACAACAAGGGAATTTATAGGGCATAATATTTTGTTTTAGCAGTGTCCATAATTATTCTCTCAGAGGAGGAGAAATTTGATACACACCAATCAATAAAATCTGGGAAATTTAGGGTTTGTTATGGGAATAAATGATAAAAATGGGACTGGAATATGTTGTGTAGGTTAGTGGCCTAGTCTCTGAAAGCTTCTAACTTGGTTTTCATATTGTGAATGGAACCAAAAGACAGAACAATGTCGAATATTCCGCCATCTCTATCTTCAAAAAATTCATCCAACTTCTGGAACTCTAAATCTTGTGTCTCAAATTCACCTCCACTATTCATTTTCAAATAATACAAGGAAGGTGAAAACATGGCCTACCTCACAATCAACTACTAGAAATATAGTTGTATGACTTGGATTCGTCCTCACAGAAAATTCTTTCTTCTCCCAATGCACAATATGAAAAATAACCCTTAAACTCGTTCTCCCTCTTTTTATAATATTCTCGAAAAGGTGGTTTTGGAATCAAGGAAAGTGGTTTCCTCCTACGACTTCCTTCTAGCAAAACCCTTCTCTGTCATCCACATGGAAGGAATTATATTTTCCACGGGGGACATTTTCTTTAACCTCCATGCATGTCACAAGAGTGGATCTCTTTTTAACCATAGATTGTGTATGTCTCTCTCTTGAACCATTGATCTTATCTGCCCTTTAACTTTGAATTTTTTTTTCATTGCATAACACACTATATATATACCGAGCAATTTCCCTCAGCGAATCATATATCCAACGTAGATTTATTTGATCTTCATCGCACACTGTCGATTTCCTTTACCCTTTAACCATCACCTTTATTTTCTCCATCCTTTGATTCTCAAATTAGTGCAGAAATTCTCCAGAAGGATCACCTAACAACCATCAATCTCATCCATCTATTATACTAACGAATCCACCACCTCCCATAGATATTTTTTCTTGACAATCTTGGTCATTAAAACCTTTACTATATACCATAAGCTCCATTTCTTTATTTTAAGCCTCTTACAAACCTTAGCCTATGGTTTTATGAGAAAATAAAAACCTCAGTCTTCAACTTAGAAACCATTTCATCACCTCCTCGGTCATATTGTCTAAATATTCACCTACAAGATTCTTATTTCACCTTAAGCCCCTTTCTCTCAACTATTAACCTAATAGTGCTAACAATAAGAACAAGATCTCAGTTTAAAAAAGAGAGCCTTGCACTATGTCAAGCAAATCCACTTCTCCCGGAGAGATACTACAAACTCCCAAAGAGATGCTTCATGATGGTAAGGTCTTATCAATAATTCTGCTCATTGAAGAAAAAATTGGATCATGTCACTCTTCCTCCAAGAAGAAGAGACAAAATCAACTTTTCTTCTCCTATATGTCATCAGATTGGAAGAAAGTGGAGAGGGTCACATGCAAAGTACTAGGAAACTAGTGCACATAAGGACCATCATACTGCATTACTGCTCCATAGAGATGTAGATTGCAGAATTATTTTCAATGGTATTTTATTCAAGAAGAAACTTTTTCTTAATGTGAAAGCCTGATCTTGGATCCACTGCTCATTTTGAGGGGGGGGGGGGGAGTGCGGGGCGTTCTCATGAATTTTTCCCCATTTATTTGGTTGTTAAGCAGTCATTTTTGAATTTAGATTGTATGGGTGACCTTTATTCTTAGTTTCCAAGTCACAGGTTTTCCAAGTTAGGATTAAGGGGGGGTGTTAGAATTATTAATTAATCCTCCCTTGACCACCATAGTCTATTTGTCATTTCCTAGCTTAAGAGGTCATTACCACTTCAATAATGGCATGGGGGAATCATATCGGGACCACTTGACAATAAATGCACCTATCTTCATGATTTTAGGAGCTCTGGGGACCAACCCTATAATTTATGAACCCATTCTGAGTGCCACCAATAATAACCAGTAATTGACCCTAGTCGGTGTTCAGTTATGTTTTGTTATGCTCTCATTCCAATCATTTAGTTCACTTTCAGCCATCCTAGTGCCAGTTTGCATTATTTAAGGGAGGTAGGGAACATTTCCTCACCTACCTAGATCAATTAATTGATTACGAATTGATTCAGTGATCTGGAGTTGCATTAGTGAGATCTAGTGTTGATTTTACCACACTGAGTTATCTCAAAAGTAAGTCAAGGTTGGTAGATTCGAATCCTACCTAATGTTAAAATTGTTGTGCCATATAGATCTTCAAGAAATGAGTCCTGAATTATTATTGCAGTAAAAGGAGAATGAAGATATACACTGATAAAATCAAACTGTTGGAGACATTTACCACCATACACACTCATTTTGGTCAATTTGGCCTAGTTAAACCACTATCCTAAGTTTTATTGACTTAATTGACATCATAGGAGCACTGGATGACATCAACATGAGCACACCCACGCCTACCTTTAGTCAAGGAGGCTAACTTAGCCTTCTCCTACATTCGGGGAGGCTAATTGGAGCACTCTGAGGGTGATCTGAGTGTCATTAATGCCCCATATTGCTAACCGATGGTTACAATCAGTTAAAAAGAGTAGTGAAGGTGCCTTCCTTCATTAAATTGATTATTTAATGATTATTTAATGAACTAGAGTCAACCGGGGCACCTCCAACCACTTATGATGGTTAGTTACACTTCAGTTAACCTCATCGGGGTTCATTGGAGTCATTGATGCGCTACCACTTGTTGGTTGGATTGCAGTGACATGTGTCTAAGCTACTTTTAGTTATACTCGATCATTTATTGCACTCCGACTTCAGTTAGGGATCAGTTGAGTCAATTAGGGTTTTGATCAATGGTTAACTTGAGTGTTGACTATGGCTTACATTCAGTTAAGCTAGAGTCACTCATTCAATTCGAATGAACTCCTTGGGAATTCAAATTGATTTGGCATTCATGCTTCCAGCATGATCATTGTATTGTATCATCATTCTTTCATTTGATTATACAGAGCTGCTACTTCCGTTGTAGCACCATTTTGCCAATTTTATGCATATTTGTCTGAATTCTTTGTGAGACTGTGTTTTCAGTTCCTATATCACGGTGACAAATTAATATGGTATTAGATCTCACGGTGGGACGAAGCTCAGATCTCTCAAAAACAAGGTTTTTGACAGATCTTGCATGAAAATTGAGCAATAACTCAAAAATCCAGCACTACACCAGAAGCCAAGGATTACCACTTAATACCCCAAGTAAGGAAATTGTTGATCAAGCTTTCTTGATTGACTATGCTAGGTGTGATGAAAGCCTAAAATGTGCAGGCTATCTGACCTTACGGTGCCCCTTTTGTTGTGATTTTCAGGTTTTTAACAAGTGAAAGCATTTGCTCCATCAGATTCATATGGCTTCTTCCGTAGAACTCTTGACCCCGTTCAATTTCCACTCATGGAAAGGAGACATGGAGATCCAGCTACGTGCCAGAGGACTCTATAGGGTCACTATGGACACTGAAAAAGAGCCTGCTTTTGTGACAGACAAAGCTATATTCTTGAACAAGAAGGATGAAGCATTCGAATTCTTGTGCCTCTCTGTTTCCCGGGATCTTCTTTTCCATCTTTCAGGATTGAAGACTCCAAAGGAAATCTGTGACAAATTGGAAACCCTATATGGAAATCAGGATGATTTGAGAGTATACCAGCTTGAGAATGAGTTGATGTCTCTCCAGCCTTCCAATTTCAAGACCTTGAATGACTTTTTCACAAAGTTCAAGCACATTGTCTTACTGTTGAAGCAATGCAAAGTGGAGAAGGAGGATGATCATCTCATCCTTGCCATACTCTCCAAACTTGGAGCTAATTATTTATTTTTTGTCTCTACATTCCGTGTGGGGAATCTCACAACCCCTGGATGGAAGATGCCTACACTCAATGCCTTCATTGAGTCCCTAACAAGTGAACATGATAAGCTTGTCCAGATGGGGATCATCAGATCCTCCCGTGATCAAGCCCTCCATGTCTCAAGGCCCAAACCTCTGAAGGGTAAAGGAAAGTAGCAGAAGAATCCAAAAACTAAATTCGAAGCTCCTAAGCCTAATGTTGAAAACCAACAGCATGATGAGTCTTCCGACTCAAAGAAGAACAAAGTAAAGGGAATCATGGAAAGGAAAAAGTCAAGTGTTCATACTGCGGGAAGGGCTTCCACACTGAACATGCCTGCATGAAGAAGAAACTTGATGAAGCTACCTCTCTCCTTGAGAGAAATCACATCAATCTTCTAGAAATATTTTAGAGGAGATATCAACAAGATCGAGAACCACAACATGAAAGAGGTTATGCCCTCATGGCAAGAACTTCAAAGTCCAAAGCACTCTTGATAGATTCTGGAGGTTCAAACCACATGATGGCTGAAAGAGACCCCTTCTCATCTTTGGAGACCGGCAAATACATCCCCATCCACATGGGAGATGAATCCACCATCATTTCAGAAGGACAAGGTACGGTTGATATTGAGAATGGATATTTTTCAAATGTTTTGTATGTACCGTCTCTGGCATCAAATATCCTGAGTGTCTATCAAATGACACATACGGGAGTGCCTAAGAGAGTATCCTTCAGTCCGAATGGTGTAGAGATCACGGAAATTTCATCCGGGAAACTTGTTGCAAAAGGCCTTGCAAACCATCATGCAAAAGAATATGAGTTTTCCCACTTTGTGGCGGATGCAAAGCCCACTGCACTGCTGACTCATGGAAATGAAGTTAGTAGATTGTGGCATGAGAGTTTCGACCATCTAAACTTCAACTAATTGCATAAATTATAGAAAAACTCCATGGCTGAAGGCCTCCCGGTCATCAAGGCAACTACTGGAATTTGCAAGGGCTGTGTTGTTGGAAAGCACCTTGAGCACAAGTTCGACCGGGGGAAGGCAAGCCGAGCTACATGCATCTTGGGGCTGATACATTCTGATATCAGCGGTACCATTCCTATCACATACATGAATGGATCAAGGTATGTTATTAACTTTATTGATGATTTT
The DNA here is from genome assembly GCA_001517045.1 of Pseudotsuga menziesii. Lineage (NCBI taxonomy): Eukaryota > Viridiplantae > Streptophyta > Pinopsida > Pinales > Pinaceae > Pseudotsuga > Pseudotsuga menziesii. The sequence continues at coordinate 173,167 of LPNX010322092.1, forward strand.
CCCCGGTACATATGGGTCTTATTTATCAAAAAGAAGTCTGAAGTTTGTGAAAAAATCACTGAATTGAAGGCCTTGCTTGAGAATGCATCTGGCCAAAAGATCAAGACCTTGAGATATGATAATGTTAGGGAGTATGTCAGTAATGAGTTGCTGCACATATTCTCCCAAATTGGTATTCAGGTCCAGCATTCAATTCCCTACACTCCCCAGCAGAACGATGTAGCAGAAAGGAAGGATCGGTCTCTCAAGGAGATGACCACCTGTATGTTGGAATCAAAGAAGTTGGCTGAAAATTTGTGGGATGAAGCCATGCATGCTGCAACATACATTTAGAATAGAGTGCCACACTCATCCATGAAATGGAAGACCCCTTTCGAAGCATACTTGAGACACAAGCCGGATGTGTCGAATCTGCGGGTGTTTGGGTCCACTGCATGGGCCCGAATTCCACTTGATAAAAGGAGGGCTTTGCAACCACAAAGAATAGAATGTATATTTATTGGGTATCCTGATGAATCAAAATGTTTCAAGCTTCTACATATCAAAACAAAATAGATCATCATTGAAAGGAGTGTCAAGTTCAATGAGCCTCTTCAAGAGGTGGAAATAGTGAAGGAGAAAACTGTTGAATTTCCTTCCTATTCTACTGAATATTTAGATGATGAAATTGGGGGTGATGACCATGATTTGGATCCTCTGATTTCTGATATCAATGTACAAAAAAAATAAGATTCTAAATCAGAACCTGAAGTACAAAATCATCTCCCAACATGGGCTCGACAGACACTCTCCTCCGTAGGAGATAACATTGGAAATCCGGATGATCCAAGGAGAACCCGGTCTGATTTCCAAAGAGCAGGTATTGCGCTCTCTTGTACTGATTATTTGTTGTTTGAAACTTGTTATTTGATGATAATTTCAGACCCAAATTCCTACTACCATGCTCGAAAGGATCTGAGATGGCAAGTTGCCATGGATGAAGAGATGAATTCTCTTCAGAAAAACACTACTTGGGAGCTAGTTTCTCTTCCTCCGGGAAGGAAATTGGTTCAATGCAAGTGGGTGTTTCAGACTAATATTGCTGCATATGGAAGCACCTACAAGTATGAGGCAAGTCTAGTGGCAAAAGTTTTCTCCCAGGTCCAAGGTGTGGACTACCATGAGACCTTTGCACCGGTTGCAAAAATGGACTCCATCTACCTAGTTTTGGAAATTTTAGCATCTAAGCATTGGGAAGTGCATCATATGGATGTTAAGTCAGTATTTATGCATGGATATCTTCATGAGGAGATATACATGAAGCAGCCTGATGGATACATCTCTGATCCATCTTTGGTTTGCAAGCTAAAGAAGTCACTATACGGGTTAAAACAGGCCCCAAGAGAGTGGTATTCCAAGATGGATGCCTCCCTTCTCTCGCAAAACTTCCAAAGGTGTAGATCAGATCCAAATGTGTATATACAGTAGTATAATGGTCATTTGATTATTATTGTTTTATATTTTGATGACTTACTGATCATAGGTATCATAGTTGCTTCTATTTCAAGCATCAAAACTGCTCTCCGTAATGCATTTGAAATGAGCAATTTGGGGCTCTTAAAACAATTTTTAGGGCTCGAAATTGAGCAAAATTATGATGGGATAATGGTCACTCAGTCCAAATACACATCAGAACTATTATTCAAGTTTAACATGGCTGAATGTATGCCTGCACCATTCCCTTTCCTTTCAGGGATCAGCCTTGAAGAAGGAAAAAGCACACCTCCCATGGACTGCACTATTTATCGACAATTGATTGGTAGCTTGTTGTACTTGACTCATTCTCGGCCTGATATCTATTATTCCATGAATGTTCTATCAAGATACATGCATCAGCCCCATGATATTCATTGGAAGGCATCCAAGAGGATTCCTCGCGTACATTCAGGGAACCAGGACCTACGACATTCACTATGCTGCAAACTCCGAGCTAGAGCTAGTTAGATACACAAATTCCGATTGGGAGGGTGATTCTATTGATCAAAAGTTAACTTTTGGATATGTATTCATGTTTGGTGGTGGCCCTATTTTTGGGTCTAGCAAAAATCAGGCCGCCATAGCATTGTCTTCAGCAGAGGCCGAGTATCGAGGAGCGGTGAATGCTTGCATCCAAGTTATTTGGTTACAATGCATTCTTTCAGAGTTTGATCTTGGTAGCAATTTTTCCACTCTCCTCTTTTGTGACAATCAAAGTGCTATTAAGATATCCACATATCCAGTTACTAGGCAGAGGACCAAGCATGTAGAGATACACATTCACTATATCAGGGAGCTAGTGCATGACAGTACCATCATTCTGCAATACTGCCCAACTGATGAGCAGATTGTAGACATCTTCACCAAGATATTTTCAGAAAAGAAGTTCACTTACCTTCGTTCACTGTTGGGGGTGAGTTCATTGGGGTGATCTAACTACTTTCAGTGTTCAGCTTGAGGGGGGGGGGTTTCCCACTGGGTATTCCCTCTTTTCCTCACTTAGTTTGTTTTTTTATCATTGTTTGAGTTTCATTATTGTATAGGGTGACCTATGGCCTTAGTTTCCGGGGCCCTAGCATTCTTATGCACTTTATGTTTTCTACTCCTCCTAAGTATAGCTTAAGGGGGGGTGTTGGAGACATTTACCACCATACACACTCATTTTGGTCAATTTGGCCTAGTTAAACCACTATCCTAAGTTTTATTGACTTAATTGACATCAGAGGAGCACTAGATGACATCAGCATGAGCACACCCATGCCTACCTTTAGTCAAGGAGGCTAACTTAGCCTTCTCCTACATTCAGGGAGGCTAACTGGAGCACTCCGGGGGTGATCTGAGTGTCATTAATGCCCCATATTGCTAACTGATGGTTACAATCAGTTAAATAGAGTAGTGAAGGCACCTTCCTTCATAAAATTGATTATTTAATGATTATTTAATGAACTGGAGTCAACAGGGGCGCCTCCAACCACTTCTGATGGTTGAGTTACACTTCAGTTAACCTCATCAGGGTTCATTGGAGTCATTGTTGCACTACCACTTATTGGTTGGCTTGCAGTGACATGTGTCTGAGCTAATTTCAGTTAAACTCGGTCATTTATTGCACTCTGACTTCAGTTAGGGCTCAGTTGAGTCAATTATGGTTTTGATCAATGGTTAACTTGAGTGTTGACTGTGGCTTACATTCAGTTAAGCTAGACTCACTCATTCAATTCGAATGAACTCCTTGGGAATTCGAATTGCTTTGGAATTCATGCTTCTAGCATGATAACTGTATTGTATCATCATTCTTTCATTTGATTATACAAAGCTGCTAATTCCATTGCAGCACCGTTTTGCCAATTTTATGCATATTTGTCTGAATTCTTTGTGAGACTGTGTTTTCAGTTCCTAGACCACTATGAAAATTTAATACAAACCACATAGGAAACGGATGAGTATAGCTCAGAGAATTACAATATCATTGTCATTAATTAAATCCGGTACTCCAATAGTTTACATAGGAAAAGAATTTGAATCAATTAGGGATGAATTCGAATCTCCCCATTGGATGTGACTATACCTAATTGACTATATAACTCATGGTGTCTCAATCAATATCGGATGCCAAATAGCCAACTTCAGATGTCTAACCAACTAATACAATTAGTAATAAATAGTTAACTAAGTGTAACTGAAGTGGTAGGTGAGCAAAGGCGCCTATCCCACATGAAACCATGCATTAGCCATGCATAACTAGCACTAACTGAACTGATTGTGATCTAGCTGAATGTAACTAAAAACTAAATAAGATTAACTAGTTCCAACTCCAACTGACTGAAGGAGGTTTGTGCTGGGACTCCCAGTGGCTCCTAAAATGTAGGGATTGGGATAGGAGGCACCTAAACTGATGGGTGCAAGTGCATTCAGTGTAAGTTAACCTATAGTAGCGTTCCCCACACTCTAGTAACTGGTACATGTGGCCCCATTAGGCCAAGTGGACTCAATGGTAGTTGTGGACACAATTAAGTAATAAAGACTCCTAAGTTAGGATAAATAATATAAATAGACAGTATGGTCAAGGGAGGATTAATAATCCTAACACCCCCCCTGAATCCTAACTTTGACAACTGTGGGCCCTAGAAACAAGGCCATAAGTCACCCAAATACAATCTAAAATACAATAATGCTGCAGAATACAACCGAGGTAATAGGGGAAAACCTCTTGGGAAACCCCCCCTCAAAATAGGAACAAAGAATCAAGCCTTAATGCCTAAAAGAGACATGAGAAAGGAAAATATCTTTTCGGGAAAAGACTTGGTAAAAAATGTCTGCAATCTAATCCTATGTAGGACAGTAGTGCAGTGTGATGGTTCTGTCATGCATCGATTCCTGAATGTTGTACATGTGAACCTCTATATGCTTTGTCCTCTTCTTCTGAACAGTATCAATGGAAATTTTGATTGTACTCTAGTTGTCACAATAAAGATCCACTGTAGATGAAGTCTGAATCCTGAACTCTATCAAAATGCCATGTAGCCAAACTACTTGAATAGCTACATTCACAGCTCCCCGATACTCTACTTCTGCTGAAGAGAGTGCAAGTTCTGCTTGCTTCTTGCTCGACCAACAAATTGGATCAGATCCAATCATGAATACAAAACTAGAGGTGGATTTCCTATCATTTCCATCTCCTTCCCAGTTTGAGTCTGTAAATCCTGTGAGATATAGTTGTGCTCTAGCTGCATAGTGGATCCCATAATCTATAGTACCCTGTAAATAGTGCAAGATCCTCTTTGTTTCCTTCTAGTGTAGCTCATGTGTCTCCTGCATGTATCTAGCAACAACACTCATAGCATAGGATATGTCTGGTCTCAAATGTGTGAGATACAGAAGGCTCTTAATGAGTTGTTTGTAGAGAGTGTTATCTACCAAGGGTGTGGAAACACCTTCTTCAATCCTGATTCCTGATAGAAAGGGGCAGGGAGATGCCTTACAATCCTCCATGTGGAATCTCTTAAGCATGTATGATGAATACCTGGATCGTGAGATCATAATTCCCAAAGTATTTTGACTTACTTTGAGACCAATAAACTGTCTTAATAGTCCTAAGTCAGTCATAGTGAATGATTTTTTAAGATAAGACTTGATGTTTTTCAATCCAACAATAGAGCTGCTAGTAATGAGCAAGTCATCCACATTCAATACAACTTGAAGCAAGAACCCCTGTTTCTTCTTCATGTATAAATTGCAATCTGATTTGCACCTTTCGAACTTCTGAGAGATGAGGAAGGAATCCATCTTGGAGTACCATTTCCTTGGGGCTTGTTTGAGTCCATATAGTGATTTCCTCAATCTGCAGACTAAGGAAGGATCATAAATAAACCCCTCATGTTTTTTCATATATATCTCTTCCTCCAAATAACCATGGAGGAAGGAACTCTTCACATCCATGTGATGTACATTCCCATCTTTTGGAAGCAGCAATAACCAAGACCAGCCTGATGGAGTCCATTCTAGATACTGGAGCAAATGTCTCATTGTAGTCCAAGCCTTGAACCTGAAAGTATCCTTTTTCCACCAACCGATCCTTGTACTTGGTTGTGGTTCCATCAACAGCTATCTTGGTCTTGTAGATCCATTTTCACTAAACCAGTTTTCTTCCTGGGGTTAAGGAGACAAGTTCCTAGGTCTTATTGTCATGTAGCAAATCAAATTCCTCATCCATGGCTTCCTGTCATCTAGGATCATGGCAAGCTTCCTTGAAGGATTGAGGATATGACCCAAGCATCATAAAACACCTCTCAAGAAGAAGAGGATCTATGTGAGACAATGCAACACTCTCCTTCTGATATTGGGAACTCATTCTTCTCTTATCATATGGATCCACTGCACCATTTCCAACTGCTTCTATGAGTTGTTGTGCCCATTTAGGCTGCTGAAATGAGATAGAAGATGGATATGGATCTAGATCCCTTTGAGGTGTAACCTCAATGTCTGTATCATGCTAGGATGCCTCCTCTTCTGAATCTGAAATTGAAATGTCAGGAATTGAAACTAAATCTGCAATAGGAAGTCAAGGAATGTTTATACCTTCATTAGATTCAAATGGAAGTTGTGGTGATGCTGGAACTGTGAGTGGCATGAAGTGAGATAAAATATATGCCATGGAGGCATGATCAGTAATTCCTTTCTCTACAATCTCCCCAGTTGATATTTTTGTGATCTCTACCGGGTCAGGTCCAAAGTGACACCTGCTTTGGTAAGCTAGTGCGAGTCATCTGATATATAGACAACAACTTAGCTACAAGAGAAGGAACATATAGGACATATTTTAACACACCATGCTAAACTTTTATGGTGCCTCTTCCTGCTACTAGAATTTGGAATAATCTCCCATGTGAATAGTGGGGCCTTATTTTATGTTGAGAGTGGAGAAGAAATCCTTGGAGAAAACCATGTGGTTGGATGCTCCAGAATCAATCAAATAGAATGTTGACTGAGGTAGGCCAGGTTTCAAAGCATGGAACCTTTAATCTCCATTGTCAAACTTCTTTGCTTCTTGTGGGAGAGTAATGTTATTCTGTTTGAGGATGGAAGTCTGCTGATCTATTTGCTTCTTCATATAGGAGTTTTTCAAGGTGAAAACCTCTCATACAATAGGGACACATCTTCTTTTTGAACTCCTTATTTTCCTTAGAGCCGGAGGCTCCTTCAGAATTATGTTGATTCTATTTAGGCTTCAAATTAGCTTCTTTAGGCTCCTTCTTATTTGATTTCCCATTGGCTTGCGCTTTGCTAGAGTCAGTAACTAGGAGAGATTGAACTTTGGAGGTCTTGATTACTCCCATTCGAATCAACTTCTCTTGATCCTTGATTAAGGAATCAGAAAAGGAATCAAGTGAAGGAATTTTCCAATCGGGAAAGCCTTCCCACTTGGAATGAAATATAGAAACAAATATAGAATACTCAGGGCCGAGTTTGCTGAGAATTGAGAGCACATTTTTCTCATCCTTCCTTTCTATTCCACACTGTCTGCATTGAAGTGCAAGAGACTTGAATTTAGTAAAGAATTGCTCAATAATATCAAAATTGTTGGGATGTAAGGCTACTAGCTCATTCTCTAGGAGGTGTCCCTAAAGCTTATCTTGTTTTCCAAAAAATTCTTCAAGCTTCTCCCAAGCTTCTTTGGGTGTCCTCAAACCTTCAAGGTGGAATTGGAGATCTTTGGATATATGAGTGCATAGATAATCGAAAGCTTCATCTGAGCGGTTTAGAAACTTCTTCTTCTCAACTGGTTGATGGGGCTCAACCTCCCTTCCAAGTATTATCCTGAAGTATCCCTTATTGTGCAAGGAAACCTACATATCATCCCTCCAATCAAGATAATTGGAGGTTGTAAGGATCCAAGGAGTAGAAGGTAGAGAATCCATAATTCTCTGGCTGAAAGATCACAAAACTTCACAAAAGCTACGTAGCAGCCGTATATTTTCACTGCAAAACACTAAAACATTCGAACTATGTTAGAATCATGCTTTTCCTCTCAACATGAACATGTTTTTAGGGTCCCTCACACTCGCACTGCTACTCTGAATAAATTCAGAGTTAGAAAATCAAGATTGAGCACTTCTGTGGAAACCCAGCTGCTTCGGATGTTCAATGGAGAGAAACAAACATGAAGCCTTCTTGAGATGGCTCTGATACCATGTTAAAATTGTTGTGCCATATATATCTTCAAGAAATGAGTCCTGCATTATTATTGTAGTAAAAGGAGAATGAAGATACACACTGAACAAATCAAACCACACAGGAAATTGATGAGTATAGCTCAAATAATTACAGTATCATTGGCGTTACAATAGTTTACATAGGAAAATAATTTGAATTAATTAGGGATGAATTCAAATATCCCCACTAGATGTGACTATACCTAACTGACTAGCTAAATCATGGTGTCTCAATCAATATTGGAGGCCAAATAGCCAACTCCATATGTCTAACCAACTAATAAAATCAGTAATAAACAATTAACTAAGTGTAACTGAAGTGATAGGCGAGAAAAGATGCCTATCCCACATGCATCCATACATTAGCCATGCATAACTAGTGCTAACTAAACTGATTGTGATCTAACTGAATGTAACTGGAAACTAACTACGCTTAACTAGTTCCAACTCCAACTAACTGAAGGCTCGTTGGTGCCAGGGCTCCTAGTGGCTCCTAAAATGTAGGGGTTGGGATAGGAGGTGCCTAAACTGATGCATGCAAGTGCAGTTAGTGTCAGTTAACAAGTAGAAGTGTTCCTCACACTCTATTAAATGGTACATGTGGCCCGATTAGGCCAAGTGGACCCAATGGTACTAGTGGACCCAATTAATTAATAAAGACTCCTAAGTTAGGCTAAATGATCTAAATAGACAGTATGGTCAAGGGAGAATTAATAATCCTAACACCTAAGGCCTTTGAATTATCCTATTTATAAAACCATTGTATGACACACATATTAATGATAATTGATGTAAGGTTATTCCTTTCAATTTTTTTCCTCATGAGTGTGTAATTTGCCATGAATCTTTTGATCAGCTTACATTGAATTCTCTCTCTTCTACAGCCTTCTTTTCTCACTGAATTCAATCAGGCTTGAGGATAACGTGCTTCACTAAATTAAACACATCCATCCATGGTATTGGATATCTCTCTAGTTTAAAAGGAGAATCAAGGTACACTATCAAAGGTTATATTGTTGATGTATTGCTATTATTATTGAGATGCATTTGTTCTCAATTGCTTGGGTGATGTGCCCCTTGCATACCATTAGGGAGATGGACCCCTATGATACTATTGTCACCATTTGAAGTTCATTTTCCACTTCAGCTGGTGTATAAGGGATGGACATACTATTAATTCATAGAGCTTAATGTTGCAGCCATTTGATTCTAGTAGTTGCTCCAATTTTTTAAAGTTACAGTGGTTCTGAGTGTTGTTTGTAGTTGGTGTTGTTGGTGTGATCTCATAGAATAGTTTCTTTTGGGTTTGAGGTTCATGAGCCATGGTTTTTTTTCATGATAGAATTATAATGTACATGTAGAAATTCCATAATAATAAAATACCAGATATTTCCATTGTTTGGAATTTCTCTTTGGACTCCATGTGTTTGAATTCACCTATGCACATTGTATTGGACTTTTTACTAGCTTTTACTGTTTGATCCATATCTTCACTTATGTGAGTCTAAATCAGATTTCGTCAATTGATACAGGTCCCTGATATATATTAGGGTATATATAAGGTCTTGTTTCAAAAATTTGGAACTCCTAGGGGTCTCTTGGTCCATTTGAAAAATAGCTTAGCTAGTTGGCCTAGGGAAATCAACTAGTCTTTACTGAATTGCCATATATCAATATATAGAGCACCAAAAGAGATTATGTAAGTTGATTCATGTAGGTGGGATAGTATATATCATATCTCCAACATAATAATATAAATTAATGAAGGTATGGTATGATTTGGATGCCCTCCAAATTCTCCTACTTGAGTTGTCCCAATGAGATAATCTCTCCCAAATTTCTCCAAACAACTATCAAAACTTATAATTTATGCTCCCAATAAGTTCTATAGTAAGGTTTGGTTCTATTCTATTTCAAGATACATCCAGGGTGCACCATACTCCATTGCTTTTCCACGTAAATCATGGGTTTTGTGCCTCAATACTTCTTGGTTGTTCCTAGGAGTGATGCACCCATAAAATGTTCCTATGTTGAATTAAATTCCCGAGTTAATGCCACATACACCTTACTGGTTTTTCATAAGTATTCAATAAGTACAATACTTAGTTTCGGAAAATTTTGGGTGAGTCGGGAACCAGTAGAAGAAAACTAGCCCCATTCTCCAAGTTTTGAGTTGGTGTGCAAATTTCTTGGTTCGGGTACAATACAACATATTATTACATCTAAATATAAGGAGAATTTCCTTTGCAATAATGAATTAGAGAATAATATAAACTATAATTTATAAGCAACTTCTCCTTATATTAGTTTATATTCTAAAACTAGTCTTCAAAACTAATTGTAGTTCTCAGGAGCAGGCATTAAATTACTATATTCTTGATCTTTTGATGTAATTTGCTTAATTACAGTATATTAAATAAAATGGAGGTTTTTACAGCATATGCGTATATATTTATATTTCACTATCTGGGAGTAAAAGCAGTCCAACAGCATAAACATGCATGAAAACTTAGAATCTCCATTTCGGTAGCTAGTCATTTGAGCACTTAACATGGAATCGAATTAGAAAAATAACCAAAGTAAATCTAACTAAGTGGAATACCTTTATCTGGAAGGGTGTAATAGATCGTTTGGTTCCTGTAGCTCCCACATGTATGCTTAGGTCCCCTTTTCTACCAGAAAAGATGAGTCCACCCAGTCGACCCGCTATTATCTTGTTGGACCTAGGAAATCGAATGATTTCCTAGCCCTCGAGCCCACAAGATGATAATCAAAATAGTATCTTTCCCTAGTTCCAAAATCCTTCAATCGATGATGCAGTTTTCCCTCTTCTTTTTAGTTTCCCACCTCCTCAGTATTTCCTCCTTTCTCCTTCAAATCACTAAGTCCTCTTTTTTTACTCCCAGTGAAAAACAACCCCCTCCTATTCCCATAAAACTTACCTAAATATATTTTACCCCTCCTTAATCCTTCAATCTTACTCCATCGCCCCCATCAAATCCCCCAAACCCCAAAGCATTAATTTCCTTTTTTGTTTAGAAATCCAAATCATAATAAAATGCTATATTCTTATGTGCTTGTTTTCTCGATCAATTCAATGGAATTAAGGTCAATAAAATTCAATTGAGTGAGTTGACTGCTCATTCACTAATAATCATTGATATGTTCATTTTGGAGCATCACGAGACGGTGGGATAATTATTAGTCCCACTCACCATTTTAAACATTAAATATGTTTGAATAAAATAATAATTTAATAGTTTTTATTGTTGACCTTTCGGGTTGGTAGTGGTGCATATATTAAATGTGTTATCCAATCCATATCTGATATCTTACATGGTAATAAATTAATGACAATTATTATTTTAACGACATCCTACCTTATCTTGTTTGGTGCAATTAAATAATTAAATATCCTTTTAACTTTTCATGAAACGCTTTTGTCAATCCTATCAATAATTACTTAACTCAACAATTCATATAATTATTTTTTAATCCTCTATCTTAGGATTATTAATCCTCCCTTGTCCAATTTGGTCATATGTCTAAATCAGGATTCATGTCTAAATCGGGAGTCCATCCAGTCTATTTTTAGTCATTAGCACCATTGGGTCCACTTGGCCTAATTGGGGCACATGTTTCAGTTACTAAAGTGTTGGGAACACTAATTGAGGCTTATTTCCATTGATTGCACTTAATTGCATCAGTTTAGGAGCCTCCTAGAGCAATCCCTACAATTTAGGAGCCACTGGGAGTGCCGAAACCAACCAAGGTCAGTTCAGTTCAGTTGATGACTAGTCAAGCTAAGTTAGGAGTCAGTTACATTCAGTTCTAGTCCTCTACATTCAGTTAGCACAAGGTTTACATGACTACACTCAGGAGGGGTGCATTTCTCACCTACCACAATCAGTTAGCCTTATTCAACACTGAATGTAACACTTGAGTTGTGTTTTAGAGCTTCGATGAACTCCGGTTATGGTTTAGACAAGGTCAGTTAACTATTGAGTCCTCCGATAGTGATTTAGACAAGGTATTAGTTACCTACAGTCAAGTAGAGTCTATCAATTCGAATTTCCTCATGTGGATTTGAATTTCATGTGGCTATTAAAGCCATTGTACTTCATTGTAATTATTATTTGATTACTTTTTTTATTAATGAAAGCATTCACAACTGCAAGCCATTTTCGCAATGTTTCATTCTTCAATTGCTGAGTAAATTGTGTGATCTATTTTGTGAGTTGTGTGTTTGTCCACAGATCTATGTGCTCAATTTAATATGGTATCAGAGCCTCGACAGACAAGACACCTCTCCTCCTCAGATCTCCAGTTGGATCATTTTTTGAGCAAATTGCTCCTTCCAGTACTGCACCAGAAGCGGAGAATTTACCACTTAATATCCCAAGTTAGGAAATTGTTGATCAAGCTTGCTTGATCAACTATGCTGGGTGTGAAGTAAATTCCAAAAGTGTAGACTGTCGAATTTACTTTGTATGTTTCACACAAGCTTGATCAACTATGTTGGGTGTGAAGGAAATTCCAAAAATGCAAACTGTCGACTTTACTTTGTATGTTTGATTGTGTGATAGGTTATCATATTTTCTTACAGTATTCGCTACAAGCAGCCCTTTCTTCTCACTGCATTCGCTACAACAGCTCAGTCCTTCTTACTGTATTCAAAATGGCTCATCCAGTAGAGCCTCTCACTCCCTTCAACTATCACCAGTGGAAGGAAGACATGGCGGTAATGCTCCACACCAAGCAGCTCTTCAGACTCATAGAAGAAACAGAGGCAGTGCCAGTTTCAGATAATGACAAAGAAAATTAATTGAACAGGCTTGATGAATCCCATGGACACTTGCTCTCCTCAATCTCTAGATATCTTTGATTCCACATCCAAGGATTGAAGACTCCCAAGGATGTTTGGGACAATATTTCCTCCTTATTTGATAAGCAAGATGAGATGAGGATCCACCAGCTAGAAAATGATATGATCACTCTTAATCCATCCAACTTCAAATCACTGAATGAATTCTTCACAAAGTTCAAGAACCTAATATATCAGTTGAATTAATGCAAAGTGGAGAAGGATGAAGATCGGCTCATCCTTGCCATTCTCACAAAGCTCAATGCAGACTACTCAGTCTTTGTATCCACCTTCCAAATAGTAAGGCTCAATACTCCAAATTGGAAGATGCCCACTCTTAATGCCTTCATCCAATCTCTTATTTCTGAGAATGATAAATTGATCCAAATGGGGACCATTCGATCTTCCAAAGATCTAGCTCTAGTTGCAAGAGGAGATAAGGTAGTGAGTGATAAAGGGAAGCAAAGAGATGAGTCTCCTATGAAGAAAGAGCAGTCAAAAGAGCCTTTAGATTCGAAGAGAAGCAAGAATAATGGCAAATGCAAGGTCCTCTGCTCTTACTATGGAAGGGACTTTCATTCGGAAAGCTCCTGTATGAGAAGACAACTTGATGAAATGGCTCTTCTTTTGAAGAAACATAACATTTTTGTACCTTCTAGCGCAAGGAAGGATGACTCTGAAGAAGAAGAAGATGAAGAAGAATACCAAAGGAAAGGCCATGCACTGAAGGCTTGTTGCACATCAGCACATGTCTTCCTCATTGATTATGGAGCTTCCAACCATATGGCTGCATCCAGAGAATCATTCTCTTCTTTTCAGTCCTTTTATGATCCTAGTATTCAGATGGGCAATAACAGTAAAGTCAAAACAAAAGGGAAGGGCTCTGTCAAGCTTGAACATGGAAGGTTCAAATATGTGCTATTTGTTCCCTCCCTAGCTTCAAACTTGTTATCTGTCTATCAGATGACCCATACTGGATCTCCAAAGTGAGTGATATTTGGTCCTGACTCAGTGGAGATCATAGATATCTCTACTAGGAGCATCATAGCAAAGGGTACTGCAAATCATGCTTCAAAAGAATATGAGTTCTCACATTTCATGCCTCCTTCAGAACCAGTGCACTCTCAGTAACCACTTGCAAGGGAAGGTAAAATCATTGCATCTACTTCTTTTACAGCTTCTACTAGTATTGCAGATCCATCTTTATCAGTTTATGAGATTGAGATTCAGGGTGACTCAGATCTAGATTCAGCCCCTACTTCCAAACTGGAAGCTAGGAAGATGACTGGAAACTCACCTGACACTCAGAAAGGAAAGACCCTTGCACTATGCCATGTAATCTTACCTCCTTCAGAGAGATGCAATAGACTCCCTGTAAGATGCTATATGAAAAGGGCTCAATCTCACTACATTCAGAAGAATGGATATGATCATACACCTCTTCATTCAGTAAGAGACAAAGGTTACATTCCTCCTTCCTTCCATCATCATTTTTGGAGAAGAAGGAGAAGTCTACATGCCAGGCCCCAGAATACATGTGCACAACACACCATGCATGCGGATTTGCTACCTCATAGAGATGAAGATTACAACATCATATTTTCAAGTTTTTCAAACTTGAGACCTGATTCTACCTACTTAGATAGAGGGGGGGATTTTTTCCCATGTTTTTTTTCCCCAGCTCCTTGTATTAAGCAGTTACTTTATTTTACTTAATTTAAAGGGTGACCTATGGTCTTAGTTACCAGGGCCCACAGATTGTCCAATTTAGCATTCAGGGGGGGTGTTAGGATTATTAATCCTCCCTTGTCCAATTTGGTCATATGTCTAAATTAGGAGTCATGTCTAAATCGAGAGTCCATCCAGTCTATTTTTAGTCATTAGCACCATTGGGTCCACTTGGCCTAATTGGGGCACATGTTTCAGTTACTAAAGTGTGGGGAACACTATTTGAGGCTTACTGCCACTGATTGCACTTGATTACATCAGTCTAGGAGCCTCCTAGACCAATCCCTACAATTTAGGAGCCACTGGGAGTACAGAAACCAACCAAGGTCAGTTCAGTTCAGTTGATGACTAGTCAAGCTAAGTTAGGAGTCAGTTACATTCAGTTCTAGTCCTCTACATTCAGTTAGCGCTAGGTTTACAACACTGAACTCAGGAGGGGCGCATTTCTCACCTACCACAGTTAGTTAGCCTTAGTCAACACTGAATGTAACAATTGAGTTGTGTTTTAGAGCTCCGATGAACTCCAGTTATGGTTTAGACAAGGTCAGTTAACTATTGAGTCCTTCGATAGTGATTTAGACAAGGTCTTAGTTACCTACAATCAAGTAGAGTCTATCAATTTGAATTTCCTCATGTGGATTTGAATTTCATGTGGCTATTAAAGCCATTGTACTTCATTGTAATTATTATCTGATTTTTTTTTATTAATGAAAGCATTCACAGCTGCAAGCCATTTTTGCATTATTTCATTCTTCAATTGTTGAGTAAATTGTGTGATCTATTTTGTGAGTTGTGTGTTTGTCCACAAATCTATGTGCTCAATTTAATACTCTATGCTTTATAGTAAAAGACAATTTTATCATTATAAATATTAATAAAATAATAATAACAATAAGTAGTGGTGTGTATCTTAAATGTGTTATCCAATCCAAATTTGATGTCTTACATGGTAATAAATTAATGACAATTATTATTTTAATGACATCCTACCTTATCTTGTTTGATGCAATTAAATAATTAAATATCATTTTTAACTCCAGGAAATGCTTTGGTCAATCCTATCAATAATTACTTAACTCAGTAATTCATATAATTAGTTTTGTATTCCTTTATGATTTATTGTAAAGGGCAATTTTATCATTATAAATATCAATAAAATAACAATAACAATAACAACAACAACAACAATAATAATAATTAGTGATTAATAATTAACGACAACATTTCTTTGTTTAACTGACAAGTACCCTAGTACCAACAATTTATTCTTGTATTTATAAACAAGGCACCCTTAAGGGTTTTAAAAAAATATGGTAAACAATTAAGTTGCAAAATTCTACTGACTCATATGGAAAAATATCTATGTTTATTCATGACAATCCTAATTGACAACACTTAATCCATTACTTATTAAAATGTTCACATATGCTTAATAACTTAAATGTTCATTATCTATATTGGATCAATGCACAATTAACTTAGTTATTCACACCAACCTATACAATTATTTAACATGTCATGTATTCGTATATTGATACTAGTGTACATGTGCAAAGTGTGCATGCATGGACAATGTATACACAGGTCATATTGTGACTATAGGAAAACATCATCTTTTGTATGCATACTTGCTAACTAATAATAATAATATTCTAGGAAGGTAGATCAAGCATACATATAACATAATTACTTTAGCATCATTAGTTATTGTAATAGTTAACCATTTAAGATTTCATATCATTATATTTTGTTCACATTAGTTTAATTAGTCAAGTACAAGGAAGGATACCTACTACCACTAAATTTGTGTCATGGAACCCCCAACCCTAAAACAATACTAACTACATATCCTCCCATCATAACCTATGTATGCACCCTCCCTATCCTTTCTCTTCTAGTAAAGATGTGGATGTCATCTTCACTGACTTGACCACATATAAAACTTGAGAGAATTCGTCATAGCGGACATGTCCCCTCTTAGCAGGCACCTGACCATCGTCATCACAACTAAATTGGGAGCGTGTCTCAACATGACCCTTCCATGAATCTGAGTTTAGTAACATAGGCTGGGAAATACATCTACCCATCTCAACATACCGGGCCTATAACCTATCAATTCATACCTTGATTCTATCATGATTATTGGATTGTGTCATTGTATCATCATTTTTTGGTTTATAAGGTTTACTGCATAACAAGTTATTTTTCCTCATATCATATCAAGTATTCAACTATCACATAGCTCTGGTGTCTTGTGGGTTAGTACTTCAAAAAATACACATTTATAAGAAGTAATTCCACTTGATAATAAATTGATCCACATCATCATCCTCGTCATTATTTCATGTAATAATTGAATTCATCACAGATACACACACCATATAATAATTCAATTGATCACATCGTAAAATGGTATCCATGTACCGCATCATATATTTCACATTTTATCAATGAAAAAAATTTAAACATATACTCTCACCGTAAAAGATAGGAATCCCATGATAATCATAACATTATAACAGCATAAAAATAGAAACATAATCATTATGGTGACATCATAAGCATAGTAACATCAATCATAGTGTCATAATAAACATAGTGACATCATAATATATATTCATCATGTCGTAAATAAATCTCACTCCCTCCAGCTTAGTTCAAAAGAGGAAATAAGAAAAATAAAGTGCAGCAGGTATATAACCAACATATGTGGTGTTACATACAAGCAACTTTCGAGAAAATTTGTCCCAAAGTTATGGTCAAAATAGTGAGGGAAATTCTCAATGCATAGCCTTTGTGTCCTCCCAAGTAGTAGAACCTAGGCTATACCTATCCCATTGGAACTTAACTTGGTCCACATGGCTACTACAGAGTTTCCAAAACCTACGATCAAGTATACATAATACGGTTCAACCATGAAGTTTTCCCCGTCGGAGACCTGTAATTCCTTCCAATGAATCTTGTGAGTCTCATAAGCTATGTAATGTTGTAATACAAAAACATGAAATACATTATGAGTTTTATGTAAGTGGGGTGGCAGCTCAAGACGATAAGAAACTAGTCTGATTCTCTCAAGAATATCGAATGGTTGTATGAAGATAGGAGACAACTTAGTCCCCTTTCCAAAGAGAATGGTACTTGTGTTCGTCCTAATGCAAACAAATACCCGACGTCCTACCTTGTAACTTCTATCATATCTATGACCATCCACATAACTCTTTTTCCTATCTTGTGCTTCCTTTAGCCACTACCTAATCTGTACTACCTACTCTTCCATTTCCTTAATCAATTCTGGCCCAATTACTACTCAATCCTCTAAACTGTTCCAACTGAGTGGTGTCCTATATGGCCTCTCATATAGTGCTTGATACAGAGGCATACCAATGGAACTATGATTACTATTATTGTATGCAACTCTACCATAGGAAGATATTTCTCCCAATGGGTTTGTTGATCCATAACATACATCCTAATCATGTACTTCATCACCTGAGTTACCCTCTCAATATACCCATCCATCTCAGGGTGATAATTTGAGCTTAAGTTTAGTTCTATCCCTAATGTTGATTGCATGCTTGTCCAAAATATGGAAGTAAACTTAGGGTCTCTATCGAAGATTATGTTCTTTAGAATTCCATGAAGACACACAATTTTATTTATAAATACCCTTGCCACATCCGCGACATCATAAGTGTCTCTTACTAGAATGAAATGTGCACTCTTGGTTAAGTTATAAACTACTACCGAGATGCAATTATGTCTCAGAGACATGAGAGGAAACCCTACCACAAAGTCCATGGAAATTACCTTCCACTTTGACATAGCAATATCATGTGGTTGTAAGAGACTAGATGGGTGGTGATTGTTAACTTTAACTTGTTGACATTCAAGGAACTTAGAAACAAATTTCACTACATCGTTCTTCATACCTAACCAAAATAAGAGCTTCTTCATGTCTGCATACATCTTATTCACTCTTGGATGTGCACAGTAATGTGCCCTATGGGATTCTCTGAGGATAGTTTCTCTAATATCATCTTCGTAGGGAATATACATTCTTACTTGATATCGTAACAGTTCATCGTCCTTCAGATATTATCCTTCATACTTATATGTGGGTTTCTTTCCATTATGAATTGTTGATGTTACCTTCCAATACCAACTATCCCCCAAAAGTTGTCCCAATACTCTCTCCTTCAAATCAACTTTTAAGGGAACTAAGGAGAAAATTCTCAGTCTTCTACTTATAGAATACACCACTACATTCTCCTTCCCCTTGATGTATGAAATAAAAAAATCATACCCACTCATAAACTCACTCCACCTTCTCTACCTGGCATTCAAATCCCTTTGGGTAAAAACATATTGCAAGCTCTGATGGTCCATTTGAAGTGTGAATCTCCTCTCAACGAGGTATCCTCCACAATTTTAGTTCCAACATTACCACTCCCAACTCTAATTCATGTGTGGCATACATCTCCTCATGATTTTTTAGCTTATGATATGCATAAGCTATTGCAACAACTTCTTGCATTAGAACTTCTCCTTACCCTTACTTAGAAATATTGATGCATACCATCAAGTCCTTATCCATGTTTGGTACCTGCAAGATTGGTGCACTTGTTAATAATATTTTCAGCTATGAAAATGTGGAATCACATTCAATAGTACACTCATACTGAATTCCCTTGCGCTGCAAGGTGTTGATGGGTTTCACAATATTAGAAAATCCTTCCGCAAATATTCCGTAATATCCTGCTAACCCCATGAAGCTTCTTACTTCATGTTTATTCTTCAGAAATTTCCAATCCTCAATGGATTTCACCTTCCTGGGGTCGAATGATATCCCCTCCATAGAGATAATATGTCCCAAGTAGTGAATCTCCTTCTGGAAGAAAGAGAACTTTGACAATTTTCCATATAGCTTATGTTCTCTTAAGCATGCCAATACTAGCCGTAACTATTCCTCATGCTCCTTCTCATTCTTAGAGTAGATAAGAATATCATATAATAATACTTGCACAAAGATATCCAAGTAATTTCAGAAAACACCATTCATGAGGCTCATAAATATAGTCATTGCATTGGTTAAACCAAATGGAACCACTATGAACTCGCAATGCCCAAATTGAGTTCGAAAAGAAGTTTTAGGAAGGCCAAATTCTTTGATCCACAGCGAGTGATACCCTGATCATAGATCGATCTTAAATAATAAAGAATTTCATTTCATTTGATCAAAGAGATCATCAATTGTAGGTATATGGTACCTATTCTTAATCGTGGCTTTATTCAAATCCCTGTAATCGATGCATAATCGCAAAGAACCATTCTTCTTCTTAACGAAGATAACAAGTGCACCCCATGGTGAAATACTTGATCTATTTAGCCCCATGTATAGAAGTTCCTTCAATTGTATTTGCAACTCATGAAGTTTTGGTGTCATCATCCTGTAAGGATTCTTCGAGATTGGTTCTACACTAGCGTTTAGTTCGATCGTGAAATTGATCTCTCTTTCTATAGGTAACCTTGGAAAATATTTTGGAAAGACATCCTTGAACAAAGATGGTATTGGGTATGAGTTCAAAGAAGGTCCCTTACTTTCACTAACTTCCTCCAAAAAAAACAACTAACATCCTTGTCTTAGGCAGCACTTAGATTTCATATTAAATATGAAATGGAGGGACACCTTCCTCTTCTAACCATGGATTTGAATTGTCCTTCCTTTGTCATCAAGGTGGAACACTTTCTTTGCATAACAGTCCAAGAAATATTTATGGCCTTCTCACCAATCCATACCAATAATGAGGTTATAGGTCCCCAAATTGGTGACATAAGAATCCAACATAGTGGTGCACACTCCTAAGTCAACTTGACACCCCCTTACCTTAATACCTACTGCTTGTTTAAATATCAAAGCCATCTTGACCAATTCAAAATAATCGTGCTTATAGGATTCCAACCCACATTTATCTAATGCATATGGTGAAATGAAACTATCAGTTGCACCCAGATCAAATAAGTTTGTAAGTTTGACATTGTTTACATTACCAGTGGATTCCACTACAATAACCTGATGTTCTACTAATTGGTGGTTCTACACTGCTACATGGATTTGATGATTATTTCCTGAACTTTCTATGGGTGCTTTTCCTTCCCTATTCCTGCTACTTGATTGACCCCTTGGACAATCCCGTTGGAAATAAGGACCCCTGCATCCCTAACATGAGAGGTTGGGAGGGGCTTGCATGTTGTTCGGAGGAGTCCTATGAGATGAGTTCCTTCCCCTTGATCTTCTGAAATGCCTTGATCCTCTGTAGGAACTACCCTGTTGTAATACCCCCTCATAATATTTTTCATCTTTAGTAATTTTATTTAATGTGTAATGGGAATAAGTAATTTAATTTTTATATACAAACATAATTCTAAATATGGGAGTTTAAACAACCATGCAGTTAATTGACATAAACTTGAGTTTAGAGAAGTAACTAAATCCTCAGCCTTCTTTATGAAGACAAGTGTTCAGTAATAAAGGGAGTTAGTTATTTTCTATTTAAAAAGTCCTAGGCAAAGAAGAGAGGGCATGCATAAAGGAAAAAGAAAAAATAACAAGAAAGAAAGGAGAGCTGCCAGATATCACAAGAAGTGAAGGCTCTAATTGATTACCTGTGAGATAGCGTAAAGCTGCTAGAGAACATTTGTGAGATGTTAGGCTTTGTTTGGAACCATCAGTGAGCATAAGAAAATACTAGGTTTTGGAATAAATATCTCTCTTTAGTTTTTTGGTGGCAACTTGAGGATGCAGGGGAGTGAGCTTTAAACTCAAGGTTCTAGGCAAGGGGGTGGAACTCTGTAGGATTGAAAGCTACGACCAGGTGGTGTGTGACTATTAACTTCATTTTTTGAGAACTGAACAGATATGACTTTTATTTACCCTAAAATATCGTTTATTTCATTCGTGATGTACAAATTTCTGAGCGATATGAGTCTATTATTTTATAGCTAATTATATTTTATTGGAATTTCTGCAATATGGAGAAATAATCGATTTCAAGAAAAATAGTTATCCGTATGATTATTTTCATTCTTTTCAATGTAAGTATGAATTGGATAGTAACCAATTATTAATCAAATGTTTCTGATTATAAATCAAACAAAAAAATATAACGGACATCGTTTTTTATTAGTAACCAAGTATAGAGCCTGAGTTTTTCTTAATAAATAATACAAACTCTCGCTGTAAATCAACTATTTTCATATGCAGTCAAGAGTAATAGGAGAATAACTAAATATTCCTCATCAGAAAACAACAACCGATACTTGTTCGAATAACCTAAGATACATAAGCCACAAATAGTAAAATGATAAAGTGGAATGTCACCACTATATAACCTTTAAACAAAATCATTACAAGGGTTTATCATTTCGTCGACGATAGCTCGAAGAAGGAGTTTAAAACACAAAACTTTCAAAAAATTATAATATTTATTTAACATGACTAGGAAGGTCCAAACCCTAATTATAGAAAATGAAATAAATTAAGTTTACATATCCAAACTTCACCTTATCTACATAACAACCTAAAAACCTAGCTACTAAGTCTTAAAGTCACCCTGTCTAATAGAGCTGAAGCAATATTGTATTTTCCATTCACTTTTCTTTTGTAAACATCAACGGAAACACCTTCAATATTCATAGATTGGATAGGAATAAAGGGTAAACATAGTCTTACCAATATAAACACAGGAGTCTTGTAAGATAACCATGACGTCTGTTTTAGCTTCCAAGAAAAGGGAAGCTGCAAAGTTAAATCCGCAATATTAGCAATGTCGAAGAGGAAATAGCTAAGTAATGAAACAACGACATGAAAACAAAAGCTTTGTTTACCTATTTGTTGACGTATGTTTTCTCTTGTGGGTTCTTGCTTAGGGTTAAAATTTACCAGTTTAACTACGGAAACTGCTATCAAATCCAGCATGCAGCGAATGCGACCAAAATTAGTAACTGGTAAAACTTTGTAAAACTGACGAGGGTTTTCTATCACAAACATTACTTCCCTAAATGGATCCTCAATCTTGAAAAGATTACAAGACAAGGGAGGTAAGGTAGCTGGGAAACATCCCAATTATCCCTGAAACGTTCTACTAGTGTAATAATCGACCGAATGACTAAAAAACCAACACAAAGCCAACAATATTAAGTTAATCCATGCCTATCAAAAGGGAGTAAATGCTGCTAGTTGCAAAGAAGCTCCTCCCATGATTTTCACCATTGAATTTAAACTTTATCCAATATAATAAATCTATACCTAATAATGGTGGATACGCATGAATTGGGTCCTCACGTAGTTACCAAGGATTATTTTAAGAACACCCCCGTAATTTTTATGTATAATAATCGATGAATCTCCCTAATAAATAGGAAAAATTGAAGGCTATTTTATCAATAATATAGTATGTATATATAATTTTTTGGCTAATCTTTCATTCTATTATAGAATATTGTAAAATATTTGTGAATCTTTCACTATACTATAAGATATTGTAAAATCTTGGCAAATATTTCACTGAATAATAAAATATTGTAAAAACTTGGAAAATATTTCATCAAATAATAAATTCTTGTAAAGTATTGGTGAATATTTTGCTAGGAAGGCTCATCTTTTGATTCTTTAGATTACTAAGGTAGTGAAATAGAAGAGAATATACCAGAGCTTGAATCTCTCAACTCCTAGACCTTCAAATGAACAAATGCATGAATGAGGAGAGGGGGGATTTATTTAGACATTTTACAACCAGTGTTGAGTCACTCACAACTATAGGTGTTGGTGAAACACTACTATGCTAACTAGATTCAGGGAAAGTGGGGACTCCATTTTTTATCTCATCCCTTAATGGTCCAATCAACATGTGGGGACCCAAATCTCGATATACCAACAAGCTGATAGAATTGAACATTTTACAATGTGGAGTGATTATGGCACCCATGAACCATTATTACAAGCTGGAGTATTATCGTGACCCATAACCTTAATATAGTATATGAATTCCCAATTAGCTTATTTTCTAAATGTCTCATTTTTAAGCTACCCATTAAGAAAAAACTAAAATTATTATCTATTTATAAGTATGAATTCCACTTTTTCCTTTCTTTTGTTGACAATCAAAATATGAATTATGGCATTTGATTTATAATTTTTGCAGTTAGTTTGAAGCTTGCAGTGGTTATTAGAAATAAGAACATACACTACCAACAATATAAAGTACATTAATGCATCATCACACACATCATTATAATTACTCTGTTAAAGACTTTATTTTCTCAGATAAACTAAGGAGGTGTTTGTATCCATGTCCTTGAAATTTTTGAAAGCATGAAAAATGTGGTAAATTTTTTTATCACCCTCATTGAATGAAAAATACTAGATATCAAATTGCATAATGTCTACATCTCACGTTAAACAAACTAAATTATATATTTATCATACATAACTAGATCCATTTCTAGATTATGATAGCCCTTACACATCAAAACAAATCACCAAAAAATATTTTACTTCTGAATGGCCCTTACAAAAAACAATATATTGTAATACAAGTACCAAACTCAACAAATTTAGGTCACAAATAAAATTGATGAACTTTGCAATACGCATAAAAAATCTATCAGTCATGAACTTCTCAATTCAAATAAAAGAATCTACCAATACTCTTTGGACAACTCTACACGAAGACAACCAAAATAATAACCATTCCACTACAGCCCCTCCATTATAATCAATGGGAATTCATTTATATTACAAACTTCCTAAACGTCAATAATAACATACATAAAATATGAACATATACACTCTCATTATCGCCTTAGATCCAATAATAATTACAAAGCTATAAGATCCTAATAAAAGTACATTTTAATCAACTGGCTCAAATTCAGTTTGAATATATAAAACCATGTGGCATCTCTCCATTAAGATTAGCATCCACTAACAACATATAAATTCCAGTCAATAGTTTAAACATGACAAGGAAAAAATAAATCATATCTTTTGAGCTCTAAAACACTTTCATAGAACCAATACTCCTAGGATAGAATAATACCCTAATTATAACACCGAATGAGACCTAAGAATCAAGAGTGCCCTACATTTCAACATGCCTAAAAAATAATCCATGATAAAAAAAACATGATAAAAGGGAAATTTACAATATAATAATCTATTGTAATTGTGGCTAATAAGCATAGAGAGTTTGATAAAAAGAATGCCATGTTAATTATTGGATCAAAAGCTTGATGTGAGTTTGTATTCTCTAATAAATTGCATGTGCGGCATGTGCCTTCAAGACTTGAGATTTCAGCAATGGAGATGTTATGCAAAGATTAAAATGTCGAGAAAACTAAGAATGAAAAGTGGAATTGCATCTGTTAACACAAAAAGTTGCTCATATAGCCTACACCACACAAAGACATCCATTTCCTTACCCATTCTACCTCCACACCCATTTAACCTATGTTTCTCTCTCAAAATCTTCAAAAATACCCTCAAAGGGCTTAAAAGCCTACAAAAGAGCTTAAAAAGCTCAAAAAGGAGCTAAAGAGCTCAAAAAGGGGGCTAAAGCCCCTAGAGGGGCCTAAAAACCCTAAAAGGGATTAAAAACCTCTAAAGTAGCTAAGAAACAAGCGAAAAGGGCTTAAAACCCTAGGTAGGGCCCAAAACCCTACCCAGGGGCTAAAAACCCTAAAAGTTGAGAAAAACTATAAATAGATGGGTGGAGGTCCCCATCACACACATGACTCTTCCTTCCTGTCATTATTATTCCTGCGTGAGTACCTTGAGAGACCATCACTCTCAAGTTATTGATCCCCACAACTCCATTTGCTCATTTCCTGGTGTGTTGAGGCAGCCTCCACGATATCCCAGCCTATGGATAGGCATTGTTTTGAGTTTGGGCATGGTGTCCCCCTTTTAAACCAGATTGGAAGGTATATTGTCTCATTCTTGTTTTTTTTTAGTTTGTAGTTTGTAGATGTTTAGCTGTTTTTATTCTAACAGTTTGTTGCAGCTCTTTTTATCCACAGATTCTACCATTTCATCCTATAGACGAAAGGGAGGCGCATCTGTACGTGGCTAGGAATTTTGTCCAGCCACAAATTGATGACCATACTGGGTCGATCCCTCAGAATCACTAGGGTTTAATAGTTTTTTGTAGGTTTTTAATAGTCGTTCCATAGTTTGGTTCAAGTTTTCTTTCATTTATGTTCCTCATTGAGCCCTCACAAGGTCGATCTAAGCCCATTCAGCCAAAGTACTAGTTAATGTTGGCTATTCTCGGTTCCTTTTTTAATTTTCTCAGTTTCTGGGCCCATTCGCCTACTTTGGGCAAAAAGGAGTGACCCAGTAGCCTATTTAGTGCAAAACAGAGCGACCCATTCACCTATTAGGCCCCGACAAGAGCAACTAGCCTCTCTAGGCTCTGTGTTGCTGTTTTCGGCCCGGAAGTGACCCAGTCTCCTATCCAGGCCCGAAAGGTGCGACCCAGTCGCCTATACGGCCCTGAAAGGAGAAACCTGCCTCTTGGGTTTCCTGTCGCTGCTGTTCGGACTGTCTGTGCGACTCAATCGCCGATGTCCAGCATCCAAAAGCGACCTGTCTTTTCTGCAAGTAGTTTTACATTTGGTTGCTTGTATGGTTAAACTATTTACAAATGCAAATATGTTTATTATTCGGTTAAGTTTCTACAATTTTATTTCATTGTTTCATTCTTCAAGCTCAATTGGAAATTAACCATCTTTCCTACCCCTTCCTCCTCTACTTAGTCATCACCCTCCGGGGTATTCTGAGATAAGAAGGAGGGTTGAGAAAGCGTAGCAATAGGCACCTGTCATTGATATTTATCTAATCCACTAAAAACAAGTGTCTTGGAAACTAGAAGGGGTGGAAACCATTGGTTGTTTTACGGTGTTCGCGTCCTCCTTGTTGAGAAACCTTGCATTTGAGGAGTGACCTGTGGATCTATGGGTGGGCTTGTTCCCACTTTGATGAGAGGCCAACTCTCCTTCTTGGCCTAAGAGGGATACAAAAACAGGGCAGTCACACTGCTAGTTAGCATTTTACAGTTTGTAGTGCATTTCATTTCAGTTTATTTTACTGATTCGTATGTTATAGGTTGTGTTTCCCATTGCCTCATTTGTGCAGAAATTTCAGTACTATTTTCTTATCACACATTTAAAAAATTTAAAAAATTAAACAAAGCTCATACACAAAGTACACACACAACCACACCATATAATTCAACCAAACTCGGTTGATGACCCCGAGTGAACCTTAAAAGTAACCAATTTAATTTAAATCAAAATTTTGCAGTTTGAGGAGACAAGTCCTTAATTGTCATAACTATGGGAAGTACTTGGGATCTGACCTAAAACTCATTGTGAGGAGTACTGCAGGAACCCCAAAGTAGCTGGCCAATAAGAGGAATTTCCAAGCAAAACATGCAACGACCCATTCTGATTGACTAGAACACCTTTGTGAGGAAAAAACCAAGCGTTGTCTTCTGGCAATCTTGGTGGTCGAGTGACCACCTGTGATCCAATAGGAATCCATCAAACCGAGGTCCAAATTTCATTACCAGCAAGACACCATTGATCCACCATGCTCTTCCTCACGCCTAAGAGGCGATCCACCTTAGTTTGGGTCTTTAGACCGCCACCGTCGAGACCACCCTCGATAGCCCTCCTCACCATCAGAAAGCCATACAACCTCTGATTCTAACTCAAATTCCTACCAATCCGAGCCAAATTCGCACATTGCATCATTTAGCCCTATGGCTGGCATAAATACCAACCCCTTCTTCGGAGGGACAGTGGGAAGCGGACCCACCTCCATGCCTCAAATTTCCACCACATTCATGGTTAGAGGCCCTAGTACTACTACAAACATCATGGTGAGTTTGCAACACATTATTGGCGGGCCCACACCCATCCATGTCATTACCACAGTACCGTCGTTCATACCTTGGGACAGTGGACCTTCCATGACTATCTCGATAATCCCCATTGTGAGAAGTCAACTTCAGGTTCCCCCAGCCACACAGGGACATCACATTCCCACAAAATCAGGCACCATTGTCAATCCCTCCCTCACTAACCTCGGGTCTAACCTCCCATTCATGGCTCGCCTCAACTTGCCTGATTTGTCTAGGTTAACAAATGACCCAATCAGCCACCAACCCCATTGGCCTCCTATGCAAACCAAACTCCCCTTAGACATTCCAAAGTTTAAAGGGAAGGCAGGTGAGTTCCCCCAAAACCACATTATATTGTTTCATCTATGGTGCTCTTCAAACATCATTGTGAATGATTAGATAAGACTTAGGCTATTCCAACGCACCCTCACCAGCGCCGCAGCCAAGTGGTATATTGAGCTACCCCAAGCCTCTTACCCCAACTTTAATTCCTTAGCATTAATGTTCTTGCAATATTTCCAACTCCCTATTAGATACGATGAGGGCATTGAGATCTTGCTATCTTGCCACCAAAACACTGCGACTCACATAACCGACCACATCTGCGAGTGGCATTGACGTCGTAGTCTCTGCAATATTAAGCTGGATGATGGGATATTTCTGGATTGGTTCTTAAAAAAATTACTACCAATGATAGCCAAGGACGTCTCCTCCGAACATCCCCAATCCAAGGAAGAGGCCATCTGGAAGGCTCGACAATTTGACTTGATTTATGCTTAGTTTGAATACCTTTACACCATCATTCTAGAGGGTCCTCGTACTAGCACCTCTCACCACGATGCGCCAGGGGAATCCCATGCTGTGGATGGCATCATAGGCTCTGTCTCCCATCACCCATAGTACAATGCAACACCTTCTAGGATTCCACCACACCCAAGAAACACCCTTAGTGTTGCACAACAAAACCAAGTTCCCAACTACTCAAGGATGATGGCTCAGCCCGGAGCACAACCTCCTATGCACAACCCACACCATAACAACATGCCCATGCACCAACTTGGCCAACACAATCGTATTTGGGACCAACGACCGGATTCATATCCCCTCTAGCTCCCCTAATCTACTATGCACCACATTTGCAACCTGCTCTGGCCCCCACCCTAGCTCCACCGACACCCATAGGATAAGTTTTTACTCAGCAGAATCATCCCAACCAACCTACCCCCAATAACCAACAAGGGTAAGGGAGGAAAAATCAAGCTAGGAATCAGTGTAACAACCAGCCACAAGGAGGCGACCAACAACCAAATACTCCCAACAACACCAAAGAAAACTAGCTGGCTCAAAACCCCCAACAGCCTAACCCACCTAGACGAAATGCTCTATTACAAACCAGCCATCTCTGCAAACTATGTGACATCTATGGTAACTATACGTATGAATTCTCCCTCATGGGTCGCACTAAGTAGGTTCTTCAGAATGAAGCTCAGTGCGATACCAATGTGGCAGCTCAAGATCAACCTAATCCAGCACCACCAAGCCCCCCACCCATGGTGCTCCAAAACCCGTTAACACTCCAAGGATTGGTAGCAATTGTGCCTATGCCCGCAAATTCTCCTACAGCTCCCGCCGCGACTCCACCTATAGAGATAGGTGTTCATCACCTACTAGCCATGACAACTAAATAGGTCAACTTCCATACCAAGAGAAATCAGTATGGACCCACTATTGAAACTGCTGATCTATTAGTGCCATCCACGTCCAACAAAACCAACATACCTCTTCACTTACCCCCACTCCCCCTTGACGAGGCAGCTTGGGGACCACGAATTCCCATGCATCATATTTCCAACAATGCCACGGCGAGAGCCACGGTGAACTATAGCATCGTTGATGACTTGGCCCAGTCACCTATGACCATGTCCACTCTAGAAGTGCTAAAAACATGCCTGCCATAGCGGAAAGCATTGTTGGTCACACTCATTGTTGTGGATCCCTCCGACTCCAAATTGATCACATTTTATTTGGACAACAGAGATCTCATAATGCCATCAACCATTGCCTTCCAAATTTTGGTATCAATTCAGAATTTGGTCATGCATCAATGTATTATTGACGAAGGGTCATCCACTTGTGTCATGTCGACATTGGTATGACAGAAACTCGAGTCCCCTATCCACTACACTACACACCTATGATGGCCACCCCACAAAAGATAAGGGCATCATTCCACATGTTCCCATATCATTAGCCAATAAAACGGTGTTGATCAACATAGAAGTTGTCAATGCATAGTTGGATTATAACCTTCTCTTGGGACGGAGTTACATGCATACCATGAGAGTCATAGCATCCACTCTGTTCTTCCTTATGATGTTCCCTCATGACGGGAAGATTGTGATTGTGGAACAACTAACTTACCACAATCCGCAGGGGTCGACCGCACCAGCCAATGTTATCCCTACTATTGATACTGTCTTCAATAGCGCAACCACCCCCTCATTGTTGGTTTTAGGCCCCGGGTTATTCACCCACACTTCCCTGACGGATTCCTTCCCCTTGGTACCACCTCCATTGGAACCAAGTGATACTTAAAATCTGTGCATGCTCTCATCTAGCACCGTTGCACCCAAACCCCAACTGCAGCTGGAACCCCATCTACAGCCACAACCCCAACCATAATCGCAACCCCATTTGCGGCTGCAACCCCATATGCAGTCGCAGTACCATCCACAGTCGCAACTCCATCCACAGCCACAGCTCCATCCACAGCCGCAAACCCATCTGTAGCCACAGCCTCAAATACAGTCACCAGAGAATTACTTGGGCTCTCTCCTAGTCCATACAATTCCCGTCCTTTTCCCCCATCCAGCATTGTGAGTAAGCCAGTGGTGGATACTTTGAACTTACCCAATTTTATGTTTGGGATTCCTGTGTGGTACCTCGAACCACCCACTCAACCTCCAATGGCCCAAGTCATGTTGACTCCTGTTCAACCCATTGCGGTCGAGACATGCCCGCCCTAGCCCATAGAAACCACGGTCCGCACCTGCACCAGCCCTACCTCACCCAAAGAGGGCTAGGGGAAAAAACACCAAAGCAAAAGTCGAACCTCAGCAGACTCCTCCATCCACTGTGTGCAATGTACAAGGTCATACAACCCAAAATTGTCTAGAAATCCCCATCCTTCGCACACACTTATATTCCATCGATGCAATGGAGAAAATTTTGGTGGTCGTTCTCCTGAGTGGACCAATAGTAAAAAACAAGTCTTTGAGGACAAACCATGCATGCACCCTTTGTGGATTGTATGGACATTATTCTCACCACTGCCAATACTTGGCTGAGTTTTGAACTACCCTTAGTAATCTTTGGAAACATTCCCTTGAATCCGAGATCACCGTTATTGAGGAGATACACCCTCTGGTTCCTTCCTCATACACCATGACTATTTACATGGTATCCATCTCCAATGACCCTTCCACTTCCGAAACCATTGATGATCCCTCGGCCCTATCCAATCATTGTTTCAGTAACGACAAGGAAATCCTTGAGGCCTTAACCACTCCTAAATACCGCTGGGACGATATGCACCACCGCTCGTTCTTCATCCGCGAAGAACCTCTGTCATCATCTGCCAGTTTTTAGTTGAGACCAATGATTTCATCCACAAGAAAGTTGAATGGTTCAAAAACCCCATTCCGACACCTGATGCCTTTGAACAGGGGAACATGGCCAATTTCTCACCTACCATTAAGATCAACATCTCAACCATTCCGGATATTTTTGAAGAGATCACGCTGGGGGCATCCTGCTCCTCTAAAGAAGTCGCTTCCTACAAAGCACTTTTTCAATATTTTCATGACGTCTTCACTTCATCTTATACCGAGATGTCAAGGTTGGATCCGTCCATTGTTGAACACCATATTGATACCTGGCCTAGCATGGCACTCGTCCATGATATGCAGAGACCCATGCATCCCTCTAAAGCTGCGATGGTCAAAGCAGAAATTGAGAAACTGTGCACAGCCGGTTTCATCTATCCCATCTTATACACCATGTGGGTTTCCAACCGTATCCCTGTAAACAAAAAATAGGGCACCATCCGTGTTTGTACAAAATTTCATGATTTGAATCTGGCTTGTCCCAAAGACAACTTCCCAACCCCGTTCATTGACCAAATCATTAACGTGTGCGTTCGACATGAGGTCTTTTCCTTCATGGACAGTTTTTCCAGATATAACCAAATTCAGATATGGAAGGAAGACTGATACAAAACCGCGTTTACAACCCCTTGGGGCACATTTGCATATCGAGTTATTCCCTTTGGACTAAAGAATGTTGGAGCCACCTTCCAGTGCGCAGAGACATATTGATTCCACAACCTGGTGCACATTATATTGGTTTATCTAGATGACCTTATCACTCGATCACGAAAGTGAGCACAACACTTAGATGACTTGCAAAAAGTATTTTTGCAATGACACAAGTACAAAATCTTCTTGAACCCTCTCAAGTGCATTTTTTGTGTCTCAACGGATCGTCTGCTTGGGTTCATTGTGTCCCACAAAGGGATAACAGTTGACCCTCTTAAAGTTCAAGCTATCCTTGATCTCCCCTCACCATGAACCCTGCACCAATTACAGAGTATCTAAGGAAAGTACAACTTCCTTTGCTGCTTTGTACCAGAATACGGGACGAAATCCCACGGTTTCTTG
The DNA here is from genome assembly GCA_001517045.1 of Pseudotsuga menziesii. Lineage (NCBI taxonomy): Eukaryota > Viridiplantae > Streptophyta > Pinopsida > Pinales > Pinaceae > Pseudotsuga > Pseudotsuga menziesii. Next base: position 205,163 of record LPNX010322092.1, read on the forward strand.
CATCTGCTTCTGGCTACCGCACCACTACTATCTGCACCTGACTTTGCTCGAGACTTCATCCTTTATGTGTCGGCCTTGGAAAATTATATCGCTGGAGTTTTGGTCCAAGAACACGATGCTCGTTAAGAGCACGTGATTTATTACATTAGCTAGAAACTGTCAGGTCCCCCTCTGTGATATTCACCTAAGGAGAAAATGGCCCTCGTCGTCGTATTCTCAGTCCATAAAATGCGCCACTACATTATTGCAAACCACACCCGAGTATTGGCTGAATCCAACCCAATGCGGTACCTCTTGAGTCACCGCCTCCTATAAGGCTGCATGACCAAGTGGGTAGTCATTCTCTAGGAGTTCGACTTGGAGTTTATTTCCCCAAAAAGCAACAAGGCACTAGCACTAGCTACGTTAATGACAAACCTACCCCCGTTGTCCACACCACCACCACTCAAGGTTAACCTTCCTAACAAGTTCTTATTCGTCATCTCCACGAAAGACCCTTGCTATGGGGGAATTCCCCTGTACTTGTGCACCCAGAAGTTCGAGGCTCAGTTAAGATGTGAAAACAGATGGCACATTCGACACCAAGCTGCTTGCCATCTCCTTATTGCAGATGTCCTCTATCGTCAGGGCATCGACACCATATTTCGTCGTTGCCTCACCCATAACGAGGTTGAAAAGGTCATTAACGACTATCATAGTGGAGCCTGCGATGGCCACCTCTTTGGTTTGGTGACTGCTCAAAATATTCTACGTGTGGGCTATTTTTGGCCTTCAATTTTATCTGATTGCATCGAGGTAGTCAAACACTATCACAACTGTCAGCTCTTTTCCCCAAAAGCAAGGACTCCCCATGCACCTCTGCATCCCATGGTCATAGTTGGCCCCTTCTACAAGTGGGCGATCGACTTCATGAAAATCACTCCTACCTCATCCAACGAACATAAGTACATTATCATGGCCATTGATTACTTCACCAAGTGGACCGAGGCCATTCCAACTTTTGATTGCAAAGGAGAAATGAAAGCATGATTCTTCTTTAACTACGTCATTTCACGATTTGGTGTTCCCCAACAGATAGTCTCCGACTACAGTAAAAAATTTGAAGACGTTTCTTTGGTAGAGCTTTCAACCATGTTGAAGTTCAAGCACCAGTTCTCATCTTCCTACTACCCTCAGGGAAATGGCCAAGTCGAAGCGGTCAATAAAATCATTAAGACCATGCTCCAGCGAATGGTAGGAAATCACAAAACTAGTTGGTACCACATGATTTTCTCTGCCTTGTGGGCCTATCGCACTTCCACAAAAACCACCACCAGCTTCACCCCCTTTCACTTGGTCCATGGCGTTGAATCAGTGCTCCCCATCGGGTGCCAAATCCCGTCACTCCGCCTCACCGTGGAACTCCTTCCCGACACTTCACCTTTGGAAGAATACCTCCTCCAACTAGAATAAACTGATGAGGACCGTCGAGCTGCTATCCAAGCCATCAAAGTAGCCAAGACTTGGTCAAAGTCCCATTATGACTCCCACGTCCACCCTGGCACCTTCAACGAAGGTGATATGGTCCTGGTCTATGACCAAGCCAACGACAAGTTGGGAAAAGGAAAGTTCGAGTCAATGTGGTATGACCCATATATCATTCGCTGGAAAGGGGGCATACATTCTTACTAACTCTAATGGACAACTCTTCGAGAACCCCCGCAATGGGCTCTACCTCAAGATATTTTATGCATAACACTACCACATTGATTCACTTGTACCATCATTTTCTCCTTTTTTGTTTTTCACATTTATTGAAGTGAGTCTTACACTTTGCTTCCTTGATTGCTTCAGATGGATCCTACCTTGTGTTGCTTCACTAGATTTGTTGACGAAGCAAGCAGATGGTCTCCAAATCTCGCCTCGGCTACATGGGTTCTCTATTCCCCATCACATGAGTTGATCCATATCGACAGAATGTGTGTGGGCATCAGAACCAACAACCAGGATGAGTACGATGGTGTCACTAGTCTCTTAGCCACTACCCTCTAGTTGGGTATTCATCACCTTGATGTCTTCTTAGATTCCCAGCTGCCTGTCTCTCAGTTGAATAACCGCTACCAGGTACGCGATCCTTTCCTTTTTATAAAATTCCTGCGCACTAAACAGATGGTTAGAGCATTTGAATCCATTACATTCACACTTTTTCCTAGAAACCTCAACAGTGTAGCAGATCAAATGGCTAATGATATTCTAGAATGGCATATTCATCACCGCATATAGGAAGCATATAAAAAACTGCATCATGCATACATATGTAACATACATCATCTAGGCATTTTTTCTCATCACAAAAGACTCACATATAAAAACATAAAAATTGCATCCATGTGCATAAAAAAATATATCAATAAATATCGCATGTCATAATATGTCGAGTGCAAAATAAGAAGCTACACAAGCTTTCTCAGCAGACCAAACATAGAGGTACAAAAATCCTAAGTGCACCAATGCACTAGGGGAAGTTCCACAAGCTGCTAATTAGAGATGGACTCATCGTCCTACTCCTATGACTCGGTCTCCTCTGCATCATCCTCCTCCTCCTCAGATTCATCACCATCATCCATGGATACATCTCCCTATGTAGCTACTCATACATACTCAGTATCAAGGACAATCCTCTTCATCAGAGGAATCCACTCACGGGGAGCTTGATAGAAAGCGGCAATAAGGTCATCATCTAGATGCTGCCAACCATCATCTTTCATGCCCTCTAGTAGGCACCCCACATTCTACCAAAGATCATTGATAGTCTTTCACTCCTTACTGTGCACAGGTGGCTCCATCCCTGCCACTACACCCATCTGCCGCTGGCAACCTGCTGGTGGGAAAGGCCCAATATCTGCACATGCACACAAGGATACCACAAGTCCCTGTATATTATCTAGCTACCAATAAGCTAAAATTACTCTATGCATGAATGTAAACACATGAATCATCATGTATACGTACCATCTGGTCCCCAAGCCTGGCCTGGAGGTTGGGGCATCTTTGGGTCCCCTTGGTAGTCCATCTCTGCATATGGGTACTCCCCAACAACTGCTGGAAGTTGTCTCCACTGATCTAGCAGCTCCTGCAAGAAGAAACAGCCCACTATGCGTCCTCCCTCACGCACCATAATCTCACACCACCTGCACATCCGAGGCTCTCGAGGCCCACCATCCCGCACTGCTACATACAGTCGAAGGGTCGACACTCTCTCAAAGAAGAAAGAGCACAGGAATGAAGCAAAGTATAAGTCCCCACCAATAGCCTTGGCGTGGTTCAGGGCACACCAAACTGTGAACAAGTACATATAGGCCCATCAAAAATATGTGCCCCCCATAGCACTCTCCTCCATCTGGAGCTGCCCCACGGATACCTTGTGGTTTCCAGACGAACACAATATCCGCATCACCATCGCTGCAACTGCTCGAGTCAAAAGACTCTCAATATCACACATCAAGATATATGAGCTCCGTACATGCACAGAGGCATAACAATGCCTCTCGCAGAGCTCCTTAAGTGTCTCCACATGCGAGATATTTGGCACCAGATCGCCAATCACTCTCAACATCGAGAATCCAGTAAGGAAGTACACATTACGTGGCATAATCTCGAGACCCTACCCCTGTATGATGAAGCACTCCCCTTGAAAATCCCAGAAACTCACCAAATTCTCAAGTAACAGTTTCAATCTCTTCATCAAAGGTACCTGCATGAACTTGAGAAGCCCAGAATGGGAAAGCACATCCTGTGTGCCTGCATCTCTGAGAGCATCTCTCCATATATCTTTGCAATCCCGCACCTTCTATGAACGTGGAGCCATCCTTCCCAAGAACCAAACCTATGTTAGCCACAGCTATCTGCAAAAACTCACCCTGGGTCCAGGCCGCTCCTTGGTGACCAAAACTAGTGACCAAGTCGCCCCTTTGGCCCAAACAGGTGCGATTGAGTCACCCTTTCAGGCCAAATAGAAGCGACCTCAATTCCTACCTTTCTTCCTGACAGAAGTGACCTAGTCTCTTCTGTATGGCTAGAAAGAGCGACCCAGTCGCTAGTTTTGCCTCAAAATGAGCGACTCGGCATGAATAAGCCCTAGCAGGGCATCCTAGGCTTCTAAGTGAGCAAAACAACAAACCAAACCACTGAAAATATGAGTTTTTCATGTACTCTTACCTGTAAGTCACGACTCAAAAAATCACCGATCGAAATAGAAGATATCAGCAAAAGAATTTTTGGGGGCATCCTCTCCAACTCAGCACTGAATAGTAACAATGACACTTGTCATGTGGTCCCCCCATGTTTATAGGCCTCATTAGGTCTATTTTTCTTTCGAGCACTACAGTGCCATTCGAAGTCCGTTTGGGACTTCGTTCACACCGTTGGTTTCAGCTTTCCGTCCTTTTTCTTTTTATGAGACCATTGTCTCATGTTTAATACTTTATTTTCTGGACCTTTTCCCGAAAGTCGCATCAGTTTGTGTGCTTTATATAACTATCTCCGAACTTGTACTTGTCACCCTCTCATTTGAGTACTCAGTATATAGTCTAATCTGTCCACCCCAAGTTGGTACAGGATGTTTACACATGATTTTCTAGACCTTTTCTCGGAAGTCACCTCGATTTGTGTGCCTTTCCGTGAACCTTCCTGTGCATGTATTGGCATGTTCAAGAGCTATCTGCTCCATCCATGCTTCACAGATGGTCACCTTTGACCACCTTTCAGTGTCCCGCCATAGGGCACCATTAGTGCCCTCTAGCTTGGCTAACCACAATGGAGTTTCTGTTAAGCTCTTTTCTGACTCCTAAACGAATGAAAAGATCATCGAGCACATTTGCTTCCTTTATTGCTCGTTAAAGTATAGGGAACCACGTCTACATAGTCTCGTTTATCTCCTTTTGCAGAGTGTATAGACTACCATATTAAAAGGACCACCTCAGCACACTCAAGCCATGAACGTTTCCCTTTGCATCATTTTATGCTTTCTCGGGCATTGGGACCAAACTCTACGAAAAATCATATTATGGGTTGTCTTTAAGCTCTTTTCCATCCTTCTCTTCAAGAAAAGATCACCAAGCAAACTTAGTTTCATTAATGCTCGTAAAAGTATTTGAATGAGTGTCCAATCAGTATAGGTTTAACCTTTTCCGGGATGATTGGACTACCAACGACAAAGAAGTCTCCCATCCCCTAAAAAAAATGGGAGAGCTCTCCTATTTACACTTTTATCCTTTTTTGGGCACATGAGACTATCAACGAAAAAGAGACCCCATTAGAGTCTTCTTCATGCTTTTAGACTCTCTAAACATGAAAGCACCATCGAGTATTTACTTTCTCGGGCTCACTAAAATCCACAAGATCGTGCCACAACAGTGTCCTTAGGTGCCCCCCCATGTGTTACAGTTTGGAACCATTCCCCCTTTGGGTCACCTTTGTTCAAAGTATTTTGCGACGAGTCTTCCTTGGATCCCATGAATATCAAAAGTATTATCTACCCCACCCCAAGTATTTCCCATATGCAGTTGCATCCCCGGTATAACAGCTATGATTCCTCTCCCATGAGTCTGTTTCACTTGCTGCTAGGCCACCCCTGTTGTCATACTTTGAACAAAGGAATTTTGAGTCCCCCATACTCTTCTTTCCCCTATTCCCCCATTTAGTGTGTCAGTCCCTAGATTGTCTCACATCTTTGGTTATCTCCCTTGCGCTTTTGGTCAAGGAAACACCATTGCTTTGGTCAGTTGCAGGTCTCCCTCTGTCGATGACAACACATCTATTCCATAGGATAGAACCAAAGGTCCCTATATCCTGGTTTCATCAGCCTCGTTGATAATATCCTTGGACCACTTGAGAGGAGTCCTTAGTGCCTCTCGGGATAGTTGTGTCTCACGTGCTCAACTTCAACCACATCATTGCACCGTTGAGATTCGTACAGGGTATTGGTCCATGCAGTATTTGGTCGAAGACCCCAGTTGTCACCAGACTCTAGCACATTGATGAGTCTATTAAGGGACCCACACCGGTTCAAGTCCCTTGTGATTTTCGAGTTGCATTGAAGACAGTGTTCAAAATCCCCAGAGCAGTGCTTCTGTATAGATTCATGATTGATGCAACATATTGTACCACAGAGACTGTAACTCTTCATCAGTGAGTCCTTATAGTTATGTAAACTTCCAAATCCAGCAGGTCATCATTTGTGAAGATATTACATTCATGAAAATGCCATGGGTCCAATGTGTCAATTCTTCAGATCAGTATGGTATTGAGCCTCCCATCGAGGCCACCATTATGTAACAACAGTTGTATATGATTGGCTCTTGCATTTCAGAGCCTTGATCGCATCATTATTTTGACATGGTTACGAGCATGGGTATGCCCGCCTCGTCTATATGCATGTCACATATTCTTTGTATCTCACCCATTGCTGGGAACCAACATTAATACAAAACCAAAAGCCACCATGTCCCAAATGAGGAAGCACTGCTTCTTCATAGGTCTCTTAACGATCCCCAAGATCCAATGATGTCTGTCAGCTATACGATGAGCTCCTTCCCTCACATCAAGGGGTAATGTGTTAACACAAAAAAATGCTCATATAGCCTACACCACACAAAGACATCCATTTCCTAACCCATTCTACCTCCACACCCATTTAACCTATGTTTTTCTCTCAAAAGCTCCAAAAATACCCTCAAATGGCTTAAAAACCTACAAAAGAGCTTAAAAAGTTCAAAAAGGAGCTAAAGAGCTCAAAAAGGGGGATAAAGCCCCAAAAGGGGCCTAAAAACCCTAAAAGGGCTTAAAAACCTCAAAAGGAGCTAAGAAACAAGCGAAAAGGGCTTAAAACCCTAGGTAGGGCCCAAAACCCTAACCAAGGGCTAAAAACCCTAAAAGTTGAGAAAAACAATAAATAGATGGGTGGTGGTCTCCATCACACACATAACTCTTCCTTCATGTTGTTATTATTCCCATGTGAGAACCTTGAGACACCATCACTCTCAATCTATTCATCCCCACAACTCCATTTGCTCATTTCCTTATGTGTTGAGGCAACCTCCACACTATCCCAGCCTGTGGAGAGGCATTCTTCTGAGTTTGGGCATGGTGGCCCCCTTTGAAACCAGATTGGTAGGTATATTGTCTCATTCTTTTTTTTGTTAGTTTGTAGCTTGTAGATGTTTAGTTATTTTTCTTCTAATTGTTTGCTGCAGCTCTTTCTTATCCACAAACTCTACCCTTTCGTCCTATAGACGGAAGGGAGGTGGATCTGCATGTGGCTAGGGCTTTTGTCCAGCCACAACATCAACTAGAACCTTCACCCTTCAAGCGCAATCCAATGTTGGTGAACCATGAATCATTGTAGCATTTCTATAGAAAAAAATAGCCCCTTATTTTCCCTCAAATACTGGAAATAAAGGGTTGAAAGAAGGTATCCAAGAAATTAACTAAAAATATAGGCAAATGCAGCTATATGACTAAATTACAAGGAAAATTGAAGGCGAAGTAACCCTTGGGAGCCCCCATTACTGAAAATTGGGGGTGAAAGAGTGATTTCACTAGATTTTCTCCAGAAATTATGGGCGAAAGTTAGATTGGAGGGAGATTTTGCATGGGCAAAAATAGTTTTTTTAGTTGAAAAAACCCTTTCCATATAAGAAAATATCCCACTAAATTTTTGTAACCCCCTTAATATAGCCCATGGGCTATATATAGCCCCTAAAATTATCCATGGTAGTTACCCAAAAGCATAGTACTTTGGAGATTTTTCCATAGGATGCCTTGGTCTAATTTTGAAATTTAAAGGTTTGTCTTGGTGTACCTGCATGGTATTCATGGAAAGGAAAAAAATGGTTACCTAGGAAGCTAAGCAAGACTAAGTTAACCTCTCAGTCCAATCCAATCCATGTATGTTGGAAACCAAGTTTGGTTACCGTAAATACCAAACTATAAAAATTTATTAGCTGGGAAACTAGGTTCATATTCCTTAGGTAAAAGTGTAGCTAAGCATTACATGTCGAATATATATATATATATATATATATATATATATATATATATGTTCATAGAAGTGTAAATAAAGAGGTTTGTTAGANATAGGTTGCTAACGAATCCTATGACACTGATTGAAATGAAGTATTACCCCTTGGGGTGATCCCACTTCCATAAGTATGAGGTATAGATTGTCCTCCCCTAAAGTAAGTTCATGAGGCCTTCCCAAGAACATACTGATTGGATCCTATCAACTTGCTACCTCCCTTTGCATCTGACATATCCTCTACATAACAAGCATACTCAATTGTCATGGCAATTGAAGTTGGTTTCCACATTCTTAAAGAATCATTGATCTTAAAGTTAATACCATATACAGAACAGTCTACTAGGCATTCGTCTAAATCCAGGTTAGGTACATATTTTTCTAGTTCCATGAACCTAGCTTCATAATCCTCCACGGTCATATTTCCCTTCACTAATGCGTGAAATGCACCTGCTTGTTGTTCCTTGTAATGAGCCGACAAGTATTTCGTGCTGAACCTCTCCTCAAATAGTTCCCAAGAAACAGTAAGAGGATTAAGGTGCAACTATTTTTTCATATCCAACCTTCAATTAAGAGCATCACCCTTAAGCTGAAATATGGCCATTCTTTCTTTGGAACTGGAGGTATATTGGTTCAATGCAGAGCACCTTTTCATGCCTTTCAACCATGATTTTTCATGCTTACTGGGTCATCCTCCAGAAAACTTAGGAATATTTATCTTTTGCAACTCTCTCAAGATGTGTTGAAGTGTTTCCTGCATGGGGCCCTGTTCCCTCTCAGATTTTTCTCGGCTCACCTCCATGGTTTCAACTTCTACGTCTCTCTTTGAATTCTTGTTCAAAGTGGTCATAATAGCCTCCAAGAATCTCATTATGATATCCATTTCAGGAGTGGAGCTTATGCTTGGCAGTGTCAGTGGTGGCGATGGTTGCGGTGGTGACGATGCTCAAACTTGACCTCGACCTGTGCATGTTCTAACCATGTCTGATCCTACGTCGTGAAACATCATATCTAGTTTCTATAGAGTTTGTTGCTCGATTATAAAAGAGGCATGCTTGACAAAAAGAGTTGCCCAAGCCATCTTGAGGCCACCTGGTACTAAATCTACTATTTAAAGTTTTACGATAGACCGTCTAAGTAGTCCTATCTTGGTATTGAAGTTGACTTAAACTTTAACCTTATGAAATTGTGTATAGGGTTCAATCATAAAGTTAATTAATTAATAATTTGTCATATACCTGATAATAACCTATATTTAATTAATTAATCTACTGATTAACCTCTTTCAACAATCTAAATATATCTAAGACAATCATATCTGATTATTACCTATATGTATATATATTATATTTCAATTAGTTTATCAAATTTAAACAACTAAATTAAATTTAATAACTCAATTTTATAATTGAACATTTAAACTTTAATGTAATAACTAACTCAATTTAAGTTCATTTATATAAATTTAATAAGAATTACAGTTTGATTTAAAAATAAATGATATATATATACAACTAAAAATAACTAAAAAAATTAGACAAAATTTTAAATAATTAAATTTTAAAATATTTATAAATTTAAAACATTGATATATATATATATATATATATATATATATATATATATTAAACATTTTATAAAATAAAATAAGAAATAAAGAAATTTAAATTCAAATGGCGTTGACCCTATAACTGTTACAATCTTACCTTAATCCATCTGCATGAAGGCCACGTGGACACTTGCATGAGTCTCACAGGGAAGCCATCCATGAACCTTAAGTTGGATGAAGGACCTATTAAATACATGGGCTTCCCTTCACGCGCGTGCACTCATCTCTCATTTTCGACCCTCTACGGATGGTGGATCTCTGCAACTCTGGTTGTGGTAAGGAGTGGTGGCTACACAACCCTTTCGTCTCCCTTCTACCTCTGTGTGGCCTCCGAGGAAGAGCTGCGAAGTATGGAAGCGTGGGTATATTCAAAGTTCTGCACATTTGTCAGATGATTTCTGCAAGTGAATTCCCAAATGGCGTCCCCTTCTCATTCTCTGTTCTAGCCTACTTATTATTTATTTACTACTTGTTTTCACATATATTAAAAATTTTCTTCCAGTTTCTTTTATTTTGCAGGGAGTTGTGGCTCCGTGACTGCTAGTGCAACACAAAGCCATAAGTTGTGTATTGTCTTATTCTTAGCTTCAGTCCCTTGGACTTCCCTATGGACTTTCGGTAGTTCATAATGTCAGTTTATCGTTCGATGTCATTTATTTACTGAACGGGCTAGACGGTATTTTGTTAAGTAATCAATGTGCAGCATTATCGCTGCTATATCTATGCAGCATATATATAATCCTCATGCAGTCATTATTCACCTAGTGGGATCTCGCTCACTCCCTCGCTGAAACCCGAGGTTAGTTTTCGATAGGTAGGTGGTTTTCAACTCTGCTATCGACAACTCAACCAGGAGTTTCCTTCTCTCAGCGGGTAGAGACTAGAAGGGTTTCTAGCTCCCTTCTCCTAGTGGGTAAATACCATAAATACCATGAAGTGTTGATGTATTTGTAACTTTAGAAGATATTCTGATGTATATTAGCATTGTATGTTTTTGTACCCCAATTGGATATGGGTTTGCCTCCTTTTGAGATGCCATTATTCTCTATGGACCTTGAGGTACAACCTTTATTGTAAGTTGGGACAATAGTCCCCAGTGTAACATCATGTAATGTAGTTTTGGAGTCTCTCTAGAAGAATTCGGCCCTGCTAGGGTAAGAGGTCGAGCCCAGTCATGTAATAGGTCAAGAACTTGAAAGGTATAAATAGGGAGGCTCCCTGCCTCATGTATACCAACATTCACTCACCCAAGTTCGCATGGAGAGAGAGAGGGGCAAGGAGGAGAGATAGATGTCTGCAGAAGACTTCTTCTTATTGGGTTTTATCAGCTTGTGATACAGTCTTTGTGATGGAACTATTCTAAAGAAGTTTGCGCAATTTTCTCCTTTATGGTTTCCCTAGTAAAAATATGTGTCTCTTGTGTATCTGCTCTATCTTGTGTATCTTGATGTACTTGTTATTATTTTAGCTAAAGATCCTAATCAAGATAATTAGATTATAAAAATTAACATGGTACCAGAGCGCCTCTGAAAGAAGGAACTATGCAACAACATAAAATAACGCTTCTTAGTTCAAGGTCTTCTCTCCGCGGATAATCAAGAAAATAGGGCTAGGATAACGCACCTCAATAGGGAGCATCGTTTGGTGGAAGCAAAATCAGATTTGAAGAAGTTTCATTTTTTACCTTGTCACTAATGCCGGGAAAAACTAGGGCATCAAATTTTGGAGGCTTCCCACCTCAATATTCAGAAAAAGACCTTGCTAAGAAACTCGCCTCAATGAGGTGCATCTTTTTGTGCAAACAGAATTTTCAAATTCTAAGTTTGGAAAATTAGGGTTTTTTTAACAAACCATAGGTCATCCAGATCCGAAACCAGGTTGGACACCTCAAATCGATAATATCTTAAATCTTTTATATTTCCATTTGAGGTTCTCATTTTGAAAAGATGACTCACCATACTTAGCTTGAGGACAAGCTTGGAGGGGTAGATAACTTTCAAGCATGGATGTACATAATCTCCCTAATACTTAAAGAGAATGATTTGGATCAGTACATCAGTGGAGAAGTTCCAGAGCCAGAGGGAGATGAGTCTAAGAATACTCATAAGAATAACTTGGTTAAGGCCAAGAGAATCATTGCAGATTCTATTAAGGATCACATCATCTCTCATGTGTCATCCTTCAAGAAACTGAAGGAAGTATTTAATGCTTTGACAAAGATGTTGGAAGAAAAGAACAACAATCGAAATATGACATTGAGAAACCAACTGAAGAATGTGAAGATACAGAAATTAGGGACTATACAGTCCTACTTCACAAGGGTTGCTTAAATAAAGGAGCAACTTGGAGCAGTTGAAGAAAATGTAGAAGAAGGAGATATTGTGATGACTACCTTGAATGGCCTCCCAAGATAATGGTATTCATTCACTCAAGGAATATGTGCAAGAAGGAATATGATCTCTTTCAACCAACTCCGAGAGGAATGCACACAAGAATAAGCTTGACTTGTAACAAGAGAAGAGAAGATGGGAGCAACTGAAGATCAAGATCTCACTGTTCACTCTAGAAAGAAATATAAGAAGGAGAACCATCATCACAACAAGAAGGAGGACAATAAACAAAAGAAGGTCAAAAGATATCCTTCCAATGTTCGATGCTATAGTTGTGATGAAAGAGGACACTTTGCAAGAGACTGTCCCAAGAACAAGGACTCCTTCAAAAAGAAGAAGAGACATCATGCTCATACCGCTGAAGATGATGAACCAACAAACAAAAAATTCAGAAGAGAGAAGGATGATTAAGATGAAGAGTATGTGTTGATCTCAACACTCACGTGAACTATCTCACATGGAAGAAATGATTGGCTTGTAGATAGTGGGGTGTCTAAACACATGGTGGGATACAAAGAATTATTCATCAATATGTCTGAGTTTGAGTCACCTCACCAGGTGAAACTTGGGGATGATTATCAATACCCCATAAAAGGGAGTGGAGAAGTTTGATACAAGCTAGACTCCGTAAATTATTTAAAGATGAAGGATGTGCTATATGTTCCAAGATTGAAGAAAAATATTCTCTCCATCTCTACACTAGATGCAAAGGGAATGAGAGTTCCATTTGTTGATGGCCAAGTTCTAATGTTTAACAGAAATAAAATAGATGTTGCAACAATGATTGGATAACTAGACGAAGGCTTGTACAAACTAAAAGGATAACATGAACAAAAATTGGTTCATGAGTCAATAGAAGCAAGTGAACTATGGCACCGAAGGCTTGCACATGTGAACTATAGAGCACTACCGATTGCAAGCAAAGCAGTCTAAGGAATTCCATAAATTCAAGAAAAGTATGAAGGAATTTGCAAAGGATGTGCACAAGGAAAGAATGCAAAGAAGATATTTCCCCACAATGAAAGTAAATCTAAAGGAATAATGAAGATAGTACACTCAGATGTATGAGTGCCCATGTCTTCGATATCACTAAGTGGGTATTTTTAGTATGTTTCCTTTATAAATGATTTCTCACGTAAGACTTGGATATATTTCCTGAAAGGAAAGAATAAAGTATTCAATAAGTTCAAGGAAAAAAATCCTTGGTCAAGAACCACACTGAAAGGAAGACCAAGACTTTGTAATCAGATAAAGGAAAAGAGTTCACCTTAGAAGAATTCAAGAAACTCTATAGAGACTCTGGGATTAAGAGGGAGCTAAGCACTCCATACAATCCTCACCATAATGGCATTGTGAAACGGAAGAACTGAACCATAATGGAAGCATCGAAGGAAATTCTACTTGACCAAGATCTTCAAATGCACCTTTGAGCAGAAGTAACAAGGACAATTGTGTATGTACAAAACCGTACTCCTCATCGAGTACTTAACAACAAGACTCCTGAAGAGGATTTCTCAGGAGAGAAACCATAAGTCATACATATCATAATGTTTTGCTTCCCAGTGTACATACATATCCCAAAGGAGAAAAGGACCAAGTTCGATCCTTCTAGGTGAAGGGTATATTCGCCGGATACAACGATACATCATTTAGGCCTACCAAATACCTAGGTATGATGTAATACTTGTTAATAATTCATATGCTTAGATAGATATCATTAGTGTTCAATTCAAATTCAATATAGTAGCATATGCAGAATCACTGAAAGAAACACAATTACAAGATAGACACAGATTTATCCTGGGAAACCCTCAAGGGGAAGAAAACCCAACAAAACTTCCTCTATATAGATGCATAATATAAAACTCCCAAAAAGGTGATCCTCCTCCTTGTTGGTTTGTCTTTATCTCTCTCTTATGCGCAATACACAAGTGAGTGTCTGTTTCAAATGAGGAACACATCTCCTCTATTTATACTCTTTATGTCACTTGACTTTTAACCTAACAAGTTGACCCCACTAAACTGATTGGGATGACTTCACCTAAAAAGACTTAAAAAAATATTATATTATATTCATTAGGGTACTATTGAACCAAATTACAATGGAGGTTATACCTCATGGATCTATGATGACCAAATACAATAGTAACATCTCGATGGGGGAATAAGACTTCTCCCTTGGGGTACATCAGTAAAATACATTTAGAATATTCTTCGAGGTTACAATATTTCAACACTCCCCCTTAACAAGAAGGGTATTCTACAGATAACAACATCATCAACTATAGGAGTAACGAGAGAGAGAATCTTCAAGAGTATCAAGGTAATACATCTATACGTCATAGGAAGTTTTCAACAATCATCAGCAACTATAATAGGAAATAGAATATCTTCAATATCTTCTGTACTAGAACATCATCTTCTATAGCACTGAGTCTTCATCTTCTGCAGAAATCGATCACTTGATCCTTTACAGCAACACTTCAATCTTTCGATCCCTTGTAGCAGCACTTCGATCTGCTTGATCCTTTGCAGCAACACTTTGATATTCTTGATCCTTTGCAGCAGCACTTCGATCTTCTCTATCATTTGCAGCAACACTTAGATATTCTCGATCCTTTGCAACAACACTTTGATCTTCTCGATCATTTGCAGTAACACTTTGATCTTCTTTATCTTTTTCTTCAACACTACCTATGGTACACATGATCTCATTGCGGGATGATCAATCCCTACCACTTTAGGACATAGGTCCAAGGATGATGTGATCCTCAGTAGCCTACTCCCCCTTAATGAGGAGGGTCCATAGTATCGACCAACTGGATCATCTGAAAATGAATGTGTGAACACATTGTATACACCTCAATATAGATCTCGTCTGTAAATGAATGCAGGACCTATCATCAGCAACTAAATGCAGGACTCATAGTAGATCATCCTCATCTTGTGAAAGCTATGACCACTCCCAAGCGAGTGTTATTTTCTACGACATCTACAAGTGAATGTAGGTACACTCTCCATGCGAGAGTATCATCTAGAACTGAATGTAGATTTCGTCTACAGCTAAATGCAGGACCTTTCGTCCGCAACTAAGTGCATGACTCATCATAGACCATCCTCATCTTGTTAAAGCTAGGACCACTCCCAATCTAGTGTTATTTTTTACAGCATCTACAAGTGAATGTAGGTACACTCTCCACATGAGAGTATCATCTGCAACTGAATGCAGATCTCATCTGCAACTGAATGAAGGACTTGTTGTCCGCAACTAAGTGCAATAATCATAGTAGATCATCCTCATCTTGTTAAATCTAGGACCACTCCCAAGTGAGTGTTATTTTCTACAGAATCTACAAGTGAATGTAGGTACACTCTCCATGCGAGAGTATCATCTGTAGGACCAACCTAAGTCGGTAAGGGATGGGACCACACTCAAGAGAAGAGTGTCATTGTTCGCAAGACCATCCTCGAAAGAGAATACTATCATCCATAAGTGAATGTCTGACCTTGTCATCATCTGTAACTTGACCTCTTTTGTAATGGAAGATCACTTCCATCCCATCATCAATGAAAGTCTCATCATCACTCCCCCTTTCTAGGGAAGTTCGTATCATCAACCTGCTCCCCCTTTTCGAGAAGGGTTCATATCATCATCATTCCTCCTTCCGAGGAAAGTCTGTATCCTTACCATCATTGTTCCTCCTTGCGAGGAAATTCTTCAGCAATGATCATCAATATTCCTCCTAGCGAGGAAAGTCTTTTCGGAATACACCAAGCTTGTCACAGAAGTATTCAAAATTTACTCGAGATAGAGTCTTGGTCAGCACATCAAAAACTTTCTCATCAGTACTCACATACCGGAGTTTTATATCTCCCTTCTATACCATATCCCTTATGTAAAAATATCGAATTTCTATTTGTTTTGATTTATCATGGAACACAAGATTCTATGCCATCTTTACACAACTCTGGTTGTCACATAGAATCACTATGGTATCCAACTCCATGTCAAATAGACTTGACATCAACTTCCGAAGCCATACCACTTCAAAACTTAATGGAGCAAGATGCTATGTATTCTTCTTCAGCGGTGCTGAGAGAAACATTGGAATGTTTCTTGATAAACCATGAGATCATGGTGGATCCCAAACAATAACATCCACCTGAGGTGCTCTTTCTTTCTACGACACTTCCTTCCCAATCTAAATCTGTATATCCATACAATCTGTAGTAATGATCTCTATAATAGTATAGTCCAAAGTCTATCGTACCTTTCAGGTACCTCATCACATGCTTTACAGCTATTAGGTGAACTCGTCTAGGTTTAACTAGATACTAACTAAGGGTGTTCACAACAAAGCATATATCTGGCCTAGTATTCATCAGATACATCAATGACCCAATAATTTGTTTGTACTGAGTCATATCCATTAACTCTAATGATTCATCAAATAAGAGCTTCAGGTTGGTATCCATGGTTGTGGCCATGTCCTTACAATCCAAGATATCAAATATTTTTATGATTTCCACTCCATATTTTTCCTGGTTCACAAAGATTCCTTCTGAGATTTGCCACACTTCCATCCCGAGAAAATAATGCATCAATCCAAGATCTTTGATCTCGAATTATTCAGCTAGATTCTTCTTTCTTTCTGTAATTTGTTTCTCATTTCATGTCAGAAATAGATCATCCATATATAATAATAATATGATAGGTTCATCATCCATAACCTTAAGGTAAAGGTTAGGGTCAACTTTACCTTTGGTAAATCCCAAGCTTGTCAAGAAGCTATCTATTCTTCCATACCAAGCTCTAGGATATTGCTTTATTCCATACAGATCCTTCTTCAACTTACATACATGATCCACTCTGTCTTTGACTTCAAATCCTTGTGGTTGTTCGATGTATACTTCTTCCTCAATCACACAATTCAGGAAGGTTGTCTTTACATCCATCTGGTGTAGATTCAACTTCATCATGGAAGAAAGTGCCATGATGGTTCTAATGGAAGTGTACCTTGCTACTGGCACAATTGTCTCTTCATAATCAATTCCCTCTTTATGAGAGAATCCTCTAGCCAAAAATATTTCCTTGTATTGTTCGATACTTCCATCAGCTGCATGTTTTATTTTGTAGATCCACTTCGAAGATACCCCACTCTAGTTTTTTGGTTTGGGTAATATATTCCAAACATAATTATTCATTATTGACTGGTATTATTCTGTCATTGGTTCTACCCATTATTTATTTTGTACATCTTCCTCGTAACATGTGGGTTCTTGATCTACAATATAGCACATCAAAGCTATATAGTTGGAGGTTGGATTTGATATCTTGCTTATTCTTGTGGAGCCTTCTGGAGCTCGATACTTTTCTGCTTCTTGTATTATTTCTCTTACTCGAGTAGGTTTTATCTTTTGAGATGTATCCATAGTAGGGGGTTCCTAAGTTTTTATCATATCATAATCTTCTGATGCTACTATTTCAGGAGAGGGTTCAACTTCTACCTTTTTGGGAGGTACATCCTCTTCATGTACTTCTTCAAGTTGAGACCTTCTGGATTTCTTAAGAGTTTTTTCTTTGTAAAATGTCACATCCCTACTAAAATATATATGATAGAATCCTTAAATGTATATCCTGAAGGCTTTGGAGAATTCAAAGTATCCAACAAATATTCCCTTTTTTTTGGAAGGATCCAACTTGGTTCTCTTTTCTTTTGGAATGTGCACATATACTGAACAACCAAATATCTTGAGATGGCTCACTTCATGTTTCTTTCATGTATACATTTCTTCAGGAGTCTTGAATCCAAGAGCACTATGAGATAATCTATTATGCACATACACAATTTTTCTTGTTGCTTCATCCCATAAGTGCATGGGAAGGTCTTAATCATGAATCATTGTCTTCATTGGTTCCATAATGGTTCTATTCTTTCTTTTTGCAACACCATTCTGTTGGGGATTGTAGGGAGTGGTTAGTTCCCTCTTGATTCTAGCTTCTTTGTAGAAGGCTTCAAATTATTTTTAAGTATATTCTCCACCATTGTCTATTTTGAGTGTCTTGATTCTTATTTATGAATGGTTCTCTATCAAGGATTTGAATTCCTGGAATTTTTTGAACACTTCACTATTTTTCTTCAAGAAGTATATCCATGTCTTTCTTAAATAGTCATCAATGAATGTAACATAATATACATATCCACTTAAAGATGCGAAGGGCATAGGATCACATACATCAAAATGAATTAGTTCCAGCGTACCTTAAGTCTTTGTTTCACTCTTCAGAAATGGATTCTTGATGTTCTTTCCTCTTTCACATCCTTTGTAAGTACCTTCATGATCGATCTTTGAATATGGTAAATCTATTACCACCTTGCTCACATAGGGTAATGCTTTGTAGTTGATGTGATCAATCCTTCTATTCCATAGTTCACTTGAGCTAGTGATCTCATGGACAAGGGTTGTTTCTGGATTTCCCTTGAGTTTGTACAATCATTCTTCTTCTTCACCAATGACCACATCATCTTCAATTGTATTTCCTTTGGTCCAAATGAGTACTTATCCATCTATAAAAGAAACTCTATATCCTTTCTTATCTAATGCTAAGATGGAAAGTAAGTTATTTTTCAAACCAGGTACATATAGTACTTCCTTCATCTTCATAGAGGTTCTAGAGTCAAGCTTGTAGCTTGATTCACCAATTTCTTTGATTGGATATTGATAGTCATCTACTAATGATACTTTATGAGGAGAGTTCTTTTATTCAATTCTTGACAGAGTTTTCTTCTTCCCGTTCATGTGTTTTGAAGCACCATCATTAATAAGCCAAGTATCTTCTCCAGGTATTACAGACCCATAGAGCGCATAGAATAGTACATATTCTTCTACATCTTCTTATTTTGATTGTCTCTTTCTAGGTATTTCTTCTTCTTCATCATCCTCATCTTCAGCTAGATGAGCATGATGTCTTTTTTTGTTGTTCTTATTCAATGGACACTCTTTGGCAAGGTGTCTTATCTTATGACAATTATAACATTGATATTTGTAGTAGTCTTTATTTTGACTATTTTCTCTTTTCCTTTGAAACTTCTTTGGAGTTCCATATTCCTTATGACTATCCTTCTTGAAGTTTGATTGTCTTCTTCTTCTGTTATTGGTGGCTAGAGCTTGATCATCTTCTTTAAGTAGAGCTTCTCTGTTAGCTACTCTAGATTCTTCTTGGATGCAATATTACCATACAATGTCAAACTTAATACTTTCTTTTCTGGCACACATAGTTTGTATGAATGAATCCCAAGGTCTAGTGATACCATTGATAGAAGTAATGACTAGTTCATCTTCATAAAGGGAGTCTCCAATGGCATTTAGTTGTTCCTTGAACTAGGAGACCCTTGTGAAGCAATCTTGAACAGATTCTCCTTTATTCATCTTGGTGCTCTTCAGTTGAGCTCTGAAATTCATCTTTCTATTGATGTTCCTTCCCTCCTACATTATGGAAAGGGAATCATACATTTTCTTTGGTGCCTCTTTAGATGACACTTGAGGGATCAAGTGATCTTTGATAGAATCAGCAATGATCCTCATTGCCTTGATTAGGTCCTTATGGTGCTTCTCCTTAGCTTCATCTTCTTTCGGTCCTACAACTTTAACTTTGATGTATTTGTTAACATCATTCTCTCTAAGAATGAGACCAATACTATACTTCCATGCTCATAAGTTTTCTATTCCTTCCAGCTTGTCCTCAAGCTTAGTGCTTGCGACCATCTTATCTAGAAGGTCATTAAAAATTGAAATTTCTCAAAATGAAAATCTGACCTTACCAAGAGATGCGCTTGACTGAGGCCAGTTGGTTGGTCCACTTGGTTTTTGGAGATTTCAAATATTCACCCTTTAAAAATTACTGACAAGATTTCAGTTTCTGTAGATTTTTGGTTCTGGTTTTCTGGAGTTTTTGGTTCAAGGGCAAACTAGGGTTTGGATTTCCCAGAGATTCACCCACTCAAAAACTTCAATATATGCGCTCTAGGGAGGCGCAACTTTTTATGATCTTCAAAATCCCTAATTTTGTAGAAACCCTAATTTCTTGCCAGAGGGACAAGAGAGAGAGTTTCACCTTGTGAAAGTTGTTCTATTTAGGATAGTTGTGATTCCATGCTAAGATTCCATATGCTTAGCTAGATATCATTAGTGTTTAATTCAAACTCACAACAGTAGCATATGTAGAATCACTGAAAGAAACAGAAGCACAATATAAACACATATTTCTCTTGGGAAACCCTCAAGGAGAAGAAAAAGAAACAAAACTTCCTCTATATAGATGTATAATATAAAACCCTAAAACATGTGATCCTCATCCTAGATGGTATCTCTCTCTCTCTCTCTCCTATGCACAATACACAAGTGAGTGTCTATTTCAAATGAGAAACACAACTCCTTTATTTATACTCTTTCTGTCACTTGACGTTTATCCTAAGAAGTCGGCCCCACTAAACTGACTGGCCCAACTTCACCTAGGAAGACTCAAATGTAATTTGGGTCAATAGTACCATAATGAATATAATATAATATTGTTGTTGATGATGATGATGATGATGATGGTTATATCTCATGAGTCTATGATGACAAAATACAATAGTAACATCCCGAAGAAGGAATAAGACATCTCCCTTGGGGTACATCAGTAAAATACATTTAGAATACTCTTCAAAGTTACAATATTTCAACACTACTTCTTAGGCATATAGGTGTGGCAGAGTGCAGATGATATTTTCCTTCATTAGAGGAAATTTCAACTCAAAATGGGCCTCCTAAGGAAAAATAATAAAATAATAGTTAAAATAATAAAATAATATTTATTAATTCTAGAGGAAGAAAAGAAAAAACTACTTTTTTGTTCGTATTTTTGACATATCTCCCTGTATTTTTACTCAAATTTCGATCAGGAGAGCTCGTTGGATGCAGAATTAAATTACGCATCCAACAAGTATCCACTCAGCA
Organism: Pseudotsuga menziesii; assembly: GCA_001517045.1. Classification (NCBI taxonomy): domain Eukaryota; kingdom Viridiplantae; phylum Streptophyta; class Pinopsida; order Pinales; family Pinaceae; genus Pseudotsuga; species Pseudotsuga menziesii. Next base: position 226,218 of record LPNX010322092.1, read on the forward strand.
TACTTTTAATGGGTCCCAATACCCCCAAAACAAGAAATACCTGAAAAACATGATGATGACATCTAACGAGCTCTCCCGATCGAAATTTGAGTAAAAACACACGACGATATGTCAAAAATACAAACAAACAAAAGTAGTTTTCTTCATGATACCTATCCCCAAATTTATATTAAAATTTTTTTTAAGAGGTGCTCCCTTTTTGAATTTTAGAGCATTTTGATTGGCTAATACATGATGACATGGAATTTGTATAATTTTTGGAAGGCCCATTTTAAATTGAAATTTCTTCTAATGGGTCAAGGAAAGTATACAATGGAAATTCTGAAGAGATTCGAAATGTTGGACTGTAAGGCGATAGCCACACCTATGGAATCGAACTTGAAGCTTCTGTGTGATGCTTCATCAGAGACGGTTGATGCCACAATGTATCATTAGATGATTGGCTAATTGATGTATCTGACGAATACGAGACGAGACATATTCTTTACTATGAACAAATCGAGCCAGTTCCTAATGGATCCGAGACATGTTCACCCGATTGTTGTAAAGCATGTATTAAGGTACCTGAAGGGTACAGTGGATTATGGGCTCAAGTATGTTTCAAATCAGAACATTAACCTACACGATTATGTTGATTTGGAGTGGGCAGGTAGCGGCACTAATAGGAAGAGCACCTCAGGTTGTTGCATCAATTTGGGATATGTCATGATCCCCAGGTTTAGCACGAAGAAGTCTTGTGTGTCACTAAGTACAACTGAGGCAGAAAATGTTGTCACTTTCTTAGCTAGTTGTGAGGAATTATGGATATGAAATCTATTGTCTAATTTATTTGATCTCCAGTTAGGAGCGACTTGTATCTTTTGCGACAATCATATTTACGTGAAGATATCGAAGAACCCAGTGTTCCATGAAAAGTCAAAGCACATCGAGATCAAGTTCCACTATATCAAGGATATGGTGCAAAGAGGAGCATTAAATCTCTAGTATGTGGCAACGGATGAGCATATAGATGATGTATTGACCAAGCCTCTAGCCAGAGTGAAGTTCGAGTACTTTAGAGAAAGACTTGGTGTGATCCAGAATGAGACCCCTTGAAAGAGGGAGTACTGAGTTCTAGTATATATGGAGATACATGTGTAATTTCCCCTTTTTGAAATTATATTAAATAACCAATTTTCATTTTTTTCCCTAATTTGACCTTTGACTAGTTTTGATGTCTAGGTCTACAAATTGGCCCAAATGCTCCCAAATATTCAAGAAAGGTGTATGAATGATATAATACTTGAATATTATGTTAAGGGATAATTTATGACCCTCCAATTACTTATGCAAAAAAATTTGATATTCTGGTCAAAGTAGGAGTATTTACTAGCAAATTGAGGCTCTAATCCCACCTAGGTAAATGTTGGAAATGGCTTCTTAAATGCTCCCAAACCCACTCGAAGTTATAAACATAGGTAGAATATGTTTAAGGGACATTTTTAATTTCTAATATGCATCATTATTCACTTTATACAAGCTGTTATGACCCTCTCCCAAACAGTTACAAAATCACTAATTCGACCCTTGGGGAAATGACACCGAATCTTCTCCAAATGCAATTAAACTGAGTAAAATAAACTCAAATGATTAAGTTATGAACATGAAACTTGTAATAATTATAAATCACAGTACATTCATCATAAATATATCATAGATACATTCTTCCATTCGAAATAATCATCATTATCATGGCTTACATCAATGTAGTGGGGAAATGGTCATTGTTTGCTCATTAATAATCACTTTTACATACAACCCTTTGATATTTTGACCTGTGAATATATGAGATTGAATAAAAGAGAATATTGAGCTTATTACAATCAGAAATGGAAAATCAAAGGCTCTCCCAATTCGAAATCATCAACATTACAATGGTTCACAATAAGATAGTGGGGAAATGGCACTATTTCTTCATTGTTTAACATTTTTAGAAGAAATATTTTGGTATTTTGAACTGAGTCTTCTAAAATTGAAATATAGAGAATTTACATCAGAACATAAAATAATGGGGCATTAGAATCTTCCCCAAAGATATCAATAGCTCACCCAAAGTGCAATCCCTCCATGAGCAAGAATATGAAATAAAAACTGGAAGTGGTTGAGAGAAAGTGCTACAATATAAGAAACAACGAGTTTCCCTATATCTTGCAACTGAAAATAAAACTCTATTAAATCTCCATGAAATACCTGGGTGGCATCTCCAAACACCAATTTCGATGGAAATATTTCACCCTCAAAATTGGCTAAGGTAAAAAAATTAGTCATCCACTAGCTCTCACAATTCACAAATGACAATTTATCAAATGAAAAAAATCCATTCTCTTGGTTGATTCCTGTATTCTATAAACATCATTATCCTTCTAAGGTTACCAATCAATACACAAAATCAAGCCAATTTGAATTTGGGTGTGGGCTCAAGATTTTCCATGTGTCCTCCCTTTCCTCGCCTTCCATCTTCCCCCAATTTGGGTAGAAACCCATTGAGCTTCCCCAACTCATATGAGCACCCTATTGGATTGTTTATTTAAACATGACATGTCAAATATGTCATCTGTCATCCTTCATATATGATTTGTGTCATTGGTGTCATAGCATCTTCATCATTGTTGTCATGGAGCTAGGGAATCTAGTCCAAGTGTCTCACTAGATCCAAAATGACTCTTCCTCTCCCATGTAATTTAAATTTCCTTCCATATTCGACCTATGATGCATATGGCCAAGTGTATTAGCCTTATAACTCATCAATAACATTTATGCTTCCCATGTATTCGAAATTTCACGAGGAGGATTGCATGTGGCACATAAATTCTAGCTTGTGTGGGCCCCATAGTCTCCATGTGTCTCCATGATCCATTGCCACTTCAATTTTCTATTGTATTTATTTAATAATATCCATTATTAAATATTTATTCCATTCTAATGTCTAATCATTTATTGTCCCCCTTATTCCAAATCCCAAAGCTTCCACCCCCAACCTAAGAAACTAGTAATTTTCCTCATCGACAATTATTTTACCCTTAGCATCAATTTGACAAAATATCATGAATATGGAAAATGTGATTAGGACATTGTGACCCAACGCGAAATTTGGGACATGACAACTTGTTATCCGAGTGTAAAATTCCTAGCGAAGGTCGTAGGTTTCTCAGATGTAATCAATCATGTAGGTTGTCCTTAAATGTAATCAATCCTGGCGAAGCTCGTAGGTTATCCTTGGATGTAAGAAGTCCTAATATGTTTTTATGTTGGAAGATGACCAAAGACCAGAAGACACAAATGCATGAGATCTCAAATGGGAAATGAGACAAGTTGTCCTAGCAGATTAAGATCCTAGTGTAGCAGGTTGTTCAAACATAATAAGTCCTATAGGTTGTCCTCGAATGCAATCAGTCTTGGCGAAGATCACATGTTATCCTTGGACATAATCAGTCCTATGACAGGTTATCCGAATGAAAAATATCCTAGTGTAGTAGGTTGTTCGGATGTATTAAGTCCTGTGGGTTGTCCAGACTATAAAAAGGGTCCAAATGGAAAATATCCCCAACGCGGGTTGTTTGGATGTAATAAGTCCTTGAGGTTGATCATAATAGAAAATATCCTGGCATGGTACGTGGGTTGTTCAATCTTAATCAGACCTTGTATGTGTGTGTTCCCGTGTTGGAGATGATGAGGTCACAAGGCACTTGGTGTGCACCTGGGAAGTTCTCCTATGTTTGTAGAACACATGTTGATCGTAGAGAGATGTAATGCATTTGGTGTGCTCCTAGGTGATTCTCGCATAGTGGTAGATGCAGGTTATATCCTGACATGTTCCTCTGTTTGTAGAATGCAAGTGGTCTGTATCTGGGCTGCGCTCTGTATGCTCTGTGTGTTTTGTTTTGCGCAAGACAAAGAGATGATCTAGATATGATGGGATGACGGTAGGAGACACAAGTGATTTCTGTGGCAATATAAACGAGGTCTTGGACTATACCTATGCGATGGATTGCTCGAATATATGACGAAGACTTAGATGAGGAGTAGGCCTACACCCAACATGAAAAAGGGATGGATCTGTAGAAACTTATGATGACAGATAGTACCATTCGATGATCGACTGAAAGATGAATATGGTAACAACTATGATGATGATTCCGTGATGATGACTGGACCATACGTGTTGATGACTATGGAGAGAGAGATAGAATACCTTCCTAGTTAAGAGGGATGTTTACGATATTTGTAACTTCAAGAGATATTTTGATGTATATTATCATTGTATGTTGTGGCACCCTCATCGGATACGTGTTTTATTCCTTTTCGGATGTCATTATTGTGTATGGACCTTAAGGTGTGACCTTCGTTGTAACTCGGGGAAATAGTCCCCAGTGTAACATCATGTAATCTATTTTTGGAGTCTCCCTAGGAGAAGTCAACCCTGTTAGGGTAAGAGGTCGGCCCCATTCGTGTAATAGGTCAGTCACTTGAAAGGTATAAATAAGGAGGCACCCTCCCTCATTTATACATACACTCACTCACTCAAGTTTGCATGAGGAGAGAGAGAGAGAGAGATAAATAGCTACAAAAGACTTCTTCTTATTGGTTTTGATCATATTGTGATACAGTATTTGTGACGAAACTATTCTGAGGAATTTTGCAAGGTTTTCTCCTTTATTGTTTACCAGGTGAAAATATTTGTGTCTTGTGTATCTGTTTTATCTTTTGTATCTTACTGTAGGGTGAAAACATGAAGTTAGTATACACTTTTTGCCTATTTTTTGACAAAAAGCTGCAAATTTTATATTTTTTCAACTTAAACCCTTTCGAACCTTTATCCCCCTTTGGAATTTCAGCTTGATGTAAACACAAGAGGTTTATATAATCCTATTAGCCGCGCACTCATATTTTTTTGAATTTTTTTTATGGACATATAGTAGGACAAATTTGACGGGCACCAAGGGCATATAATTCAAATTTTTAGGTTTGGATAATGAGTGACATGTGTGGCCTTCATTTGTTTTAGATATGGTTATTCATTCTATGGAAACCAAATATACGTTCATAATCTACACAAATTGTACTTTGCAATGGACTATATGTTGAGGATTTTCAGACCTAAACACTATTTTTTATTATTTTTTGAAATAACACATGTTTAAAAAATGGTGCCTTATTGAGACATGTTTGTGTCCTCCCATTTTATTTCAAATGTGACTCTTACCTTACAAACTAAAACTACACTTTTGAAGAGGACAGTGCAAGGAACATCCCTGCGAGTTTTTACATATTTTTGTTGTTGTCATTGTGATGATCTTGAATTTTCCGTGTGACTGATTCTAAAAAAATTATATAGAAACTTTGCATTTTCACCCTGTACTTGTTATTCTTTCAGATAAATATCCTAATCATTTTAATTAGATTAGAAAAACTAAGGCAGAGGGTTGGACTGACAGGGAGAGGTGTTTTCTACTCCCACTCCTTCCTCCAAAATAGCTATTGAGTCGATGTTGGTGGTTCTTGGGGTAGTTCTATTCTTATGTCTGCTTCTTTTGCAACCCAATGGCAAGGGCTTGCATTGCTGCTACTTGCTCTATGGCCTCCTACTACCTAGATTTCAGTTAATTACTTCATTCAACAGGATCTACCTTTGTTCACGAGCTGGAACTTGAGATCCTCTGTCATGGTCGTCTCGTCATTGGAAAGGGACAGATCATCTCTTTGTCTTTCACAAAACAAAACACACAGAGCATAAAGAGTGCAACCCAGATACAAACCACTTGCGTTCTACAAACATAGGAACATGTCAAGATATAAGTTGCATCTACCACTATGTGAGAATCACCTAGGAGCACACCAAATGCATTACATCTCTCTACGATCAACATGTGTTCTACAAACATAGGAGAAATTCCCAGGCGCACATCAAGTGCCTTGTGACCTCATCATCTCCAACATGTGAACACACACATACAAGGTCTGATTAAGATCGAACAACCTGCGTACCATGCCAGGATATTTTCTATTATGGTCAACCTCAAGAACTTATTACATCCAAACAACCCGCGTTCGGGATCTTTTTCATTTGGACAACCTTCGAGACTTATTGCATTTGGATCAATGCACAATTAACTTAGTACTTATACAATTATTTAACATGTCAAGTATTCGTATATCGATACAAGTGTGCATGCATTGCCAATGTATGCACATGTCAAATATGCACTATAGGAAAACATCATCTTGCGTATGCATACCTTCTAACTAATAATAATAATCTTCTAGGAAGGTAGAACCAACATATATATAACATAATTGCTTTAGAATCATTAGTTATTGTAACATTTAACCATTCAATATTTCATATCATTATATTTTGTTCACATGAGTTTAATTAGTCAATTAAAAGGAAGGGTACCTACTACCACTAACTTGGTGTCATGGAATCCCCAACCCTCAAATAATACTAACTACATATCCTCCCATCATAACCTACGTATTCATCCTCCATGTCCTTCCTCTACTAGTAAAGATGTGGATGTTGGCTTCAGTGACCTTACCACATATAAAACCTGATAGAGGTCGTCATAGAGGACTTGTCCCCTCCTAGCAGGCATCCGACCATCCTCATCACAACTACTTGGGGAACATGTCTTAGCACGACTCTCCCATGACCCTATATATCAGAATAAGATAGGGTGCAAAATACATCTATCCCTCTCAATATACTAGGTCTATACCCTATCAATTCATGCTCTGCTACTATCAGGATTATTGGATTGTGTCATTGTATCATCATTTTTTGGTTTTTAAGGTTTACTACATAACAAGTTACTATTCCACATATCATATCAAGTATTCAACTATCACATAGCTCTAGTGTCCTGTGGGTTAGTACTTCCCAAACTACGCATTTATAACAAGTAATTCTACTTGATAATCAATTGATCCACATCATCATTCTTTCATGTAATAATTTAATTCATCACAAATACACACGACATATAATAATTCAAATGATCACACCGTAAAATGGTATCCACGTACCGCATCATACATTTCAAATTTTATGAGTGAAAACATTTAAACATATACTCTCATCGTAAAAGAAATGAATCCCATGATAATCATAACATATAACCACATAAACACAGCAACATAATAATCATGGTGACATCATAATCATAGTACCATCATAATCATAGTGTCATAATAAACATAGTGACATCATAATCTCGGTCCATCATGTCGTAAGTAAATCTCACTTAGTTGAGTTGAGTCCAAAAGAAGAAATAAGAAAAATAAAGTGCAGTATATATGGCTAGTCAAAATATGGGGCCTTACACTAATAGTAATTTCAAATTTTAACTAACACCTTAATATGATGGAATGGATCTTTTTGACATCATAGAGTTTTCTTTAATTTCTCAAGAAAAAGTATGTCTTTCTACCGAGCCACTACTTTCTTAAACAACCTATCTTCCATTAAATTCATCTGGCTATATAGATATGTTTATATGAAATGTGATTGAAATTTTCTTGAAGATCATTAATCTTTGATAACCACTGATCCAAAGAAGCAACCTGAAGATTTGAATTTCATGCTGCCCATTTAGTTGTAATTTTTTATTCTGCCAACACCTAGAGATATTGAAATCTTTATTAGTAGAAAAAACAAGAAGACCCCAAAGGACCAACAATTCAACTATGGTATTGGTTCCTTCACCACATCCCAGCCACATGAGGAATCAATGTTTACTACTAAGTTTAAGAAAGATATCTCCACCACAATAGACCAACAAAGCATCGCAAACAAAATACTCCACTATATAATTCACTGACATGATTGGATTGGAAATGATCTTGGGCCATTTTCGTTTCAAACCTATGAAATTTTTGAAAATTCCAACAATTCTAGAACTGACAACATAAATGATTTACTTTTACATTTTCAAAAATAGTTCCATTCCTAGTTCTCCAAATCCTCCAACTTACAAAAATTGACACTTCTTTAAAAAAATGGACATTTTTTATCCACGATTCTAGAATTTTATGAAAAGAATAAGACTCCCAAACCTCATGAATATGTAGACTTACCCTTACTTCCAACCAAACTTGCTTTCAGAATTCAAAATGTCCAAAAATATGAGTTATTGATTCTGCATCCTTAGTACACAAGCTACATAAAATAGGAACAATTCCTCCTTGCTTTAAGATATTATGCTATGTCATAATTTTATTTTGTTAACACACTCAAGTAAAACATTTTAATTTCAATGGCACATTCCATTTCCAAATTTGTGTGTCATTATTTTTCAACAAAATAATAAGAAATGGCATCATACGCTAGTTTGAAACCAACTTGTCCATTAGAGCCTTTCTAGATCCAAATAATTAATTTCATCATCATGATCAACCAACCTAATACCACAATGATTCCCTCCTTTATTAAAATTGTTTTATCTAAACTCAAATCCTTTGCTTCAAGCCAATGAGAAGACCGTTTTTCCCATTAAGTGTCTTTTTCACGTCAACTAAATGACTTGAATCTATCAATGGGAAAATATGATATAAGAGCCCAATAAAGTTTATAAAAACCTTCACCTTAAAGAAACGGATCAATTCCAAAAACTATAAAAATAATCAACTAACCTTTTCAAAAATTTTACACACTAACTACTATTTTATTAAACATTATATTTCATTACCTAACATATATGTTTCTTAAACATATATATATATTACCTCATTCACAACCTATTTCAAAAGATTCCCCTACAAACTAAAGGCATGTTTTATGCAAACCATAAAACATCAAAAGGAATAAATTCCATTACTAACTTATTTATATCAATCTCTTCCAAAACTCAATGACCTTTAACACCAAATTCCAAAAAAACTTTTCCCACATTTATAACAACCAAATCCATCCATTTTTTTAATTATACAGAAAATAATCAAGATATTTAAACCCCGCCTCGAAAGGATCAATCTGATAAGGAAATAGAATGAGAACAATGATTTCCACTTAGTGTATATTAAGCGAAAGAAAAAAAAGTTAAGCCGTGTCCACTTTTAATTCGGTGCAGGAAACTTTTCCTTTGGAATTTCAAAGAAATGGTGTCGAGCTACATTATTTTTGGAATCTCCCATAGAAAAATAGAATAATTAATAAGGCCAAAATAAGGCCACATTCAATTGGAAAGAGTCAAGCTAGAAATGGCATTCCAAAGCAAAAGTTTCTGGACCAAATTAAAATTGGACACAGCTAACTTTTGCTAACATAAATCATTGTTACAAGATTCTGCATTGGCCATACCTAAAGAGAAAAGAAAAAGTAACATCTGGAAATGGAAATGCTTTACATTTGCGTGTAGCTTTACCTTCGGCACTTATTCCTCGTTCTTAGGGAACCAGAGTTCTCAGTTCCTCGCTAACGTTATTAGCGTCGAGGTTGACTACGTGACGTTACTGTAGCTATCACAAGGATTGTGATCGGAGGAGCAAAGATGGAGGAAGTTATTGTTAAGGAGCTTGCAGACAAATTGGCATCTATGTTCACTGAAAAGCTCGTGGAAGAGGTATGGCTAGTTACTAGTTTCAAAGAAGATTTGGATTTCATTTGTGATGAGGTTAATTCCATTAGAAGCCTGTTGAGTGACGCGAGAGCAACCAGAACCTCTAATTCGAGTTCATTGATCAACTGGCTCAACAAACTAGAGGATTTTCTCACCGATGCTGTGGACATAGTAGAGGAATGCGAGCATCGCAAGTTCCGTTCTCTCTGGAACATAATTTTCCGATATCGAATGGGCCGTCGAATTAGGACATTGAAGGAAAGAATCACAAGGATCCACACGGGTACCAAATATCTCAATTATCTGACGTCGGTCAAGGCCGCTACTGTTGGTGTTCAAGAACTCAATGCATATATTGCATCTTCAGAAGAAGATAAGAGAAGAAGATCCAGTGCTCTTCTATCTCAATTTCAAGCAGTGGGAATTGAGCAAGACACTGATAAGGTTTG